>VXAX01005494.1:0-12727 GCA_013399835.1 Leptocoma aspasia
GAGAGGGACAAGGGTCTTACCTTTGATTTCCAAATGGCTCTTTACACTTGAGGAGAGGAATGTGGGGCAAGGGTCTTACCTTCAATGTCCGAATGGCTCCTTGTACCAGAAGGGAAGAGATGAGCAATGGTCTTACCTTGTCTTACCAAATGGCTCATTGTGTGAGAGGCGGAGCCAACCCACCCCTTTTATCTCTTTTAGCTTAATTAGACACAGCTGCAACCTATTACCTATTAAGGACAAGCCTGTTTTTCCACCTTGTTAATTGGTACACCTGTGACTTATCAGGGGCTGTAGCCTCTTAGGTTAATTAGAGGTCATCCAGTGTGTTCTGGGTTTGTTCTTTTAAACAGGCTCATAGCCTGTTTCTATCAATAAGAGGCAACTCCGTGGAAAAGTGTTTTTTTTATTTAGGAGAATTTTTCTTAAGCGTATCTTATCTTTTAGCCAAAGAAAAAGGGCAAGTATCAAAGTAATTTTATACTTGCATAGTGAACATAAAGTTGGCATATTTGCTATACAGTAGATTTGCTCACTAAAACCCTGTCATGATGCCACATTTACACACCTGCACTTGTGTGCTAAAAGTCACTGATTCAAGATGTCACTAAGCGAGCAGACTCTCTCACTGCAGCTCCAAGGTCAGAAGCATCTTTGTCACTATTCAGGTACTTATATGCTGCACTGGAGTCCTAGGACTTTTTTATGGGCAATAAAGTTCTGAGCAGACCACCCTGCACTCTAGGGAAAAGGCTGTACCCTTCCCATTGCAGAGGGTACACACTGGTGCACACTGGAGGATGTCTTTGGCTGAAATTTCCTTTCGGCAAAGGAAAAGAAATCTTCAGATTTCAATGAGAATCAATTTGGAAATCTTTGGTCCATAGCCCAGCACTTCATGGCATCTCATGCCTTTTGATAGTTTTTCCCTCGGCAAACATTTTTTTTAATTTTTCCTCTAGTAGGTGTCATTTCCTTGAATTCTCCTGCTGTCTTTTCTGTCTCCTTGTTTGATGTTTTCCCCTGATTTTGCAACTTCAGTGAGCTTAGTTTTTGCAAGTGTTGGTCCTTTTCACTGCACCTCATTTCATCCTGGAGCATTTGATTGTTGNTTTTTTGTTGTTTTCAAGATTTCATTTCCTTTGCCGAAAGGAAATGAAATTTCCTTTCGGCAAAGGAAATGAAATCTTGAGATTTCAATGAGAATCAATTAGGAAATCTTTGGTCCCTAACCCTGCACTTCATGGCCTCCCATGTCTTTTGATAGATTTCCCTTCTGCAAACATTTTTTTTCATGTTTTCCTTAGTTCGTCTCATTTCATGTAGTTGGAGAGAATGTAACTTCACCTTCCAATCAATGGTCATTCCCTAAACTCTATATAATGTGAAAACCAAAATAAAGTTTCTTCTTCTTTGCCGTCACTCAGCTGTGTCTCTGCATTTCATGTTGCGCGCTGGAGCAAATAATGCAAATTAGGACTCTCGGATTTGTTATTTGTGTCAGGGATGGCATTTGCATGGATAAGTTTGTGTAGTATTACCTCTGTTCCATAAACTTAAGTTGCTCTAATGGTATAGAAGCTTTCATTCTTGTCCTAATAAGTTCTTGCTCAATACAACCAAAAATTCTGTCTTGAACGGCAAGACAAAAATCTCCATTGCAATTGCATCACTGAAGGTGAACAAGATTGGACACAGTGTCTTTTTTCATTCCTTGGCTGCTTTTATTAATTTAGAAATTATTGGGTGGATGGATGATTACAGGTAAAAACACTGTACAAACTATGAAATTGAGGAAGGGCATATAAAACCAGCAATCTTCAAATGAAATGTATGTCACTACAAGTAAAAACTTCTAGACTTCAGGCAGCTTGAAAAATGTTTATGGTCAGATTATAGATTTATGACTTACTCTTTCCAATATTCATGAATGCACAGACTGTTTGCCTTAGGCATATTATAGTAGCAAGGCCTTGAAACTGGAAATAATTGCTTGCCACTGAACAACATAATTGTATATTTTTGAGCATTTTAGCAATTGATTTAAGGATATATATCTACATTTAAAAAGTAAGTATGAGCTTTTAATGGACTAAAGCTGCTCTTTCGTCATTTTACTTTTGAAAGCTGATTTGCCTCCAGACAAATCACACTGCTTTCATTTTACATGCATAGACATTTTACAAGTCTTATCGTTAGTGAATCCCACACAGTATGGGTTTAAAACTTTAATCAAACTAAAATCCACGGTCCACTGATGTTCTATAGACCTGCTGGGTTTAGAGCTGTTACAAGAAGAAATTTTCCCTTCGCATCCATAGAAAGCCAAATTAATTATCATACAGTGATTCCTTCTGAAGAACAGAATTCCTTGGGCTGAGTTTAAATATAAATGTGTAACTCTTAATAACAGAATTGGAATATTTTTGTTTTGTTAACTGCCTTAGTCTGCTTTTCTTTTTCAAAATTCTGTGAAGAGAATTGCATTAGAAAATTTACTAAGTGAATTCTTTTGGCATACAAAGACAGACTTTTGTGTAAATTAAAGATAGATCTTCAGGATTTGGTGTGAATCCAGCTTCTACTTATATATATTTTTATGAATGGCAAATGTTCATGGAAAGGTTTGAAAATGTTTGACACTAATGGACTATGTTTAAGAATCTTTTTTTTAAGGTTTGGTCTACATTATTGATGATTCAGCTCTTCCTCAAAAGAAAGGAGCATGAGATAAAAAGCAGACATATAGTGTGGTCCTGCTAGTATCTAAGTATTTGGGGTAGCCTATTGTGGTGTATGTTTGCAAAGGAAAAAGATGAAAGGAGGGACCTAAACATAATAATGCACCTAGTGTACGAATATCTAAAATACTTGTAACTATTATTTTCTTTCCTATACTTAAAAAAAAAAAAAAAAAAAGAGAGAGAGGAATAATGTATTTGAGAGTAAGAGGGGAGTACAGTAGCTGTGTCTGTCACTTTCTTGGTGGATTATATACAGCTGTAGGATTAAGGAATATTTCCTCTGTTCTAGGAGGGTAGGGGTGAAGAAAAAGAATGAAATTTCAGTGCTGGACCATGTAGGCAGGGAAAGTTTCATTTTTCTTCCTGGGTAACTTTTCAATGGCTATACCTTTAGTGTCTCCAGAAGTAGTGAATTGCTGTAATTGTTCCTGCTTAATCTGGCTCCTCCAACCACCTACACACAGACACAAACACAGACACACACAAGTGTGCACAGGCACATAATACCAGGAACTTTCAAAACCCTATCCATGTTCTCCATTCTTTTTAATGGTTTATGGAAACAGTGTACATTCCAATGGAGGGAATCTGTAAATATTTTAGAGAAAAAAAATTAAATGCAGCATAAAGAAATGATATTTTTCAATAATCAGAATATATTATTTTAATAACTTGAAAGAATTATAGGAAATGGGATATTTTCTTCAAATACCGTGCATGCTGATAGATGTGAAAATGTTCCGTTCATAATTGCTTGGATCTTTAAAATGTTTTTTAAAACTAAGTAGTATATCTTATGTATCCCATTGCCATCTTGATAAACTCTCAGTGCTAATGGGTGTAATAACACTGTAGATTGTAACAGCTGCTACACTCTGTGGTCTTTTCAACTTCAGATTATTTATTTTTGAAGTTTTATTTCTATAAGCTTCCAGTTAATTGCTGTGTGCTTTAATTGGGCTTCAGTATGCTCATCTTTTGATCACAGTGCAATAACAGAAAACGATGTCTGGATAAATCTTGAGGGTGTCTGCAGCTTGATGGACTGTGTATGTGAATCTTTCACTCCTCAGTCACACAAGATGCAGATTCAGTTATTAGGACAGTGCAAACTGCAAGCAAATTACAGAACCTAGCAGTGCTATTAGTAGATCTATGCTATGTCATAACTTGAGCATGATTTTGAAGACATCAGAAGGAGTAATAATACCATTGCATATAGGTAAAACCTTATAAAAGAAAGGCCTTGTAAAATCAGGCCTTATTGCTATTTCAACTGAATTAACAGCTAGCTTGTTAAGCTCACTTGAGAAAGAATCATATGAATGAGAATCAGTTTGCATAACAATCTATTCTTGTAAGAAGGCAGTTTGCATCTGTGAAAAATAAGAAGTCTATCCCATGACAATCCACAAAGAGAAAATGTAAACACCTCTGTAAAGAGAGAGTCGTAGCACGTACACAAACAAGCACCTTCTAACCAATGAGCTGAGTGGCAAGAAAGTTGTTAACCAATTAGAATTGGAACTTGGAAAACTGGGTAAAAATAGGCTGTAACATTAAAGTGGGGCTTTTTGCCGCTGAAACATTGAAGTGTTATGCCCCTCGTTATTTGCTGCTATTGCTATACCATTGCCCTGACAGCTCTAAGTCATTAGCTCCCTAAGTAAAAGATGCAGCTGAGGAAAAAATGGTGTTGAAGTTAATTTGCATTCCCAGGCTGTTTCACCAGATGATTATATCCAGTCTTCAAAAATTAGATGGAACCTTGTTGATATGCCTGTTTTCAAACTTGGATAAAAGTGGGAAATTGTTTGTATCCCTCACTTGCAACAATAGTAAACCTCAATAGACTTGAGAGGTAGGGCCATGTGAGCCTCACAAAGCGCAACAAGGCCAAGCTCTGCACATGGGCCAGGCAAGCCCAAGCACAAGTACAGTCTGGTGGAAAATTAATTTAGAAAAGCCCTGAGGGGAAGGACTCAGGGGTCTTTGTGGACAAGAAGCTTGACATGTCCAGACAGCAAGGTGCACTTGCAGCCCAGAAAGCCAAACGTGTTGTGGGCTGTGTCAAAAGACGCGTGGCCAGCAGGTCAAGGGAGGTGATTTTGTCCCCTTCTACTCCATTCTCCTGATACCTCACCTGGAGTGCTGCATCCAGCTCTGGGGCCCTCAGCTTAAGATGAACATGTTGGAGTGAGTCTAGAGGAGGGGTGGGAAAATGACTACAGCACCTCTCCTGTAAAGACAGGATAAGAGAACTGAGGCTATTCGGCCTGGTGAAGACAAAACTCCTTCCAGTACCTAACAGGAGCCTACAAGAGAGCTGGAGAGGGACATTTTACAAGGGGATTTAGTGTTAGGACCAGAGGGAATAGTTTTAAACTGAAAGAAGGTTGGTTTAGATTAGATATAAGGAAGAAACTCTTTCCTGTGAGGTGGTGAAGCACTGGAACAGGTTGCCCAGAGAAGCTGTGGATGCCCCATCCCTGGAAGTCTTCAAGGCCAGGCTGGATGGGGCTTTGAGCAATTTGATTTAGTCAAAGATGTCCCTTCCCATGGTGAGGAACTAGTTGATCTTCTAGGTCCCTTCCAACCCAAACACTCTTATATTGAAACTTGATAATTTTATTATTCTCTATATAATTATTTGTGTCCTTACCATGAAAATCCACTCCATGTAACTGAATGTGAGGCTCTTTTCTGAAAAAAAAAAAAAAAGTACAACTTGCAATGTATTTTTGAAAAAATCAAAATCTCCAAATGTTATAACATTTTATAGAAGAGTTATTATAGAAAAGTTTGCCTATAGCGTATGGATTTCTAAGCCCAGGATTCTTGGCCTGATGGTTTATGTACCTTAACTGGGAAGGAAAAAAAAAAGATGAGAAATTATATGATCATATAATTTCTCATCTTTTCTTCTTATTAATTTATTTCACCAGTTATTCAATCTAACTGTAGCATCCATGGTAAGGATTATTACTGTTTATTTGTGATGTCAAAGAGTTTTCTTTCATTAGTTGTAAATCTAATTCTGGTTTTATTTTGTACTTCCTGGAATTACCAGAAATTTTGTACTTCCTGGAATTACCAGAAAAGGGAAGCATTGATGACTGTTGAGCTTTTAGCACCTTTTATTATGGTACAGTCTCTTTTCACTGTGCACTTGTGTTCCTTCTGCAATTTTTTCCATCCGTCATTCTGCTAGGGTGACCTCACATGTTTAATTATTTTTTTTACCATTACTTGAAGTTTCTATTTCTGTCACTTTTTTCATATTTTTCAATCTGTTTAGGCAAAAGTATTTCAGCAGTGTATGTGCATGTATGCATCAAGACACATAACACAAACAAATGTAAGTATATATGGTTATGTATACAAATATTATATTTATGTATTTATATTTTTATGTGCATATATAAAAAGATGCATATTTTTATAAATATTTACATGTGCATACACACATGCAAATGCACATGTACAAATATACATGTATATCATATATATATAAATACATAAAAATGTGATTCTATGGATTTTAGTACTATAGGCATCGAGGTTTTATCCTTTGGTCTTACACACAAATATTTTTCTCCCTTAATTTCTTTTTCTTGAAATGCTGCTCCTTCACTTCTGCTTCCTTCTAAGTATCTTGGGAAATAACATATTCATACAAAAGATAATACTTCAAGGATTTCTAGACACTCCATAGTTTAATCACATGTAGCTTATATTATAGAATAACCAGAAATTTTTTCATCCTTTTCAGAAAATATACTGTGGAGGTGAATTAAATGTTAAGTCTATGAAGTATGAAATCTATAATGTACGTACAGACTGGGTAGTGAGAAGCTGGAGAGCAGCCCTGTGGAAACATGCAGCTCAGTGAGTACTTGAAGCCATAGACACTTTTTCCTTCCTGGAATCTTCTATCTACTTTTGCTTCTTTCTTCTAGTATTTTTTTTTTTTTTTTATTCCTGGTTAGATGTTTAAATGAAGCAATGCTTCCTCTCCTGTCATATAACCAAAATTCCGCTGCCTGTATCTTCAGCCCCTCTCACCTTCTTTTAACCTTACCCACACCTCTGGGCTTCTTCATTTCTGTCTTTGTGTAACCAGCATAAATAAATTCCATTTGGATAATAAGTTTAAGATTGGGAAAAAGAACGAATTTGTATTCCATTTTTTAATGTATAAAAACACTTACACAATCATTTTACTGAGTAAAGTTTCCTTTAGATTAGTTTGCACTAGAAGAATATACTTTATAAAATAGAAAGTCTCATTGCTTTGCCTTAGAAAGGAGTCTGCAGAACTCAAAGAGATCCCTGTCATATTCCTTCTGAGTCAGTAAGGTTCATTACAAAAAGTAACAGTGAAAAAGGGTATCGCCTCCACTTGTTCTGGCTGGCTGTAGATGCTTATATATTATTTTGGGTAAGATTGATGATATCTGCCCTGAAATCAGAAATACCTGTCACTTTACTGTTGGGGACCTAAAGTTTTCATAGTTGCCAGAAATAAGTTTGAACAAAAAAAAACTAATTTGGGCACGAGATCTCAGTTTTAAAATATCCTGTTCAGAAGACTATGATCCACAACTGTTAATGTGAAACCTTGGAATTTAACACTCAACCCAGAACGGAGCTACACTTCTGTCTTTAATGGAGAGATGAGACATACTTGTGAAGACATGGATTTCTGGTTTTTTATAAGCTAAACTTTCCTTTAGGTGTAATATTAGTGAAAAATACCTGTCAATGTCAATGTAGCAAAGAATGACTCTCACATGACGATGTACCTTTATCTTCAAAAGTGATTCATTATGTAAAGTGATTCATTATGTAAAGTAATTTTTTGGTAAATTACAGATATGGTCAAGCCAAACTCCAGCCTCATCATATAACACACATCATATAATACAGTAGCAGGCTGCACAGAGTGGAGCAGTGTGAATGCAACAGGAAGGAACAGGAGCCTTAGACCTGTTCCATTTGTTAGGAATTCAAAACAGCTGGAGTGTAGTCCAAACAATGTTTTTGAACATCTCTTCAGAACCTATTCATGGTTAACCAGTGTAATATTCAGAGCAATTACAATGAATCATCATAAAAATATATTTTGCATGGTCTATATGACACAGTCATTCATTTTTTTGTTGCTTGCCTCTTATCTGTCATTACAAATAAAAGAAAGTCAATTAGTACATGTTTTATTGGTGGCTCTCGCTACTTTGATAAATGCCATTATAAATGAAAAATTACTAATTGCAACCTTACATGTAGCTTGAAAAATTAACCTCATGCACCCCATATGAAACTGAGTAAAGAAGAGTTATGTGAAAAAGTGCTGCTGGGAATTAATCTAGCGTGTCAGTGGGTCAACCATTTCCTGTATGAGCGATGGGAAAAAGAGCCCAATAGCTAAGCTGTTTCCATTTATTACAGTTCCACCCTACAAACAGCCTTATCTCTCTCTCTGGAGTAGGTGTCAGAAATGACCTTCTCATACTCAGTTTGTGGTGCATACACACAATGGATTTATTTCACCTGCTGTTTCTGTGTTGTTCTGCTCTTTTTGTACTGTCACACTTCCCTTGAAAATGGGACACTATTGATACATCACACATCATGGGGCAAAATGCTTACATGTCAACCCTGGGATATACAGAGATTGATAGGAGAATTAGTCTAGGATCATACTGACAGCATCAAAGTTGCTGGGGGTTCACTGAGGAAATGAGGTTAGATTGTTCTAGAGCACAGCTATCTACCTGACATCAGGTAGGCTGCCTCCCTTCTGAGACCATCTCACTTGCATCAGGTCTTTTCTTCATTGCCTCAAACTGAGGTGGCATGTTTCCTCCAGCTTTAATATTCTGTTTACCTTTAAAAATACCTAAATTGCTGTTTAATATTTTTTCACCTGTCTTTTTCCATTTTTCCTCTCTTTCTTTTTTTTTCCCCCCACTGGAAAAAATTGTTGCTTAAAATGTTTGTGGTGATTGATACAGAGTATTTTCAAATGCTGGAAACATATCTAGTAATTACACTCTTCAGACATGAAGATTGTATTACCTCAAATTGCCTGGAATGATGTCAATTTATCAAACTTCCTGTGAGAAGTTCATCTCTGCTGTAAAGTGATCACTCCTCTCTCTGTTAGCCTGCTTTATCTAATACAGAGGGTCCAGAGGGGATTTATCCACTCTTTTTCAACCTCATCCTCTTTTGGATTCTACTAGACCAACGGGGGAAAAAATGAGAATGTTTTGTGACTGCCTTGTTTATTTTATCATCTTTCAATGCAGTGGAGGGAGAGGATGTATAATTTGATTTGAAAACCCGAGACAGTTAAGCAACAGGGCTTTGACAGAGCAGCGGTAATCATGTCTGCTTACTGAAGTAAAACATGGGCTGTTTGTATTCCAGACAGAAGATTTCAATTATGGTTGTTTAAGACTAGCATATTAAAAAGAATATTCATTTCTTATTAAGCACTGCCTTGGAGGATCCTTTAATGCAAGCATCAAAGTGCATTTCCTGGACATTTTCCTGTCTGTTTAATGCTGACAGAAGGAAGAAATCACATTTATATCATTTGTCTACCTGTTAACAATCAAAAAAATATCCTACAAAATTATTTTTAACTTTTGGACTAGCAATAAAAGAATAATTAACTTATAGTTAGGTGTACAAATGTAGTGTTCTTGGCCTTTTTTTCATAGTATCATTCCAGTGCTTTCAGATTAGCAGATCTAAAAATAAATGTAAGGTTAAAAGGAGATATGTCTTATTCAAAGGACAATTACTCAGTGGCAATCTGGACTAGTATCATTCAAAGACTAAAATGAATCATGATTTCTTAATAACCTCAATTTCCATTTTTTTCATGTGTATCTTTCAGTTCTCTGATAAGAACATATATTTTCATATGACTTCCCCCCACCTTTAAGATCTCTGTTCTGTCTATTGTGAAATTGATGATTTCCCAGTGTACAGTTTGTCATTGAAATGTGAGCCAAAACCTGAGCTTTTGAACTTATTTATGTCTGTCCTCTAGTACTGCAAAAGTACTAAACAGTTCTAAGAATGCCATGGTCACACAGCAGTTAATCAAGTTAAGCAAGACTACATCCTAATTAAAAATTGCTTTTGGAATTTCTCAACTTTTTACAAGGTACTTGTTGGCCAAAAGAATACATATAGCAAAGTCACCAGCTATATTCCCTTGACACACCTTAACCTTCAAAGAAGCAGCATAATCAGGACTACTTCAGTGGCTCCAGAACCCTCTATTTCCCCTTGGAAATAGTGGATCCAAACTGTCTTTAATATTTGGAGCTTATCTATACTCAGTGGCTTCCAACATTTCACCTCAAGGAGAAACTTCCAGCTGGGAGACTAAAAAAGCCTTTTGTGACTTTATTAACTTGACTTAAAATAAAAGGTATGCTTCTTTGCTTTGTATTTTACAAAGACATTGAGGGACTTTAATCTTTGAGGTAGCACATCCAGGTGATTCAACTAATTAGGCAAAACCAGCTATGTACCACTGAGCGAGTCTGGCAAAATCTCGTATCCTGGATTCGTAGTCCAGAGCACCAGTGAAATAACTCAGTAAGTGCACTCATCAAAGGTCCTGCTAACAAGGAAGGAAATAGGTGCTAAATAAAATCCAAACCAGATTTAGCAACCTTTGATAACACTTAATATTGTAATTCTCATACTGCATTGCTGCTACTTCTATATCCTACACTGTCTGCATTTTTCATGCTGTGAAGCTTATGCATTTGATGTGATTCATTTTAAAATTCATAACATTTTTTCAGGGGGCAACTTAGGGAATAGCTCTAGGTATTACTGAATTACTTAGAAAATTTAGCTCCTTAATTCCAGGTTTGATTTAAGCTTACTGTTACGCACATATATATCCTCAAAGCTCTTTCTCAGAAAGCACTATTATAGATCTAGACTATAATCTTTGAACTCCTTGCAACAATGAGCCATCTTTTTATTATATTTACACGGGCAATTACTATGATTTCATGTCCATGGCTCTTTAGAATCTCTCTAATAATTCAAGTCTACAATGCTACCTGTTGCTCCCATCCTCACTAACCAGTTTAAAGACTATTCCATTATTTGGTGTCTGGATTTTTTTTTTTTTAGTATGCTTTTACTCTTTCATTTTAATGACCTAATGGACTAGTTCAGACATCCCCAGTACAGACTGTCTTGTGTTGCCCTGTGCCAGAGAGAAAACCTGCTGTTACTGTGCCTGCTGTCACTATTAGATTACATAGCATAAAAATCACTGTCCACTGAGGAAGATCACGTTGTCAGCACTGTCTGCCAAAGAGACACTGAACAATTTAGGTCCTATCTCCTACTGTGCTGTACTCCAGGAAGGCATTCAAGGAAAATAAAATGACTGTAGCTTGCTGTCAGGCTTAAGAATGTGTTCTGTAAAATATGCCATGAATAATACTCTTCTTCACCATTTCTTTACAATTCTAAGTCTCCCAAGGAAAGATGTGTATAATTTGACAGTATTTTGCTATTGTGAAATAAGAATCTTAGCTCTATTGTCAAATTGTGTGCATGAATATCTGCTAATGCATCCCTTTTTCAAGTTAGTATAGAAAAACTGTGAATCCTTAATCAAGGAAGAAAATAAGCTAATACAGACCTAAGTCTTTCCTGTACATATCTCCCTAGCCACTGCTTATTTGCAACTCAGATTGTTTTCTAACTTCATACAATTAGAGCTACACAAATCTGTATTTGGACATGATAAAGATGCTAATCTTGGACAAACGTACATATTCATTTCATTTTATTCATACAGCAAGAGCCCACTCACCAGTGAGATTTCTAGTATCACATTAATTCACAACGTAATGAGAAATATATCCCAAATTATTTTTTAAATATAAATACCTCTAACAAAGGTACAATATTTTGTTTACTTGTTACAGTTGCTGCTGACATTGTTTATAACATTTTTACAGTATGGATTGGTTTTTAGTGTAGTTGGACTGGATGTCATAGCGCTTTTCAGCCTGAACATTTTTTCAGTCTTTAAATTCCTGAGAGAGTTTTTTAAAGGGGCAAGTGTCATTGCAAGGTAGATTTCATTCAACAACTGGAAACATGACACTGCTATCTTGAGGGAACTCTTTTTCTTCATTCCATTTTTTGTCACTTCCCCATCTCCCAATTTCAGTAAAGTTCAGCTCAAAAAGCACAAATTTATCTCCACATATACAAATTCCTAACAGGCAAAAAACTCATGGTGCGTTCAGTTCCTTCATGAAGTCATTTGCATGGAAGTGGATTTGATTTTGATAAAATGTTACTTATGGCTGTTTTCTTGGTTTTTCAGCATGGCATAATTAATACTCCCTTTTCCACATACACAGAAATGTTTATACAGCACTCTAGAAATGAGATTAGTGAAATTAAATGCAAGCTCATAATTAAGGGAATGCTAGGGAAGGAAAGGAAGAAAATAATGCGATCCCTCTTGCACTGACAATAGATGGTGGCAAACACAAGTTAAAGTCCTCTCTCCATGGCAGATCCCTAAAAAGGCAGCTCAGGACATTGAACAGTAAATATAAAACCAATTTAACAGTAGTGGTGTATAGTGAGAAGGGAGTGAGTGGAGATTTTCAAGCTAGTAGGGCAAGGGGGTGAGTAGTTGAGAAAAATAGAGAAAGAGACATTGGCAGAAGCTGTGAGGAAGGAGTGAGAATCAGGAGGCTTTTGGAGAATTTAAAAGCCTGAGAAGTCCTTTTTTTTTTGTTTGTTTGTTTATTCCCCCACCCTCTGCTTCCTGGGTCCCTACAGTTGCTTGCAACTCCTTCACTGGTCTGAACGTGAAGATGAGATTTGAAGCTGTACCTCAGCCTTGTCCTCTTTTACCTTCTGTTCCTGACTGCAGAGTGGAACAAGGAGGGAGAGAGAGAGAGAGA
>VXAX01005496.1:37490-62833 GCA_013399835.1 Leptocoma aspasia
CTCGGCGGGCGGGAAGGGACGGTGGCGGAGGGGACCCGCTGCCGCCCGACGAGGAAACGGCTCCTCGGGAGGTTCCTGCCGCAGGAAGGGCCCAGCCCCGCTGCTGCCGGGATCTGCGCTGCTGCCGGATCTGGCACAGCCTCCCTGGGCAGTGGGATGGGGACCCCATTAGGGGGACCCCGTGGGAGGTGCCCTACTCTGGTTTTTGTCCCCACGCACCCCAGGGAGTTCTGCTGCGTCGGTGGGCACATCCCAAGTCCTCCCAGCACGAGTGGTGGGGAAAACAACAATGGGAGAGGCTGACACCAGTGGGGAGCAGCCGGGAAGGAAAATGGGGCAGGGAAAATGGGGAAGGGACTCCCAACCACTTGCCCAAGCGAAACCCTGGTGGATGGGCGAGAAGGATGGGGGATGAGCAGGGAGAATGGAGGACAGAGGACAAGGGACAGGCAGCATCCCAACCCTCTTCCCACAGACACCGTGTCAGGTTCAAACTCTGATGAGGTCCCACTGCAGAGAAGCAAACTTAGAAATCGCTTCACTTGTTAAATAGACTTTAATTATTTTTGCGTGGGGAGGGGTTAAAGGAAAATAAAATTTCTCCCGAGGATGAGCAGCAGCAGGCGGGGAGGAGTGGCCCGGCTCTTCCCGGAGGCCACGGCCCCGGCTGGGCTCTCTGACCGGGAGATGCTCAGGGCACCCACGGTCCCCCTGGGGCACGCAGGTCCCTAAAGGCACAAGTGTCACTTTGTCCCCTCCCTGCGTGGGTCCACCACCCAGAGCAGCCCAGTTGTGCAAAACCCCCATGTAAAAAAATACCAGTTTTCAGTATCCTAAAAAACTAGAGCTTTGATCAATGTCAGTTCTCCACACCCTTGATTGGAATTCTGGGATCACACCTTGAAGAGCCGCTGGGTTCCACTGGAAGGGGACATTGGCACCAGGAGGGTGACAGGGAACAGCACCCGGTTAGTGTGAAGGAGGATGGATTTTTCCAGCCCCCTTCTTTAGCCCTGGGTGGGCAGAAGGTCCCTCCGCGGGGCAGGAGCACCCACCCCACATTGTCCCTGTCCCCAGGGCAGGGCCAGGCGCAGGACGGGCTCTCGGGCAGGGGGTCTCTGCTCTGTCCCTCCTGCCATCCCCATTGCGAGGGCAGTGTCGAGGTAAGTGCCAGGCTACAGGCTGGGCTCTGTGCTGGCCTCCAGCCGCTGCTGGTACCACTGCCGCCGCTCGCAGCGCGGGCACGACGGGGCCCGGCCGTGGCAGTCCCGGTGGAACACGGTTTTGCATTCACTGCACCTGGGAAAAGAAGGAAAAAAACAAACCCGCTGTATTGGTAATGTCAGAGCAAAGACCAAACTTCCGCCACTGAACCAGGAGACACTTCCCTGTCCTGCTGTGTTTTGAGCACTCGCTGAGCACAGCCCCAGCCCCGGCTCAGGAGGAGCCTGGAGCGCAGGAGCAGCAGCTGCTCGAGTGGAAGATCCACCTCAGCAGCTCCTCACCCACCCCAGCAGCTCTGAGTGCAGCAGCTTGGCCGGAAGGAGCGTGGTGGGCGCTGCCGGTGTGTGAGAGAGACGGGAGTGAGGCTTGAGCTGAGGTTTGTGCCCTGCTCTCCCAGCACCGAGTGCAGCTTCGAGGGTGTGCAACACCCCCTGCAACAACAAACCCTGTGACATCAAACCTTAGACATCCACCCTTGTTTCACTGATCCCTTGACACCAATCTCGTGACACCAACCCTTGACATTGCTACTGGGGACTCTCTGCTTGCCATGGCTGGCAAGAGAGCTGGGAGACCCCCACCCTGACAGCAGGACCTGCATGTGGCAGGGAGACTGTGGGGACAGTGGAGCTGCACGGAAGGGACAGGCAGCCAGGAGGGAGCTGCCCTTGAGCAGGTGGCTCCACTGAGGTGTCAGAGCTCCCTGACCTGGCTCAGCAGCAGCAGGAATGTGACACCCTGCAAAGGACCCCAGCTCGGGCAGGGGTTTCACTGCTCAGCCACCAGCAGAAACGTCCCTGCTACGAGGGCTGAGGTCAATTTTTGGGTTGTGATCCCCAGCTCCTCAGTGGCAGTAAAATGTGGCTCAGCCACATGCCAGCGGGGCAGCCGGATTTACCTTCAGTGTGCAAATACCTGGTGCACAATCCATGTGTGAACAGCACAAAACACCTTAATTCCCCAAAAGATGCATGGGACAGATGTGGAGAAACACCTGGCAGTGCCAGGAAAAGGACCACAGCTGGGGCCAAATCCTGCTCCGGAGAGGCGCTGCAAACCCTGAGAGACTCGGGACAGGGAAAGGCTCATGCATGGACAGGCAGGATTTGGGATGGAAAATACACATTTCCCGGTGGAACACACTTCCACGTGGCCTCTCCCGATCACCAGCGGTGGCGGCTGCTCCCCAGGCATGGGGGGATTTGGGAAGCCGTGTTTTACCCGGTGTGGCTCCAAGAGAGAAGTGGTATCTCCTGCCTCTACCTCCCCCCGAGCTGCCGGAGCAGGAGAGGGTCCTGCGCTGGCGGGGTCATTGTTTGAGGCGTTGCAGACACATCCTGCAGCGAGTGCCGGTGTGACCCGGCGGCCCGGGGCGGCCAGAGGGGCAGGAAGCCGCGTTTAGCTCCGCGAGGATGTCGGCTGAGCCGCTTTCCTGCTGCACAACCTCCTCCGTCAGGGTGAGAAAGAAAGACGTCAACAAACTTCAGAGCTCGGCTCCGCGGGACACGAGACCTCCGGCCGGCCGCCAGCCAGCTCAGCCCTGCGTGCCAGCACTTTCCAGAGCCCGGCTGCTCTTTTTCCAGGGAAGGTCGGTCCCCTGGGGATGTTGTCCTCGATAATGAGCTCAGTGATGTCCCTGTGGCTGGGAGGGGAGCGAGCAGCGCTGCTCCTCCTCCACGGAAATACTCGCAGCCCTGGAACACACGGAGCACCCACGGATCCCGGTATCCTTGGTATTTTCTGCAGGTTCTGGGTGTTGCTGCTCACTTTTAGGGATTGCCAGGCACAGTGAGACCACGCAGGCCATGAGCCTGTGAAATCTCTCTGCCAGGATTGTGCTCAATGCCAAATAGGCTAAGACAGAACAAGAGGAAATGGCCTCAAGTTGCCTCAGGGGAGGTTTAGGTTGGATATTATGGAAAATTTCTTCACTGAAACAGTTGTCCAACGCTGGCAAGAGGCTGCCTAGGCAAGTGGTGGAGTCACCATCCCCGCGGGGATTTAAAAGCCGTGTGGATGTGGCACCTGAGGACATGGGTCAGTGGTGGCCTTGGCAGTGCTGGGGGAACTAGACTGATGATCTTACAGGGCTTTTCCAACTTGAATGATTCCATCATTCTATTACATAACCGTGGAGATGTGGATCTCTCCACCTACAGTGGAGCAGGCTCCTGGGCTGGAAGGGTTTGACTTCTTCAGCAAACCCTGATGGTGGTGGGGATAAGAGGCCCCTTCTAGCACCATCCCCATCCTGATTCCAACTTCTGCCCAGCTGCTGCACCCTGACCCGCAGCTGACCCCACTGCAGGACAGGTCCCTCTGCCTGTAAGGGATGGAAGCTCTGTGGGCAGGGGAAAACCCCAGTGAGAGCCAGTATCACCCCTCTTCTGCTGGGAACATCCTCAGCCCCTCCCAGCACATCCCACAGTGCTGCCCTCCATCCACCTCGGCTTCCAGAGCAGCTGTGGCTGCCCCATCCCTGGAAGTGTCCAAGGCCAGCTAGGACAGGACTTGGAAGGTGTCCCTGCCCATGGCAGGGTGTGGCACTGGATGGGGTTTAAGGTCTCTCCAACCCAAACCATTTTAGCATTCTATGAAATCTGTGTCCATGTGTCTGTCCTTCCTTCTGTGGCTGTAGAGGGATGTAGGACAGCCCCACTGCAGCTTCCCCTTCCCTCCTGCAGCCCCTGCAAGGGGTCAGACCAACCCTGAGTTGGAGAGGCACTTGCCAGGTGAGCAAGACAGGGACATGAAGAACCTTCCTCCTCCTCCCTACAGCCCCTTGGCTGCCCTGGCATCCAGCATCCAGCAAGGTCTTTGCAGGCGGACAGCAAGGTGGCTCTGCACCTTCAGTGTGCAAAGCTACCTCTCTTGGTGGCATCTTGGCTCTGTGGGGATGGTCTGCTCCTGCCCCAAACAGCCCAGATTTGGTTTGAAGCACCCTGGAGCTGATGGGTTCTATGAGGACATGGGCATGAGGATGTGGGCACTGTGAGGATGAGTCCCACAAAGATGGGGGAACCACAAGGATGCAGCTCCCACAAGGACATGGGCGCCACGGGGATGCAACTCCCACAAGGACATGGGCACATGTGGCTCCCATGAGGACACGGGCACCACAATATGGTTCCCATGATTGAGGACATGGGAACCACACGGTCGTGGGCATCACAAGGATGCACAACACCTCAGAGCCACTTCCAATTCCCCATGTGCCTTGGAAGCGGGGTCTGCTCGCAGACCCCGAGCACAGCTTAGAGGTTGCCTGGGGCTCCTGGCATATGCCAGGCTGTGCCCCTGGGTGTCCTGGCTGCAGTGGGACGGGGCAGAGGTGGCTCACTCACCTGGTGGTAGTGTCAAACTCGAAGGGGAAGATGATGTCGCTGCTGTTGCAGATCTGGCAGATGAAGCCCCGCTGGGTGCACAGGTCGCAGCTGTAGACGTGGTGGGACGCGAACTGCAGCAGCGACTGCAGGAAGGGCTCGAAGGCGCCGTCAGCGATCTGGGGGACACAGGGGTCAGCGCTCCTGGAGCCCGGCCCCGGCGGGCTTTGCTGTGTCACACCCATTCTCTGGGCTCCCCCTGAAGGCAGGGCTGTCCTCCAAAACAGGCCCCACACCACAAGCCTGGGGTGCAATGGGACCCGGATTGCTGAGAGCAGCACCCATAACCTGCCAGGATGGGGCTCCCGGCTTGGGAATCACTGAAAAACCCAAGTGCTGGGAACCTCCTGCTGAAGGAGCAGCACGTGCCATCCCCACAGACACCGGGGTGTTTCCACCTGGAAAACCCTGACAACTGGGCCAGGGGGCTAGGAGCAATCCGGTCTAGTGGGATGTGGAACTGGATTGCAGGGGGTGGGTCTGGGTGGTCTTTAAGGTCCCTTCCAACCCCTTCCAAGCCAAAATATTCTGTGATTCTATGACCATGCACAGCTCTCACCTGCCTCAGATCAGCCACGCTGTATTTGTGGGGACACTCCAGGAGGTAATGCCTGTGATCAAGCCTGCAAAGAAGCACAGAGAGGAAGGGGGTAGATGGTCTCCACCACATCTCCAACAGCTTTGGAGCAAGGAGCAGCCTGGATGAAGCAGCCTTTTAAAGTGAATCACTGCAAAGCCCATTTTCGTGTCCCAAATCCTGCCACTGGAAATCATGTGAGAGTATTTCAAAGGGGGGGAAAAAGAAAATAAATATCTCATCTATTTTGCCAGGTGTTTCCTGTCCAGCCAGAAGCTCCTCAGCCAGGAAGGTGTTTCCTGAGTCACAGCTCATTGTGCTGACCCAGCCAACAGATGGATAACTCCTTAGAGCAGATGATATGGAGAGAAAAACCAGCCTGAGCCTTGGCAGCACTGCTCCCTGCTCCCATGGTGAGTGAGGAGGGGGACCAGGAGACCACCAGGGTGCCAAGAGAGGGGAATGTCACCCCGGGAGGGACCTCACCGCTTGCTGAGCTCCTTCAGGGCGCCGCTGCGGCACATGATGAGATAATCCCCCAGAAGCTTCAGCTGCTCCCGGCTGCGCAGGATCCGCCCCATCCTCTCCACGTGCTCATAGAGGCTCTCATTGACCAGCTTCAGGTCGATCAGTGGTTGGTTTCGGATCTGTGTGAGGAACTTCAAGGCCTGCCTGCACACCTGGGGCACAAAGAGAGGGGACAGGTGGACACAGACCATGGAGCAGCCCCAGAGCTCGGAGGGAGGTTTGGACTGGGCACTCCCAGCCCAGGGAATGCCCAGATGGACCTTCAGGAAGCAGATGCTGGAGCATGGACCCAGCTCAGGACTCACCCCTCGTTTGGTCAGATCCCAGTTGTGGATGAGGCGAGAGGGGATCACGGTCTCCTCGTCCTGGTGGCAGCTGTCACAGTAGTAGAGCCCGGAGAAGGCGCAGAGCTTGGGCCTGGCGAAGGAGAAGCCGATCTGCCGGGAGCAGCCTGTGGGGGCAGGGGGTGAGAGGGGACTGTGCTGCCCACAGCCTCTGCCCACCACTGCCCAGGTGGGGGAGAAACTTTTGGCAGCATGGAACTGAACAATAAAATTTTGGGAAAGGGTAGAGACCACCTAAAGCACCTGCAGGATGTTCAGTGCAAGGCCTCCAGCCCCCTCCTCATGGATTTAAGCCTATGATGGGCTTCAACAGTTGCTGCTTCACTTTTTCTCCAAAAAAAGGAGGCTGAACTATCTGTTAACCCACTTTTATCCATCAAGTGGTTCAATTGTTTGGGTTTTTTTTTTTAGGAAAACTGAATTCTGGCAATATCCCAGTGGTTTAGGAAAGAACCTAAATCCCACTTGCTGTCCCATCATCTCCACTAGGTAGCTTTGCACTATTTTGCCTTCACTCAGCCCTTTTCTTTTCTGCTGCTGTCACAGGGTACCAAAACCTCAGCTGCAAGGGATGAGATCAGGACGGATTAACCCAAAAACATCTTTATTATAGCAGTGGGGAATCCATCTTGGCTTCCCTACCTCCATCCATTGCACTCTGGAATAGCTGGAACTCATCCCCCCAAAATATTCATGGAGATCATGTGTTGTTTTCTGAGTTAATAAGAAAAACCAGCTTTTATTGCTCATTACTCTGAGATGGAAGGGAACGCATTGGGTGTCAGGCTGAGAGGGGGGTGAAAGCAGGGCAGGCAGATCCCTAAACAAAACCTACACAGAAAAACTGGGAATTTGTCTTTTTGGGTTGTGGCTTCCAGCTGTGGGGAGGTGGAAGATGCAGGACAGAGCCTGGAAGGCAGAGACAGATAGACCAAAAAGGAGAAATATTAAAAGAAAAAACCCAACCTGCTGGAGGGTACAAGAAATATAATTGAAGCAGGAGAGAAATCTGAAATTTAATTAACTTAGCAAGGTAAAGAGCAAATTACAGCTCCCGTGGAGGTCAGTGAAGGTGCCACCAGAATCTCCCCACGTGCTGAGAGGCGTCAGGGGAAGGGTAAATGATTGTTTTGCAAAATCAGCCTGTCACACCCATGGCAATACCCACTCCTGTGCTGCCTTACTGGAAAAACTGCTCCAGATTGCACCTTCCCCACAGGCTAGGGCCTCAAAATGCCCAGGAAGAGAGTCCTGAGCTTCCTGATCTACCTAAGGTTGCTTCAACCCCAGTTTCCCACTGTCTGTACCAAAAGCAGCTTAAATGGGAGCCCAGTAACATTCCAGTTGGATTGGACTGGGGTGGGATGGGGACTCAGCATGGGGGGCTCGCCCTGTGCCCACAGGACACCAAGGATGCCCCTGACTGGGGACATGAAGCCCCACCAAGGAGATCTTGTGCTGCTGCGATTCCTGGGAAAACAGAGAAGCCGCAGCTGCCCCATTCCTGGGGCTTTCCATGACCAGCTTGGACAGAGCTTGGAGCACCCTGCGATAGTGGAAGGTGTCCCTGTCCATGGGTGGGACTGGGTGGGCTTTAGGATCCTTCCAATCCAAACCATTCCATGGTTCTGTACCTGCACAGATGAAGCTCTGCGAGTCCAGGCCCTTCTCCATGGGGATGGCCACAAGGTACTGCAACAAGAAGCCATTTTCCTTCACAATGTTCTTCAGGACGACCTGGGAGTGCCCATCCAAGCTGCCCCCCAGGGTCAGTGCCTCCTCTGCACTCTCCAGGTAGGACATGAGCACCTCTCGGACCAGCTCCCGCCACGAGGCCGCCTCCTCCGCGTTCTCAGCCTGCAGCTTCAGCACAGCCTTGGAGGTGATCACCTTGAAGAAGGAGGGTCCCCCCAGGCTGGTGTCCGGAAGGATGTCCTGGATGGTCTCTATGCCGTAACTGTTGCTTAAAATTTTGTCATTGTTTCTGATTTTAAAGCACTTCAGAGTTTCTAGAGACAGGGAAAAAATAAACGGGACCCAGGTTTTGTCCACGTCCATGTACAGAACAGCCTCTTTGATTGCATCCAGCTCTGCTTCTGGAGCTGGAGTCCAGTCCAAGCTGTTCCCAGGCACATCACTGTACTGGAGAGCACTGGAATCGCCCTGGACGGGCTGGGCTTCGCCTCCATCCTCAGAATACTCCAGAGTCTCCCAGTCCTCCTCCTCCAGCTGCGGCCGGCACTTGCGCAGCGCCTCGCGGATCCTGTCCAGCCAGTCCTCTGCCTCGTCCTGGGAAGGGGCTCGGAGGAAGAGCTTCTTCCCCAGGAAAACCAGCTCGAAGCGGCCATCAGAGTGGGTCAGTGCCAGGGACTCGCAGCGCAGCAGGGAGTAGGTCTCCACACAGATCCGGTCCTCGTGGTCCAGGAAGAGCCGCAGCTCCAGAGGGGACAGCTCGCAGGAAAACTCCTTCCAAATCCCCATGGCTCCTCGCCTTTCCAGGCTGCCCAGCTTCAGCAGCCCACGGAAAGGGTTGGAAAGACCTGGGGCAAGAGATGGCTCAGTTTAAGTGAGAGAGGGGAAGCTAGTGGGGAGAGAAAAGCCAAGAGGGGCTCAAAGCAAGCTCCCAGAGGCATGGCAGGGGTGAGAGCCAGTGCTGGTACATGGGGGGCTGGGGCAGGAGCTGATGGGACCTTGTTGTCCATCACTGTCCATCTGCATTTGGGTTTCTGTCCCCTGCATTTAGGTTTTGAGGCTGGGAACAAGTGGGATAAAGGAAAAGTGTCCCACAGGGTGGACAGACCCTCTCCCACTAAAATTCTTCCCACCAGAGCTTCCCTGGGCTCAGCAATGCCTTGGGAAGCTGCTCCACTGCCTTCTGTAGCTCCCAGTGCTGCCATCAGCTCACAGCAGCCAATGGCTCTCCCCAGGCAGCCCCTCCCCACCTGGAGCAGCCCCAGGCACGAGGGCAGCAGGAGGTGGCACGTACCCATCTGTCTGCGGTGCACCACGCTGAAGCCCTTCTGCTCCCGCTCTGGGGACATTTTGGGCTTCCCAGTGTCTGAGGATGGCACTGAGAGCCTCTCCAAGTCCAGAGCACTGATGAGCCCCGGGGCTGGCCCCTCCCCGTCCCCCTCTGGTCCGAAGCCGTTGGTGTCGGCCATGCTCCTGCTGCTCTCTCCTGGGGAAGGTCTGTAGAAATCATCTTCTGAGATCCAGCTCTTCTGTTAAAAAATGAAATATTATTAATTATAGAGCTCATCAAACACCCTGTGCCCCTCAAACACACACATCCACAGCAATCCCTCCTTGGGGGCTGCTCCTGCGCAGCCCAAATCCCAGGCACTGATGTGTGGATTGAATGGAAGGTGCTCATGGCAGGAGGTTGGGAATGAGATGAGTTTTAAGATCCCTTCCTCCCCACATAATTCCATGACTGTCTGATTTTATGCTGGCCATTCCCAGGTGGATGGCTCCCCTGCTCCCTCCAGAGAATGATCCATGGAACTGTATCAACAGCTGGAAAATACTGGGATTGTATTCTAGTGGGATAATGAAGTCCAAAATCAATCTGTTCTCTCCTCCTAAAATCACTGTGGAAGGAGAGCACATTCCCTGCAGTGACCACAGGTCCATGGAGTTTTACTGATGGGGGTGAAATTCCAGCCCTGTGATGGAAGAACACGAGCTGGAGCAGCAGTGCCAGGAAGAACAGAGATGGGGAGAGGCACAGAGATGTCCAGGGTGAAATAGAGACCTATGGCTCACAAGGGGATGCTACAGGGGCCTGGGCTGTGCAGGGGAAAAATAAGGCAGGGAAAGCACAAGAAGCCTCTGTCTGCATGTGCCAGGAGGGGATGAGATCCGTGAGCTGAAAAAAATGTGGCTGTACCTTCTTCAGGAGCTTTTCTGGCTACAAGAATCCCAGAATCATTACAGGAGAAAACCCTTCAAGTCCCACCTGTGCCCAATCCCCACTTGGCAGCCAGACCAGGGCACTGGGTGCCATGTCCAGGCATTCCTTGGACACCTCCAGGCATGGGGATTCCACCACCTCCCTGGGCACCCCCTTCCAATGCCTGACCACCCTTTCAGTGAAGAAATTCCCCCTGAAAGGAGCAAGGTTCTGGGACAAGGTCCTTGAGCAAACACCAGGAGGAAAAAACAACCCAGCTCCGTGTCCTGGCACAAGGGAGCAGCATTCCTAGACCCTTCTGGGGCTGCATCCCAAGAAGAATATCCTTTCAACTCCCCTTTGCAGCCTTCCAAGAGCCTTTTATTTTGAATAACAACCTAAATGACAGCAGAAGAGCTGTCACCACCCTGCGGGGAGCATCACGGGTGGCAGCTCCTGGATTACTCCTGAGGCAGGAACGCAGGTTACTCCATGAGTCATGGAGAGCAGGGGGAATTTCCTGTTGACACAGTATGTTATACATAGATTAGGTCAAACTGGCTGTGGGCCATGAGGAAGCAGCGGAAATGGGATAAGCGGGAGGGAACCGAGAGGAGCAGAGAGCAAAAGGAGAAATGGTCTGGGGGGTGTGAGGTATATCCTACCCTCACCAGCATGGAAACAATGGGAACCAGCATGGAAACAATGGGAACCAGGATGGAACAGTCAGTAACAAATTAGACAGAGGACAGGGCTGTTCAAAGAGTTTCCTAAAAGCAGAAGCCAGTGCATGTGGATCAGCTCCTGGTGGCAGCAGGGGAAATCCGCTGCTGCTCAAGACCAACATCCAGGAATGCCATCCCACTCTGGGAACAGATGTGCTGCAGGAGGATTTTCCCACTGGGAAACCAGTTTGTTTCCTGCCCAGTCAACCCTTTTCCCTTCTCTTATGTGGACCATAAATGGAGAAAAGTCCCCATGAGAACCTCGACTCTGGGGCTGTTTTATCGCTTGCACAGAGCCCACAGCCAGATTTGTGCAAGAGCTCACCCCTCTCCAGACCTCTAACAAACCCAAAACTTCCTGCTGCAGCTGCTCCTGGAGAGGGATGACTGACAGGCCAGGCAGGGCTTCAAAAGCTTTGGTGCCTCTTTCACCAGGGAATACAGACTTTCATCCAGTTTCTCCTGAAGCAGCTGCATGGCCACAGCTCCATGGGGTGGGAATCATCACTGATAACCAAGTGAGAGCAGCACAGAAGATAGGAGCTTGGAGAAATCTATCCATGGAAGTGTCCAAGGCCAGGTTGGATGGGGCTTGGAGCAACCTGGTCTAGCAGAAGGTGTCCCTGCCAATGGCAGGGGGTGGAACTGGATGAACTTTATGGTCCCTTCCAACCCAAACCATTCTGGGATTCCCTGATTCTAGAAAAGCGGTGCCTATTGGAGCTGTCCCCAGTTTTATTTCCCTTTATCCCTGGATACAAACCCAAGGAGATGGGAAGGGAGGGAGCTGTAGCACCTACCGGACACCCCAGCAGGGGAGAGAGCAGGTGCTGGGCTGTGGGGCTGCAGACAGCCTGGCTCCCCTCGCTGCCACCGCTCTTTGCTCTGGCTGGACCATCCTGAGGGGCTGGAACTCCAGACGTGCTGCTGGCATCTCCATCCCCATGGCTGGGGGGTGTGGGGTCTCCCATCTGAGCAGAGATGTCACTGCTGGGAGGAGGCTCCTGCTGCGCTCCATGGGACGGTGCCGGGGGGCCTGGCGGTGGCCGGGGGGAGCAGCTCAGCCCACTGGGGAGCAGCTGTCCCTCTGGGGCATCTGGGCTTGGCCTGGCCTTGCTGAACTCGGACAACACCCTTGAAATGGAAAAGTGATTGGTTTGAAGGCAGCTCAGTAACCAAAACCTATAAACCCTCACCCCAGTATTGCAAGTTGTAACCATGTAAAAAGGGTTCAGTGTCACTGCTGGCCTCTGTGGGTGATGCCAACAGAAAAATGTGAGATTTGTGCCCCACAGAGCAGCGCCAGTCCCACAGCACAGAGCAGGACCCTGCCTGTGAAGGGAGCATTTCCCAATTGCACCCATTAATGGGGTTTAATTTGGTGGATGGAGGGACAGCACTGGGTGCTCCTCACAGCCCCAGCCCCATGTACAGCTCCTGGACATGAATCCAGCCTTGGACCATATGCCAAACTCCAACTGTTTTCATTAATGAGCAATTAACAGTGGAGCCTGGCCAGAGGATTGGCTGTTCCTGTGGTCTCACTCTGCTGCCAGCCCCAGAATTAAACCAGCCCAATATTAAAACTCAAAGGAGCATCTCCATCACGAGTTTAATCCAATCAAGGCAGGTTCTTCCAAGATCACTGGAAGATGTAAAATCCTGGAAGTAAGCAATGATGTTGTTATAGATGGGGAAGCACAGTCTGCAGCTCCAACTCTTCCTAAAGACTGGGAAGAGGCATCACCCCGAGGCTCAGCTCCCTCAGAGTCACACTCTAAAGGTGACAGGCAAAATATTTACAGATTACTCAGCATTTATATAACCCTGGAAATCTTTGTGCTGGATGCTTGGCAGGAATAAATCACAAGGATGACAAACAACCAACCTCCCTCTCTGAATGATTTGCCGAAGCTGCAAATTACAACCCTTCCCTGTGACCAAACAAATTTCTTTCCCCCTGTGGAAAGCCCTGGAGCATCCCCCAGTGTATGCCAGGAATACGTGACATTCCTGAAACCAGGGAGCAGCATTTTTCTGACGTTTCTGCCCTGGTAAAGAGGACACACACACACTTCAGTGGCCATGAGCTCATTTGCAGTGGCAGTAGAGTCTCAACAAGCCGTGCCGAGCAGTTTGTAAAAAGAACAAAAGCTCCTTCCAGAAGGAAAAAAAAAAGCTTGTTAAAAACAAACAGGGACAAAGACTTCCTGCCTATAGAGAGAAAATAACGAGCCCAGAGAGGGTCAAAAATCCCTCTGGAGAGGAGATGTGGGGAGAGACTCACTCCTGCAGGGACCTGTCCAGGTCCTCGGCGGTGGCCGTGCCCAGGTCGGAGTCACAGGACAGCGGCTCCTCGCCGCGCTCGGAGCTGCGGGCGCACGGCGCTGGGGGGAGGCTGTCAGAGCCCAGGCTGGAGGACAGCTGGGACGAGCTCGTGGTGTTCAGGCTCAGCGAGGACGACGTGAGCTTGATCTTGCTGCTGGCTTTGCCAATGGGCAGGACAGGGGCTTGGATCTCGATCTCATCCGACCCCGAGGACTGGGAGATGGAGCCCAGCGATGCTTTCCTGCGGGGTTCGGAGGCTGAGGACGTGAGGGGCTCCAGCAGCTCGGACACGGGACACAGACCTGACAGGGACAGCGGGGTGATGGTCCACTCGTTCAGAACTGCTGACTTGTAGGAGAGCTCGAAGGTTAAGGACGACAAACCCTGCAAGTAGCAGAGGAGAAACTCGCACTCCTCGGCATCCAGGAGCACAGCTGGGGTCTGGTAGTACTCGTGCAGGCGGGGCCGGTCCTGCAGCAGCAGCTTCAGGTAACACTCCATGAGGCCGTCATTCAGTGCCAGCCGCAGCCAGGCCCGGCAGCGCCCCACGTCCGTGTTGATAAACATCAGTTGTTCCAGCTCCGAGACAATATTTCTGGGAAAGGAGGAAAAAGAACAGAACAGGAGTGAGGGGCTCTGTTTTGGTCCATTGCGGGGTGCAGGAGGGCCAGAGCCTTCATCAGATACTGCCCAACCTGCTCTGCTACAGGGAGTTCAGGATTTGGGATAAAACAGACTGTGGAAAATCTCTCCCCTTCATGGGAAGTGTGGTTTTCCATGGAGGGAGATGGCTCCTGAATGGCCCGAATTAAATATGTTGGTAAGGACCCCAGGCAGCTCTGCGGTGCCTCTGGCATCTTCTCTCTGACTGGAGGCATCTCCCACCCATTGCTTGCACTGGCTGAGGAGAATTCCTGCTGTCCTTGTGCCTTTGTGGGGTTTGTTCTGGCTGGATCCTCCTTGGTGACAACCATGTGTCTAAATTCTCACTTCAAATTTAAAAGCAGTCAAAACACATTGAAAACTGTTGTGGGAGCCCCAAAAAAACAACTTGGCTGGGGTTGAGCTCAAGTAATCCCAAACTCCTGAATTCAGCTTTCTTCCCTAAAATCCAACAGCGACACCACGCTCCCTGATCCTCCCTGCTCCCAGCTCACTCACACACCTCAGAAACCAGAGCAAAGGTTTTGTAAGACTTCTTTTCTAATCTGTCTCTCAAGACAGAAGAAAAAACCTTCAAAGGGCACAAAAATATCCCCCACAGCATGTGAAAGAGTTATTTTCATCCACTCTTTCATAATTCAGGAGTTGGTGATGATGCTGGATGAGGCTTTCAGATCAATTTGTCCGTGGGCTTATTTACTGTGTGTGAGCTTGACTTAGGGAGTAGCTTAAGAAAACCAGTGATCACTCAGGAGAGACTTCCTCAAAGGCTGGCTGGGACATAGGGAAACAGGGCCAACCAGTCCCAGAAGATCCAGGCCAGGAGAGAGCCCAGATCCCTGTGCTGTGCATAAGCAGCTGCTGCTGGAGACCAATGCGGTCACTAGGGTTCCACTGGGCTCAGAAATCCAGCCTGGCACGCAGAAATAAATAAGAAAGGGGTGTGCCTTCAGTTTTAATCCTCAACCTTTTGGGGACATCAGTTCACCCCCAGCACACGCTGAGCAGGGATGTGGGGGCTCAGCCCCTCTTGGCACTGCAGGGGCTTCACTCTGCTACTTCCATCGTCCTGGGCAGCCCCCCAAAGCCCTGTGAGAGCATGCTTCCCTGCAGCTGAGGGAGCTGAGCACACAGATGGGGTAGAGACACATCTGTCTATCTAGCCATCCTCCTCATTCCCTGAATCTGATGGCACCAAAAGAAGGGATAAAGCTGAGCACGTGAATCCCTGTCAGCAGCAAGACCCACTCACCGATGCGTGATGCTCTTCAGCAGGCCCCAAAAGACTGGCTGGGGAAGGGGGCCCCGACCCCCTGATTTCTTCCCTTTCCCCCCACTCTCTGCCTTGATGTGCTTTGCCTTCAGCCCGTGCACAAACACAGCTTCCAGGGCACTGCAGAGCGTGTTGGCGTTGCCATCATCACTGGTGACCACGGTGTCCGAGCTCACATACTGCTTCTGCAGAGCCTTGATGGCATTCACCAGCTGCTTCTTGATCAGCTGCAAGACAGGAGGTGCAGGCTTGGATTACAAAAGTGAAAATATTAGGAAGGATTTAATGTAAAAGAGCTCAAAAAACAGTAAGGCTTATCCACAGTGAAGCACCACGCAACTCCTGCCTCATCCTCACTCTTTGGAGTGGCTGAACCGGTCAAGCTGGGGACTCACACTCCTGTCATCTGGCTTATTTTATGATAAAAATAATAATTGATGCAATTTTAGCTGGTGTTTCAGAACTGGGGTTGCACTGTGTGGTGCTTCCTCTGCAGACAGGAAATGGCTTAAGGGGATGGGGAAAAAGGAATTGGTTCTTTCCAGGCGCTCTCTCGGGGGAAACACGAGGATTAAGTGTGGGTGAGAAAGGAGAAACTCAGAGGAGGGAATGGATCCCCTGAGCTCGTGCAGGTCAGCCCAAGCAGCATGTGACATGTGACACGGGGCCCGCCAGCAGAAATCAAAGCCATTGACCTCACTGGCTGTTCTGGGTAAACACTCAGGGGACGGGCCCCAAAACAGTGGGGTTTGGAAGGACATTGGGGCTCAGCTGTTGCCCTCAGAGAGACTCCATGGGTCTGAAGCTGGGACATGGGAATTTGGCCTTCCAGCAGCTTTACTTCCTCTTCCACCAGTCAAATGCACCAAGTTTGGTGAATTTAACAATTTCACACCAATGGAGAAGATTTTTCCTAAAGTAGCTGAGCCTGGATATCTCAACCAATCTCATTTTAAATCAAGGTTGTGTTTCCCAGGAGGTGCTTGGAAAACACCACAAATTCCTCCTCAAATTCCAACCAAACAATCCACGTTTCAGTACCACACAGCATTCCCAGCAAATGCTGAATGTTCCCTGAGCAGGGCTCTGCAGATTTTGACTCCAGCCTGGGTTGGCTGCACAAACCCATATTAAATTTCCAGCCTGGGATATTTTTCTCAGCATGTAAATAAGATTCCCAGCAGCTGTAGCTCAAGGACAACAGTCAGGGGAGTGTGTCCCTTATTTGTGATGCTGTTTTCCAGCTTTTTCAGCTACCCCCCAGGTCTGCTGCTCCATGGAAGGAGCACTGAGGGCAGAGAAGGATAAAGAGTGCAAATGATTTTATCAGTCATGCACAGATTCATCCATGGGATGAATAAAACACTTGGGTTTAACTGTTGATGTTGAACTTTGCTTGTTGAATGTGTTTAGACTCCTGAAGTTGGGTGAAGAGACCCCAAACTGGGGGGACAACACTTCTTCATCTAGGTATCAGAGCTGAGCACCTTCCCTGCCCCACATGAGGTCTTGCAAAGGCCAAGGTGTTATTTAACCCTTTATTTCCTTTAATCCCCCAACCCAGACAAACCATCAAGGATCCCTTTCCTTGTATAAACCATCCTAATCCCAGCTGGCAGCACCCACGAGTCCTACCTGTGCCCAGCAGTGCCTGGAGTTGCACTGGGAGCTGTCTGGGGTGCACTGAGGGGTCTGGCTCACCTGGATGGCTTCCTTGGGGTCCTCGGGGTGGCTGGAATGCATCTCTGCTGCTGCTGCTCCCCGTGCAGCCTTCACATGTCACCTGTGGGACAAGGAGGGCAGGGCTGAGTACCCAGGGCTTCCACCCCACTCACCTACCAGGGGAAGGGCTCCTGGTGCCACCCAAAAGGGACGGATCCTGCCCTAAGGCATTCTGCAGCTGTTCATGGCCAGGACACTGTGGGATCTGAGCTGGGAGTGACTGACATGGAAAGGTACTGTGATTCCCAGGGACAATGCCTGAGGATGCTTCCCAGGGACCAGGAGAGTTTCAGGCAAAATAGAGCACGGCCAAGAGACCAGGAGGGAGTAATGAGCCCCTGTGAGGGGCCCTCAGCCAGCCCCCAGGCAGGTCTGGCCAGCAGCGCCACAGGCATGGCCAGGGACTGCTCTCCTTGTCCCCGTGTCACCTGGAATGCCTAAGCCTGGAAAAGGCACCCAAAATCCAAATGGGAGTGGCATTAGGTGGCCTGGACGAGGGGTGTCACCCCCCAGCAAAGCCTGAGGAGAGGTGACTGCAGTTCAGCTCTCTGTTACATGCCAGAGGAGTGATGCTGCTCCAAACCCAGCTGGGACAGACCCTATCAGCACAGGGCTGTCTGGGGAGAGGGAAAGAATCATGGAATGCCAGGATGGTTTGGGTTGGAAAGGACCTTAAAGACCAACCAGTGCCACCCCCTGCCAGGGACACCTTCCACTGTCCCAGGTTGCTCCAAGCCCTGTCTAACCTGGCCTTGGGCACTGCCAGGGATCCAGGGGCAGCCACAGCTGCTCTGGGCACCCTGTGCCAGGGCCTGCCCACCCTCATAGGAGGAATTTCTTGCCAATATCCAGTCTGAACCTCCATTTCTAGTTTAAACCCATTCTCCCTTGTCCTGTCACTGTCTGCCCATGTAAAGTCCCTCTCCACATTTTTTAAAAGCCCCTCTAAGTACTGGAAGGCTTTGGGTTCTCCATGAGGCAGATGAACCCCAGCATCTCCCCGTGCTGGGGTGGGATGCCAGGGCTGCTCTGCTGCTTTGGTGGGAGACAGAGAAAAAACCAGTTCCCTCCTGTTATGGAAAACCCTGCAAAAACCTGATCCAAGCAGTCTGGCCAGCCTGGCCAGGTCACCTGCCACTGCAGGGACAACAAGGGACTTTTGACTTCTGACTCTTGGCTTCCTGCCCTGCTCCTCCCTTGGGGCCATCTGTGAAACCCAGCTGTGCCTGAAGCCTCTGAGCCGAACACATGGTGTCAGAAGGAGACCCATGGCACAGCTGGATCCCTCTCCAAACACAGCTGGATGCCTCACCAGACACAGCAGGGCCCAGCATGAAAAGGGGCCCGAGAGCTGCTCCAGCAACTGCTACTGCTCCCAGCTTCCCAAGGATATGAGAGGCTGGAGAAGGAATTTATTTATAGAATCCTAGAATGGTTTGGGCTGGAAGGGACCTTAAGGACCAGCAAGTCCCACCCCCTACCATGGGCAGGGACACCTCCCACTATCCCAGACTGCTCCAAGCCTTGTCCAGCCTGGCCTTGGACACTGCAGGGATGGGGCAGCCACAGCTTCCTCTGGGTACCCTGTGCCAGGGCCTCACCATCCTCACAGGGAAGAATTTCTTCCTAATATCCCATCTAATCCTCCCCTCTGCCAGTGTGAAACCATTCCACCTTGTCCTATCAAACTATTCCCTTAAGCTGGAATCACTTGCCGTCCAAATGGAAAAGGAGAGTCCAGCTGTTGGCCACAGGGTTGGATCTGCCTCTGGCAGACAACAGGCTTGGAATGGCATTGATGTGTCAGATTTTATTTCCAAGACAACACAAAATCCCCAGAGCTTTCTCTGAGCAGAGCTGACAGCACCAACCTGCCCCTCTCCTGCCAAGCCTGGGCAGAACCATGGTTTGCTGAGCAGCTCCTCCACGCTACAGCCAGTCCTGAAGGCAGCACTGTCCAAATCAGGAGCAGTTTAAACCCAGAGTGGCCCAAATCTGCAGTGGCCCAAACCCAGAGTAGCTCAAGTCTGGAGCAGCCCAAATCCAGACATCCCAGACCTGGAACACCCCAGACCCAGAGCATCCTGTGCAGGTACCACAGCAGCTGGCCCTGCTGACAGCAGTAGGACAAGAACTCCATGGGGCCAAATCCAGGACAGACCCTCAACGTTTGCAGGGTTCACAGGCAATTTCAGAGAACACGAAACTGTTTTTGCTGTGGTTTGTCATAAGATTTCCTCTCCTTGTGTTGCAACACAGAAATGGGGGAGCACAGGAAAATTAACCTCTGGCTCGGGGGCTGCTGGGGGGTTGGGGAAGTGAGGAGCCCCTGAAGTGGCAGCAGCGGTTGACAAGGACTGCAGGGAGCCACCCCCATCTCTGCCTTCCACCTGGGAGGTTCCAGCCCCTCAGGGCTGGGCAGCCTCTGCCCCTTTCCCCACCACCTCCTGCTGCACTCTGAGGACAAGAGGCACATTTCCCCCTGGGACAATGAAGGTGGGAGACCTAAGGATGAGAGAGTCAAGGGTGGGAAATTCAAGAGTGAGAGAAGACCCAGGTGTGGGAGAAGACTCAAGGGACCTGAGGGAGACCTGAGGGTGGGAGACTCAAGGAGGGGCACAGCGTGGCATTTCTCATGCCCAGGGAGGCAGTACAGGTGTTCCAGCTCCAGGACCACCCTGGAGTCCTGAGCTGGTCACAGGGAAAGGTGTGACAGCAGATGTTTTTCAAAGACCTCATCTAAGTTTTACAAAGTGAGAGCTATTCCCCCAAAACACTCTCCTTTGCCAGCATCACCTCTCCCAGGAGGAGATGAGAGCCTGCAGGAGGTGAGAGCTGAGGACAACCTGCCACCTTCACCACGGGACTCTCCACTCCCACCACGACCAGTCCAACCAGTTTATTCCAGAGCCATGAATCCACATGGCACCACTTCTGTGGGACAGCATTTTCCTGAATAACGAGTGCAAGGAAGCAGCTCTGAGAAGGATTTCACCAAACAAAATCTTAGGTGGAACACAGGGAAATCAGAATAGGGCACTGTGTCTAGAAAGACCTAGAGGCCTCTGGAGCACTTCCAGGCAGATCCTGGAAAGCCACAGCTTTTCCTTGTGATCTTGGAAGGTAAGAGATGGGATGGATGTGCAAACACAGAGGCAAGCACAGCTGCAGCAGAGAAAACCCACCAGGTTCCCAGCAGTCACCACCCAGCAGCTCCCTGGGTGAAACAGGGAAAGGCAAACAGGGGAGGAACAACCCCAAGCAGGGAGCCCGACCTACCCAGGAGAAGAGTCATGGTGCAAGGGCAGAGCTGCTGACTTCCCAAACTGCTGCAAACCAGCCAGATTCTTTGGGAACGGGTGGAATCAAGGCTCATTCCAGCAGAGCAGAGCCCCTGTCCCAGAGCTTGGCTCCTCAGTCTCCCAAGAAGCGACACTCTGCGAGTTATAAATAAACAGCAGGTCACTGCCTGTGCTCTGGGATGGAAAACAACAGCCCACGTCGGCAGTGTGAGCAGTGACTCAAGGCCTGGACACAGAGCCAGTCATTTTCCAAGCACGAGTGCTGTGCCAGTCACCCTCTGCCCTGGGGACGTGGGGGCTCTGATGGCACAGTGGGTCCAAGGGCTGCTGTGGCACAGCCCTCTCCTCCGACACAGCTCCTGCTTTCCACCCAGAGCTGAGTGCAAGCTGGGCCCAGATACAGCCCAGGAGCAGGAAAGCCAGGGGCATGGCATGGGGATTGGCTGGTTGGAGGACAAAACCCCTGGGAACAGCTCGGCAAAGGTTAGGACAGGACAGAGCCCCAGCAGGACCCCCATGGTCCAATTTTGACTCCTTCCCTGTGCCCAGCCTGAGGTAGCAGTGCTGTGATTCCCCCAGCAGGAACACAGGCATGGAGTAAGGGATGGGACCATCACACCACCCTCATCCCTATTTGTCACAGCTGACAAACCTGGTGGTGGCTGGAGAAGTGTCACCGCCGATGCACCCGTTCAGCTTCTGCCCTGTGGGGGCCCAGGAGCAGCTGGGGGAGGAAGAGCAGCCACTGAGCTCCCAGCCTGGGTGGAGAGACTGTGCTTCCCAAACACTCCAAACTGGGAATTTCTTTCAGCCTGTTACCTACTCCTGCGCCAGACTACAATTTGCTGGAGCCGCAGGGAGAGCTGGAGTTGATTTTCCACGGCGCTGCAGCCACTGGAGCCACCACGCACAGGCCAAGCAGGTTGTGAAAGCCCCAGCGTGTTGAGGTAAGATGTTCCCAGGTTTCTATTCCCAGTTTTTGTGTTGCTTTGGATTCCCAGGGCTGGAGTTTCCCCGTGGATGTTCCTGGTGCCATCCGGCTGGGTGGGTGACTTGCATCCCTCAGCAGGGGGACGCCAGTTGCTGCGAGGAAGGCAGCGAGGAAAGGGCTTTTTAATCTCTGCATTTTACACAAGAATTATCCAGATCTTGTTTGCAACTGCTCATTTTATGTGAGAAAACGTGATTTATTGAGAATGTAACACATGATAAATCAGGGAAAGATGTAAGGATCCCACAGGTGCAGGGATCTCTGGCTGATGGGGTGTCAGCGCTCCTGGGACTGAATTGAGGACCAGACACTAACTCCCAGTGGGGGCCCTTGGAGAGGCACATCTCACCCGCCGTCCCCGCATGGGGGACACGGAGAGGAGCAATGAGAGGCCAAGACTGGTGGCCGGGCAGCGCCGCCCACGCGNCACACACCTGGACACACACCTGGACACACACATGGACACACCTGGACACACACGGACACGGACACATGGACACACACACGGACACACACACGGACACACACCTGGACACACACCTGGACACACACATGGACACACCTGGACACACACGGACACGGACACATGGACACACACACGGACACACACACGGACACACACCTGGACACACACCTGGACACACACATGGACACACCTGGACACACACGGACACGGACACATGGACACACACACGGACACACACACGGACACACACCTGGACACACACCTGGACACACACATGGACACACCTGGACACACAAATGGACACACACATGGACACACACACGGACACACACCTGGACACACATGGGCACACACCTGGACACACAAGGACCCCGTCACACGCGCAGGGTGCCCCCAGGATGTCATGGCCCCGGGAAGGCTGTGGTTCCAGAGGCTGGGCTGCGGTGACTGCTTGGGACACCCGGGGCTTCCTGGGTCCCCCCTGTCCCAGTCCCCAGGAGACTTTGGGGTGTCCTAAGCATGGCGCCCACCAGCAGCATCCTCCTCTGCAGAGAGTGGTCATGGAGTCAGCGGTCCAGATCTTGGGGTGCTGGATGCAGGGCAGGGCCCAGGCAGGAGCATCTTGTTTCTGGGTAACAGCATTTCCTTAGGCTTCTTTCATCTGGAATGACAGCAAGGAAACAACATCTGATGAAATAAAGGCAAGGAAATAACAGTGAAGGAAATAGCCAAGGAAATAGTCAAGGAAACAGTAGTACGGAAAAGCCAAGAATATTCCCTCCAAGGAATTATTATCCAGGGAAATAAGAGCAAGTAACTGACAAGGAAACAACAGCTAAAGACCTGGGATCCAAGGAAATATCCTGGGATATAGCCACCAAAGTAGCAGCATCCAAGGAAAGCTTCAGCAGCTCCTACATCAGAACAAGAGCTGAATAAGTGCAGGCATTGCCTGTACTAAAATCTGCCAGGCCCTTGATTCCCAGGAAAATTAATCCCTGGCTGAGCTGTGCAATGCAGGGTACAGTGATGTGGAGGAAAAGATTTTTCCTGCTCCCTTCAACTGGCTGGGAAGACACTGGGCTTGAATTAAGTGGCTGTAAATGGGCACAGCCTGGAAAGCACAGTGGAAGGCAAGGATTTGGAGAGGTGAAGAAGAGCAGGAAGCACATGGTTCCTGACCTCACCTGTGCTACATCCTCTGCCTCGTACTTCTTCCTCTCCACAGATTTTCAAAGAACCCCAGAACAGTTTACTCATGTTCCAGGGGTTCCCAGGGCCACCAAGAGCTCCCTCTCTGCCACCACTCAGTTCAGCTCCCATGGGTGCACAGGGGCATCAGGAATGAAAACCATGCAACCATCAGCCTGGGAGCCAGGCGGGTGTGAGGGAGGGCAAAGGGAAGGAGGAGGAGGCAAAAACCTCAAGGGTGCAGAGGGGACAATGCTGCTTGTGCAGCTCCAAGGCAGCACCACGGGGACACCAGTGCCATGGCCTCTGCAGGAGGACACCGGCCATTCCCCTTCCCACCCACCAGCCAGAGCTCTTGTGCTCACAGGAGACATTTGGAACACAAAAGTGTTGTCCCTGGAAAGCTACAGGGGCCTTGGGACGTTTTAGAAGCACTACTGCAAAGCCTCTTACCTTGATATCCAAAGAGATATCCAGGAAGGCCTCCTTGGAATGGGGAACTGCGTTGCCGCTGAAGCAGGGGCCTGGAAGGGAAACCCAAGTGCTGAGCAGCGGGGAGGTGGCTGACGGCACCGGGTGATGCTCCTTGTACCTGCACCACCAGTCCAGGGCCAGCTGTTGGGCACAGGCAGACAGGAGGGCACAGACAATGCCAAGGGAGCAGCAGCTGTGGGAATGCACCTCTGGATCTGGGGAAGACCCCAAAGAATTGATGCACGAGGGAAGTGGATTGGGAAGAGATGTCCAAGCTGGAAACATGCAGGAAGACAGACAGTTTCCTCCTCCAAGAGTTTGGCTTTGTCCTCACTGGCCTCCCCGATGAGAACCCAGCTGTGGCTTCCACTGTTCAGTGAGCCATGGCCAGAATATGGCACGTGGTGAGCCAGAGGGAGCTCGTGCAGTTCTTGGGCTGCTGGCAGTGCCAGAGCCAGGCAGTGGCACCGGGGCTGGCAGAGGGAACGGGAAATGGAAACAGGTCCCTGCTTGGGGCAGCAGGGGAATCCCCTCCTGGCCCATCTCACCTTCCCGGCTCCCTCTGCACAACACAGTGGAGGCTCTGGGCCTCTGGGCCAGGACAGTCACAATGTGGACAAAGGTCCAGGTTGGAGGGGCTGCCCAGGGTGAGTCAGCCCAGCCACGCTGGTTGAGAGGCTCCCTGGGGACTCTGTCCTGAGGGGCAGGGGATGCAGGGAGGCTGGGCATTCTGCAAGGAGAAATCCTTGAAGGTGCAGCAGGAACAGGCCGTGCCCGTGTGCCCAAAGATGAGCTGGTGAGGAAACAGAGCAGCTGAGCAGGAAGCTTTGGCTGGGACTCAGGGAAAACACAGAATTGACAGCTTTGGAAGAAGGGCAGCACCACAGGAGGATGGTGAGGATGTCATTGGGGCATGCAGAGAGGAAGGTAGAAAAGCAAAGGCCCGGCTGGAACTGAATTTGGCCAATTCCATTAAGGGAGAACAGAAACTGCTGTTACAAATACACCAGCAACACCAGGAGGAACAAGGACAATCTTCGTTTTTATTGAATGCAAGGAGAAACATTGGCACAAGGGATGAGGAAAACCCTGAGCTACTGATGCCTTCTCTGGTTGTCCTGAGCTTGTGGCTGCCTGCAGCACTCTCCAGCCTTCCCTCAGCAGTGACAGCAAGAAAATAAGAGTCAAGGAAAAAGCATCCAAGGAAATAACAAGAGCCAATGAAACAGCATCCAAGGAGAGCCTCAACAGTTCCTGTAGTAAAACAGGAGGCGAAGGATTGTTGGCAGCCCATTAACTTCTTCAGCCTCTTGAAAATCTTCCAGTCACTCGAGTTCTTCACACTATGTCTCTTCCAGAAATGCTTTTCTGTTAATTTCATAGGAATCCGTGATGCATTGAACCACCGGCACTTCATATTTCCTGAACAGAGAAAAGTTCCGGAAAGCGCCGAGGAAGGGAAGGATTTTGAAACGTAAGGATGCACCGGCAGTCTGGGAAGATGGGCGGCACTGGGAAGAGCTCCCTGCCCATTTCTGCTTGACATTCTGTGCCTTCCTGTTATCCTTCCTCCCACCCTGTGGCAGTTTTACACAGAACCTGAAAAAATCAGAAAGGGAAAATAGGGATAAAAAGAGAAGCCTCCTGGTGATGGAGGCTGTGGGCAGCAGGGCTGCCTGTGCTCTGCCCTGTCTGGGAAGCAGCCACTGGAGGAGTCAGAAGTGGCATTTCCAGCGCTGCAATGCAATGGAGTGTGCAAGGTAAATGGGGAGAAAAAAGCTTCTGGACATCACATCCCCACAGGTCCCCGCTCCCGGTCCATAAACAGGGAGGTTTGGCCAGGGAGGGCTGCAGCAGGTGCCAGCACCTCTCCCTGCTCGGGGGTGTGTCAGCAGAGCCCAAGGAAGATGGGGAGCCCCAGCGGGGGTGGCAATGGCTGGCAATCCAGGGAATGAGCCCTGGATGCAAAGGGCAACTGGAGAGGATGAGAGTGAGTTCTTCACCAGCCACTGTGGGGAGGGAGCAGGGAAAAATAGGGCAGAGCCATCAGCAGAAGAGACTGTTCAAGGAACAGAGAGGTATTGCTCGTGCTTACAGAAATTTGGGACCGCACCAGAGCCCAAGATATCCATCCCAGTGCTGGGATGGCCATGGGACAGGCTGGTTGGGCTGGGAGCCCCCGGCCGTGCCCAGCACTGTCTCTCAGGGGCTGCTTTCCCGGGGCTCCCCCAAACGCGACACGTTTGAAACACAGCAGGGG
>VXAX01005497.1:0-43763 GCA_013399835.1 Leptocoma aspasia
TCTATTGTAAACCTCAGTAGAACCGAGACCCTCTTAGCTACTTTTAAATATGACTTTTGTCAGAATGGGAAAAAGATACCTTTTTTTTTCATTTCAAGTCATGCTTTTAAGAAAAAAATATTTATCTCCCCCCCACAAAAAATACCCACAACCCAACAAAACGAATGCAGCCGTGTAACCTTAAATAAATGCCAGCTTCACCTCCTGTCCTGCGGGCGTGGAGCTCTCAGAGCAGAGCCGGGGTCACACCGGGGGAGGCCCATGGTGCTGCAGTCCTGTGTAGGGCCACAGCAGCTGCTGCAGGGATGTCCAGGAGTCCCCAGTGCCCACAGGGGCTGCCTCTGCTGGCCTCTGCAGGGACAGCCCTGTCAGGAAGCTGGTGAGAGCAGCCAGCAGGACCAGGATGGACACGGACACCCAGAGGGTTTTGTTAGCGTTGCAGAAGGAAGCCTTCAAGTGGGATGCCCACGCTGACATCAAATGGTACCTGGGCAGGGCAGGAAAGCACAGAGCCCTTCAGTGTTCCTTCAAAATGTGCAGCTCTTCCCACCCCACCCCAAAAAGCCCTAGAGCAAACTAGATCCCACAAACATCAGAAGCGACAGGTTGTTACTGTTCTGGGAGCTGTGCAGGGGGAGCTTCGGTTCCGAGTTTAAAATACAGCCAAGGAAGCAAATTCTTGATAAGCTGGCCCAGCTCACCAGCCCACCCATGCTCCCTGTACCTCACACTGGCTCTGAAGACACTTCACAAAAGCTGCCTTGCAAGAGTGGCAAGAAGTCTTGCTTGTAGAAAGCACTGAAAGTCCTGGCCTTTTGTTTGAACCCTCTCTTCCCATGTGTACCTCCCAAGTGTGGCTTTAACTTGTGAAAGAAACTTACATTGACTCCAAGGTCCATTTGGGTGGGTATTTTCCTTTTTCAGAGACACTTTCCTTCCTAGTTGGTTGTTCCTGTACTTCAGCAGGCGATTCCAGCTGCTCATTCCTGTAAACAAGAATCAACAGTTCCAAAGCTTGGCCAAATTCACAACAGCCTGGCTTTATAGCCCTGACCAGGTGGTGAATTAAAAGCTCATTAAAAACTAAACCAGCACACGTGGGAGGAGGCTGCTGCTGAACTTACTTGGTTTCAAAAGGCTCCTCTTCATACTCTGCCCAGGAATAGGTGCTGAGGAACCTCTGCAGTGAAGGACGCTTCTCATTCTGCTTCACCCCTAGCCTGCCCCTGTCATGGGTTAAACAAATTTGTCTGATTTTCCCCAGCAGATAGAGAGCAGAAAACCAAATTAGCCTACTCATTTGGTTGACCTCAGACAAATAACTTACAAATTTAATTGCTTGAAATTAGGATCATCTAAAAAAAAAAAAACAAACAAAACTACAGATCCATCCACTGTAGATAGTTAGATTTCACATTTTAATTCTAAAGCAAGAAAGTTGAGGGACTTTTTTTAAAGCTCTCAATGCTCAATAAATAAAAAGGTGAGCTCATAAGGCTCATTTATCTATTATAGCACATAAAGCTAATGCAAAAGGTGTAGCCTAAACTTTATTATACCCCAAGGTGCTCCATAAACTGCTTCCTACAGGCACAGTTAGAGCTGAAAAATATTTCCCCCGTACAAAAATGAGCCCAGGTGACTTTACCAACTGCTTGATCTCCTGCTGAATCTGTCACTCCGTTCATCCCCATCGGGCTCATGGAACTGGGCCTGGAGGAGAAATTTGCCACATTTACTGCGCTGGCATTCTGATGCTTCATCCCAGGCAGTTTTGGGGAGGTGAAGCACCTCAGCACCCCTCCAGCAGCCCCTACTTACCAGTGGCACCCCAATCCCTGCATTCCCAGCGCTCCTGGGCACTGTTGCAATGCTAACTCTCCGCAGGGCTGACGAGGGCTACACAAATAAGAGGCATTACTGGCTCTTAGCAAGGCACAACTGGCTTACCCACTGAGCACACAAAATACCATCTGTTTTATACAAAGTGTATTAAAAAAGAGAGATGTTGACACTTAGCTTGAAGTGGCACACAAAGAATCCAATCTCAAGTGCGGATCAAAGCAGATCTTTAAAGCAGCACCTTTCCTCAGGAAGTACTTTCTGCCCACCTGAGTGAGGCTGGCTGCACAGCTTCCAGCAAAATACCAAAATTGAAGTTTTTTAAGGGAATTGATTCTAAATTCCCTTGACCTCGCTCACAGGAATTCCTGCACTCAGTTTGAGCTGCTCCCATCTCCTATTTTTGTGCTAAACACTCCTTTAACTCCAAGAGAACCACACATGAACAGTATTTCTTAACCAGTGAGTGAGAGCCCAACCATTTCACCTTCATCTTCTAAGGGGGACCACTTAAAAGGTTGGTGGGGTGCCTGAAAAGTAGATCCTCATGCTTGAGGACACCAGCCCATATTTGTGACAGAAAAGCACCAAGTCAAGCATGCAGCAGAGAAACGCATAACAAAGCAAGGAGAAACACACACATACACTTAAAAAAAATTTGAAATTTCATGTAAGGATCATTACCTTAAAGTTAAAAGGACTTGGTAGCTTCTTATTCATAGATTCGTCTGTGAAGAGATCAAACATCAGAGCTTTACAGGAGGAACCTCTGCTTACAGGAGTGCAGTGAGTTTAATTTGCAGCCTAAGGTCTGACTTTCTGCAGTGTTTGTTTAAGCAAAGCACTCTCAGAAAGCAGAAATGAGATCTCAGCAAAAAGCTTCCTATTTCATTAAGTTTGTAACATTCACACATTACCCACCCTCTGCAAGCACCAACTTCTGTCACTATCATAAAATATATTCTATTATTGAGGCAGTGTCCTGTTACAGGACTGTCTTTCACAGTCAGGACTCAAAAGGCTCCTGGCAAGGACTTTAGGATGTGTTTCTTAAACACCAAAAGGAAAGTCTTCCACACCATATTTTTCAGAAGGATTTAATACTTCTCTGGCAAAGCTACACGTGCACAGCACTGGGTGCAAACCTGACTGCTTAGAAGGAGAAATAGAGGCCCCCTGCACTTAAGGGGTTTTTAATTCCCATGTAGAAAAGGGCAGGGTGCATGTAGAGAGCAGCCAAAGCTCAGCCACCTAGAAATAGCTTCTGTGAACAAGCACCCAAGTTTACTGCTCACAAGGAATAAGATTATCACCAACACATGCCATGCACTTTGCTGAAAGCCAGAACATTCCTGTGTACTTGCAGTGGGGTCCCACACACACACCCTGAGATCCACGACAGTTTAGGCACAAGTTTAATTTCAGAGAGCTGCTTTTAATAGTGTTAATGGATTGCTATTTCAACCCTGCCCCCCCATTTTAAAAAGAGAGGATAAAACAACCATATAATTCCATCACCTAAGATGTGGAGGGATTATATATGACTATTCTGCAGCTATAAGGGTCTGTCTGGCAGGTGCTAGCAAGGGGAAAGAGGCTTTTCCTGGTTACCTCTGTCTCCAAGGGAGCTGAAGGACCTCTCGTTCTGGAGCAGGACTTGCTTGAGCTCCTCGAGCTCGGCGTGTTCTTTGGCGTACATGCGCTTCAAGTTCTCCACGTGCTGGATCATCACCTCCACAGCCTTGCTCACCCGGCTCTCCTGAGGGAGCAGGGAAAGCAGCAGCCCTCAGGATCTGCCTCCTGTTTGAGGATTCCCACCTCAAGCATCTGCTCCCCTCTGCTATCTCACTTTTATCCTCCTTTTCAAAGTTTCACTGCAACCCCTGTCCTGACACACGTTTCATTTCTCTGGGAATCACTCTTGTTGTAAAATAAATAAATCAGTCTTTAGTTTTCCAAGCCCTTACAACGCGTCATCGTCATTTCCTCTAATCTACAGTCTCAGCTGCCACCATGCATTTGCTGGTATGGCCAAGTCATATTTTCGTGCTGCTCTGGGGTATTATACACAACTACACCTAACATTTGAGCAGGGCTTTGTAGATTCCCATAAATTTAGCTGATTAGCTGCCCTTTCCATAAGGCACAGAACCACCTTTGCAGCATCAAGGCCACTGTTACCACACTGCTTGATATTTTGTACATCTCACTGCTGCAAAGTCCTTGGTTTTTTTCAACCAGAACCTTATTTCTGCTGTGGGGTTTTTGCACAATTCTAGTGCAGCATAGCTGCTCTCAGTGCCTGGGATTCCTTAAAAGAAGACAGAGTGAGAAGGCCAGGACTAAGCTGTCCTGACCAGCCTACACTACACACACCAGATTCCCAAATCCAATCCTGGAACCAGAATCCCAGCAGGAAGATGTGGCTATCCCTTTGCAGCTAGAAGGTTTTAGGTTTGTACAAAGTACTTTTAGATGGAAAGTGTTACCTGATTAATAGCTCCCAACATCTCTGCTCTGCTGGCAACTCGAGCTGCATATTGGCTAAGGAACTGCAGGCTTTTCTGCAGCTTCTTAATGATCTCCTGTGCTTGGTTGTCTTCTTCACACAAAGGAACTAATGCCTAAGAGCACACATTGGTAAGAAAACCGGTGTCAATTATTAGCAGAGAATGAAGGGTTGAGCTGATGACGTTGAGGAGCTGCGTTCAGGCCCTCAATCATCTTTAATCAGTGTAACTTGGGGTAGAGAGCTCCAGTGGGCAGAGACTGGAATATAAAGTCAGCTGAAGCAGGGGTCAGATGTTTGTGCAACAGAAAAATTCTCCACTGCCCAAGCACGCAGTGCACTTGGGTCAAAGTTACCCCTTGTAGTCTCTCCTATTTCAACTGCATTGCTCCAGAGCTTCATTCATATATGCTCATCATGTATCCCATGCCCATGTACACCCACCCTTTAAAGAACTGTTTTAAGAGAGACACTCACATCTACTTATCCCATCCACCCTGCCAGTCCTGGTCAATACCGACCTCTAACATCTTCACAGCATTTGTGATCTCCTTTTTCAAGTTTTCTTCAGCCAGGTCTCGGGACCTCTCTTCAAGCTTCACTCTCTTGTCCAAGGTAAACAAGTCACACTTAAAACCTAAAGACAGCCTCAGAAATTCAGCCTTTTGTGGGAGAAGAAAAGATTTCAGAGGAATCCAAGTGCTGCAGAAGTTTAAGTATATTTGGACACTGACATGACATTTGGGACTATACCCTGTGACCAAAGTTTAGGAGAGATACAGAAGAATAAGTGAACATGACCCACTTCCTTAAAGCAGGTCTTCCCATCTGTAGTGATGGTGGGAATGTTCTGCAGCCAGAAGAGGTGACATCCTGGCAGCACACTGTGCCATCTGTGCCTTTTGACAAAACTGTCTTAAATCAGCACATTCTGCCTGGGAGGAGGTCACAGCTATGCTCCTTCAAGCTTGCAAACAAATGTCGCATTAGTGACAAGTCTTTGTTCAGTTTTACAGATTTCCACCTTTCTCCATCCCATCTCTTGCAAAAATTTCCATTTGGCTTGGAAAGCAGGATTTCAGAAGTTAGCCTACAGAAATGCATCCAGTTTAAGCTGGATCATTCTCTTACATAGGAGGAGATATTAATCAGAGTTTATCTACAAGATCTGGTATCTGAAATACTTCAGGATACAAGCAGTTGAGACTTACCTCCACTTCCTTCTCATTTGGGGAGTCACTGTAGGAGAAGAAAAAGAACCATGGAACAGACTGTGGCTTTAAATTCGTACCTGCAGGTGGTCACTGAAAGTCAAAACACTTACGGCTCACTTTGCTTGGTTTTATCTCCTTTAATGCCACCTGCAGTGGGTGAACTCCCTGAGACAAAAAAAAAAAAAGTTTTCAGACCAAAGTGAAAAAACTGCCTCCCCAAACCAACCTGTGAGAGTCTTTTAAGCTTCCACAGAAGCCCCTGTTCAAGATTTTCAGTGTTAAGCTTTCACCACTCAAAATAACTTGCGTGCCTCAGTTTCTATCAATTGTGAGCACTACAGCACTGCCACTTGTACAAAGCCCCAAAAGTCAGTTGTTCAGGGGACTTCAGCTGGCATCTTAATAGCACAGAAATGGTTAATTGAAGATTTTGGCTTCAGGATGTTATGCAATTTACTAACTCACCAGCTTTTAGTGATCTCCAAAGGCAAAAGAGGAGGTGATTTGAAAAGTGGACATGTCCAAGGAGGAACAACATCCTGCTCCCTCTAGATCATGGATAGCACAGAGATGCTTCTTTTACAAAGAAGCTTCTTTGGGGAGAGCAGGAGTGCTGGAACTGTTTCAAATATCCCAGCTCCTTTGCAGCTAAGAATTTTCCTCCTGTCTAGAGGAATGTGGAGCTGGTTAGGTCAATATCTGCAGAAATCAGAGCAGCAGATTTTGCACGACACAACTGTTCTGCTCTTCATTTTGATCTCCAACTGCAGGCACCAAGCCCTAAAACAAAAGCCTCTGATCATGCTCAGTGTGGGACAGGCAGGTCCCTGCAGCTCCCTGCACAGCCCTGGACTCAGCTTGTGTTCCAGCAAGATCTGAAGGTGTTCAGCAAAACCCCCTTACCTTTCCTGCTGGGAACCACAGCTGGTGCTTCCTCACTCCGCTCTTTATTTTGTTTCTTTTCCTGGTCCACTTCCTAAAGGCACATCAGAGCAGTTACAGCAAGGGAGCAGCCACACCACCCCTGGAGGGGCCTGTCCCCTCCTTTGTCACTGCTCAGCCAACCCAGCTGGGCTTTTCACTGTCACCAGCACTCTTACCGGGTCTTGCTTCAACACATTTTGAAACACAGCCTTGTGTTCTTCCATCGCCAGGCAGGATTCCTTCTCCATCTGACTTGATCCTTGGATCAAGGTCCTTGGTCCTGTGGAGAAACATTCACAAATCCAAATGTAACAATTAATGAAACACACTGAGCTTCCAACACCCACCGTTTTAGCCATGGGCCAACCCAGCTAAAAAACCTCATCAAATGCCATGAAAGACCTTTGAGAAAAAGAGGAGGCAGCAAAGAACACTATAAAGACACATAGGAAGAAGTGTGATGATAACTATGATTGGAAAAAATCCCCATAAGAAGTGTTGTATGTCTACAGCTGAGAATATAATGTACTTCCTGTAGTTGAAGATGCAAGAGATACAGTAATATTCCCTTGGATAAATAAATTTTATTATTTTGCTACCAGCATGAAGATTTTTTTTGTTGTTGGTATGTTTGCTATTTAAAGAGGCAGCTTTTAATTAATATTTATACCTTTAAGAACATCTTGACTATTTTGTTTTCTCCTCTATTTATGCAGTCACACACAGCTGTGAGCCAAAGAAATGGCACAGGGAAAAACAAAAAACCCAGGAAAAAAATCCAGCTTCAGGTTTGAAGCCTAAAAGGGGAGATTTATCAGTTCTAATATTAAGAACACTTTCTCTTCAGAGATGTGCAACAGGCAGCTGGATTCTCAGACTTTAAAGCTACTGGGACTCTTTTTAATTTGTTCTGCATATCTGTTTCCTCTTAGCCAAACGCACCTGGACCACATATGAAAATTAACAGTAGAGGGAAATTATTAGAAAGAAAACACTTTTAAATGAAGGGACAGAATTAGATTTCAGGAAGACAGTACCGAGGAAAGAAAGAAAACCAAACAAGAAACTGTAGTCTTACATTGAGGTAAAGATTAAAAAAAATATTACAAACAAGGGCACACAGGTATTCTGTGCTGCTTATTCAGACCAGCTTTACAAAAACAGCTCAAATACAGTGTGTACAGACACTCCAGTTTTGGTTTTATAGTTTTTCAGGAGAAGAAAACCATCAGAGCTGGTAAGAATCTGGTGGGTGTTTATGGCTCTAACAAAGACAAAACAACACTCAAATCCCTCTACCCTCAGCTCTCCTCTTGACCCATCCCAGCTTCTCGTGCAACAGCCTTGAAAGAGAGGAAAGTGCTTTGTGGCACTGCCAAACTAAATAACTGTTTAAACCCATAGAAGCATGTTTTGTCTTGTCAAAATTGTCTGGGATTTTGTAGCCACTCAGTGTTTTGCCAGCTGAGCAAGCCCCAAGACCTCACTGAGTCATTTCATGCTCCCTGCCTGCAGTGCTGTGGTACGGTGGGTAAAAAAGCTTTATTCCTACTCAGCCTCAGGCAGGCTTGAGAGCGCTGGCAGGTGAAAATACTTGCAAAAACAGCAATTCTCATGTTGTTGCTCGTACTCAGCTTCCTCCCTTCAAAGATGTGCTGGAAGCAAGCTATTTCCTCAGTGGGTGAGTGCCAGGCAGTGCAGCAGCCACTGTACCTGACACGGGAGCAGATGGGTCCTTAACAGGGCTTGTCTCCGTGGCCACAGGAGTTGGCACATCTTCCCCTCTCTCATGTAAGCCCTTGGATGATCTTTCCTCCATAACAAGGCAGCCTGCAACATCAGAAAACACAGCTTTTATTGTTCAGTAAACACACAGACTTGGGCACATCCAGGACTCCCAGACTAAGGACTCACCTGGTACCGGTGCTGTGCTTTCCACTGAGGATGCAAGGCTTTCTCGGGCTGATGTTAAGTGATCACTGCCAAAACAAAACCCTTTCAGATACTCATTCACATGATACAGATCTTGATAAAGGCTTTTAAATCTTGCACAAGACCTGACCTGGGTGGGATCAGAGTGGCTGGTGGTGTTGACTCTCCACAGACAATCTTCAGCGAGAGAGAAAAGAGTTAGTGTCAGAGTGATAACTGCCAGTATTAAACTTGTATGTCAAAACTTTAACTTTCCCAGCTGTGCCTAAACTATTGCAGCAGTGAAGAACTAGCTGGTAAGCGCACAGATTCACCCACTAGTCTATAGCCATCTCAGGAATGCTGCACTCAGAGATGTGTTTTGGTTCCTGACTCTGTGGTTTGCTCCTAATACACATTTTTCAATGACCAACAGACATGCTACTGCACCACCACTGATCCATCTTAACTCTGTGCATCAGAAGAGATCCATTTTCAAGATCAGGAGCTCAAAACCTACAAATGAGGTGCACAGAGCTTCACTTGGCTGTAGGGATCAGACTCATTAGGTAAATAAAAGTGTCAATAGTCACAGCACAAGCGAACGGGTTGTTCAGAACACAAAACTTGTGTGCTGTGTAGTACAGCTTAGTGACTGCCTTTGAAGGGATTACAATATTATATATAACAATTGCCCAGCCCCTTCAAGCCTCCCTGGTGTGCAAACAGCAGAGGAACAAAGCAATTAAAAGCTGGCAGTTTTGCTCATGTTCCTCTGGTTGCCACAGCGCGGTTTTGGACCTGACTCTTATCACATCACAGACAAAACCAATATCCTCTTGAGGCTTTTAATTTCGAGGGAGGTGCTGTATGTGCAATATCCCTCTTCTGCATTTCACCCTGGAAAGCTCCAGCTTGCTCGTCGAGTTGTTAGGTTGGTCTCTCTTTATGGGTGAAAATACAGGGGAGGGAACTGATGAGGCTTAAAGGGTTAAGTTGGTAGTGGCTTGTGCTGAATTACACCCACTGCTGAAGAAAAGTGCTGAATAGAAAACAAAACCAGCCCAAACCCACTCCTCTCTCCAAGAAGAGGAGGAATGAGGCTGGACAGCTCCCTGCACAGCAAGCACCCAAGAGCACTGTCGAAGTGTGTGTGAGGAAACAGAAAAACCACATCAGCAAGTCATTGCCTGTGTTCTGGTATCTTTCCTACCCCTCTCAAATGCCCTCGGAGGACACAGGAAACCCAGCAAATGAGAGCAGGAGGTATCTAAGGGCCCTGGTCACTCCTAAGGGTGACCAACTGCTCCCAGCATCAGGAAATGCCTTTTCCCTCCTCCCTGCCCTGTCGAAGCTGGGCTGCTCTTGCACAGCCCTGCCCCAGCCAGGTGGATGCTTCCTCTAATGCAAATTCAGGCTATTTTTATTATTGTTATTTGAATTCTCTCATAAGCTTGAGGAAGTGCAGCACTGCATTTGCCTCGTTCAGGCCATTGGGTCTGCAGGAGTGCTGGGGAAGAAGAATAACACGTTGGAAAGAAATTTAAATGTCTTTTAAAACTAACATACCGTGCCCAAGTAAATAGAAAAGCCTTTGCATCACCTAGAACTGACTGAACTGATACATTACGCTACGTGACCTGTCCCTGCCCAGATGGGCACATGGTCAGTGGTTTCTGTTTGCAATGAAGGAAAACCCTCAATTCAGTTTTTTAAAACCCTAAACTGGCTACCAGGATTGTACACTCCCACAGATTCCCACCTAAAGGGAAAAAAAAAAAAAGCAACCAACTCAATTAAAGAGAAACACCACATTCTAGATTTCTTAATAAAACAGAATCACACAATGGTTTGGGTTGGAAGGGTCTTGAAAGATCAACATTCCAACCACTGGAAAGGACACCTTCCACTATCCCAGGTTGCTCAGAGCCCCATCCAGCCTGGCCTTGGACACTGCCAGGGATGGGGCAGCCACAGCTGCTCTGAGCAGCCTGTGCCAGGGCCTCAGCACCCTCACAGTAAAATCTGTTTGCACAGGGTGTTAGAGAATGGCACAGTCCTTTTATGAGGAAAAATGGCCAAAGAAGATCCTGAAGCCCATCCCTAATCACTTTTCCCACCTCCATCCCTCTGATTATCATAACAATCCAAGGGTTCTCTGTCTCAGCCCATGAATTCTGGCCACAGTCTGATACAACTCTTCCCAAACAATCATTAACATTTGGAAGACCTGCCTGGTTTTCAGCCCAAGCTTCACTTGGCTCTCACAAGTGCTCCTTTATTAAATAGTCCCTGAACTTCTATGGTGACAATGATTTGACACAAGTGATTTGAGTTACTCACATGCTGATCTGCTCAAATACATCTGTAACTGCAGAGTAATAAAACTCCAAAGAAAACTAGAGAGACTTTTTCTATTGAACAAGGACACTCAAATTTTCCTACATGCCAGTGTTTAGAACAGATACTGGGCACAAGATACTGGGGCAAGCTTTAACATTCCCATTTTCCCTCTTCAAAACATTCACGTGCAAAGCTTATACTAAAAAGTGATAACAAGAATGGAAAATGACACTTTTGAGCCCAGCTAGAATTTCAGAAAGCCCCAGAGCAAGAAAGCACAGGTGTTTCACACACCTTTGCACAGCTGTGACTTTCCAGAAGAACTGGATAAAGTAGGAGCCCTTGAGAGGATCTTCTTTAAGGGCACTTGAGTAATAGCAGCACAAGCTGGGAGCTCTTCAGCTGCTCTACCCCAGTGTGCTGAAACCACAGAGAGTCCCCAGCACTCTTACTTTCTGCTTTGATTTACCACTACAACCAGACCATGCTGTACTCACAGGTACCACACACCAGCCAGGGTCACCCTGAGGCTGGCTGCTTTTCAGTCCCAAAGGTTATTTCCAGGTTCACAGAAACCACTGACCAATATTCTCCCACCATCCCCACCAGCACTGGAGTTTGTAAAGCTCATTAAGAGCCCTGTGTGGTGGAGCTGAGGTCTAGATTTCAATAGTGAGGATTGAGGCACGGCTTAGGTGTGCTGAGCTGCAGTTTCTCTTGCTGTTGCCACAAAAAAAACTGCAGCTCAAGCTTCAGATGCAGGATTCAGGGCAGCAGTGAAGGCACAGCTGAGAACACCAGCTGAAGAAAAGCTCCCCTACAGCACAGATGACATTTTTCAGCTGTTACTTGGTGCCTGTGGGAGAAAGTGCAAAGAAAGGCAGTACTCCCAACTGAAGCATCCTGTGGCTCCTTGCAGGTGGAGAAAAAGAGTGAAAACACTCAGTTCTTCCCTGGCAGAACCAACTGTTACTGCAGAACCAGCACCGTCTCCAGCCTTGAAACCACATTTAAAACACCTCACAGCTAAAAGCATGACCCAGTTACACGTGAACATCAAGACATTTAGTTTCACAACCAAGGTATTGCAGAAACATGCCCAAACAGAAGGGAACACCCCCTACAGCACCCTGCTGACTGATGCCAGCTCCATCCACCGTGGAGCAGTGCTGCTTTACAGCTGAGCCATCTGCACCTGGGTCTGAGCAAGGCACAAAATGCTCGAGCTCGTTCAGAACCACAGCTCGGCCATCAGAGCCAGCACTCACCTTGGCAAGTGAAGAGTCCATCATTGTAATGGAAACAGGAAGGTCTGCATCAGTGTAGTCATCAGCAGAGCATATTTTCCACCTGGCAACACAGGCTTTATTTGCATATTGCCCAAACAACAGAGAGACAGAGTGCCCATTTTCCTTAAGCACATAACGACTGAAGCCCCCACTCCCCGTGCAGTCAGTCAGCTGGTCTCCCAGGGAAAGAAATTCATCACCAGCATCAATCCCTCCTCCCCCAAACAGCAAGAACCACCACCAGTCCTTTTCCCAACCTCCTCCACACTGCACAATTCTACAGAAAACCAGTGGCAAAAGCTTTGAAAGCTGCTGAGTCTCTTGCTGCAGACTGCCTGCTTCTGCACCTTCAGGAACATCCTTATCTTTTAAAATATTCACTGCAATTCACTTCAGCTTTCATAATCTCAAGCAGTTCAGTCTTTATTTTAAAGATCTAAGGAGGCAGCTTGATAGGCAAGGACCTCAGAATTCCTGCTCTAAGCTCTGCAAAAAAAGAAAAGTGACTCCTCAAAGCCAACAGGATTTTGGCACCTAATGGGAATTCCAATTGTGAGTTAAACATGGAAAACAGACGAGAATGCCTAAATCATGCCTCAGTTCTCCAGCATGAAACAGAAACCCCATCACTGTATTTGACTGGTTACCAGCAGTTCCAGTAAAGAATTTTGGTAGCTGTGAATAGAAGCAAAGTGCTGCCCTGGATCACCATGGGCTGGTCACCAGGTGTCCAGTATTCCCTCTGAGGGAGGGCCCTGCAGCTGAACCCAGCACATGGAACCTGCTAGACCCTGTTGACTCTTCCCCTCCTTCACCCCAAAAAGGTTATTCTGCCACCTTACCTGCATTCTCCTGATGTCACATCTGAGCTGGACACGTGTCCCACATCATACCTCTCCAAGGTGCAGCTGCCAGAGCTCTGCCTGCAAGGCTGGTCCCAGCTGTGCCCAGGAGGGTTATTTGGGCAGGAGGTCTCCAAGGTCAGAGCATCTGTTAAGGAGGACAAGCATGAAGAGAGGTGATCCTTGGCAAAGTTTGATTTAGTTACAAATCAATTTTTTTTTTTTTTTTTGCTAACTCTAAAATAATCAAGAAGCAGACCAACCAAGCAGAAATTCATAATAAGGCAAATTTTATCTTGGTAAGAAAGGGTTTGGTTGTGTGGCCTCAACTTGTTCTGTAGATGGGGAGTTTGGCAAACTGACACAACCCTCTCAGAGTAGCAGAATGCTCTGATTAAGAGCACATGCAGCAAAGAAAGATTTGCTTCCATTCCCATCAATAAGGCATGGAATTACACCTGAACATTTATAGTCTGTGTGAGAAGAGCCTCTGTGTGGTACCAGCTCACTGCTGGGAGAAATACTTGTGTGTGAAATCCCAAATGCAGCACCCCACAGCCTGCAGCCCTGCAATGCATGGCTGCCAGTGGCTGCTTTTAATCCCTGTAAGGCTTGAGAGTTGCAGGGAAGTTCAAACAAGTCAGTAATGCAGGAAAAAGCAACAAGTACAATCTGCTGGGAAAGCTGGGGTGATTCAGCCTGGAGGAGAGAAGGCTGAGTGGACACTGGCACAGGGTGCCCAGAGCAGCTGTGGCTGCCCCTGGATCCCTGGCAGTGTCCAAGGCCAGGTTGGACGGGGCTCTGGGCAACCTGGGACAGTGCCAGGTGTCCCTGCCCATGGCAGGGGGTGGAATGAGGTGATCTTTCAAGTCCCTCCCCAAACCATTCTCTCACTCCATGGCTTTATTCTCAGTAGCTCTGTTACTGTTCAGGTTGTTAAACCAGGACTGCCCTCAGCTCAGCAGCCAAGGAGCAGGACATAATGCAGGATGTGCCAGTCAGAGGGAATGGGAAGAACAGAACTCACATCCTCTGGGTCCAGACTGACAAGCATAGTGTCAGGAATATACCTGGATGTATGATTTATACCAATAGCTCCTTAAGATTTTGGGAACTCTGTCAGGTTGACAGACAGCCACCTCTTCAGGCCTTTCACTGCAAGCACTGTAATCATGGTTCAGATTCCTGGATTACATACAGAAATAGGTAAAAGCCCACTTTTACAGACAGATTTTCCACACACTAGCAGCACACTCAGCACTATTGAGACTGTTCTGTCTACTCTTTATATATCTCAGGTGAAAGGCAGAGAAATGCCCAACAACACCAGGTCTTACCTAGCAGAGAGGAGCTGTGCCAGTGTGAAACACCTGAGGGCAGTCCCCAGGGAAAGTCAGAGTACAAGGCAGATCCTTCCCTCCATGATCCTTTGGAGCAATGGAGCTGCTAGTTGAAAAAATAAGAAGAGCTGCTGTTCCACGGCACTGAATACATTAATGCCACCAACTCCCCCCACACACAGGCATCTACATAATGTAACACCAACAGTTACACAAATACATCTTCTGTGGCTTTTTTGTCTAGAAAAGCAGAAGAGCTCCTATCTTTAATGGGCAGAACAGTTACAGGAAGAGGCAAGACAATCAAACTTTACACTTGCAACAAAATGTGTTGGTTCAAGCTAGGTCTGAGATGGGCCTAAAAGCAGAACCAAAGAAGCCACTCAAACCCTCTGAAGGGGGTAAAAAGAAAAAAAAAAAGAAAAAGCAAAATCCAAAACACACTATTTCAGCCAAGAGACATCATCTGAAGGTGGCATTTGAGAAAACTTCTGAAGCAACATGTGCACAGCTGTTTTTGACCTAATGTTGCTTAAACAATGAAAAATGGAAAAGAAATTGGAAGAAGTGCCATCTTCAGACTCTAATCCTTCTCAAAAAGGAATTAATCACACATCTGTGTTGTGCTTCAGAGGCAGTGGGAGCCTGGCTTTGCAATAAGGTTTGGAATACACTTTTGTATGCATGTAAACACCTGCATGCACATACACACAGATCTTGATCTCAAATTATTTTTAGTGAATGTTTAACTCAGCCAAGTTTCTCACAAGGAATATTATTTATTTCCCTGAGCTGATGAAGGAAAAAACCTCAACCCAAATAAACCCAGCATCCCACTTTAACAGGCTCAGCAATGATTACAGCAAGCACACTTACCTTCCCTTTTACGTGTTCAGCTGACGTGGGCAGCACAGTGTAGTCAGATTCCAACTCTGCACAGCACTGTTGTAATAGAGAGATGGTTTAAGGCAGGCAGGCAAGGGAAAAAGAAAACCAAAGAAAAAAAGAAGGAGCACTACACCACCGATTCTGAGCAAAATGCAACTTTATCTTTCAAACTGAACAACTTGCAGCAAAAACTGCAACTGCAAAAACTCTGCAGCTGCTTCCCCTTGCTACTTTCAGCCTTTAATTCTGCAGACCCTCACGTGCAAATATAACTTTTATTCACGTGCAAACGGCCCAGTTTTGACTCTGCTCCTCTGATGCCCCTGTCACAGCCTAGGGGACATTCCAGGACCTTCTGTTTGCTGTTAAATACCTTGTTGGTCTCTGATGAATCCAGAGTGCTCAGATCCTGAGCTATAGCATTCCTTACTAGAGCCAGTTGGAACAATAAGTCTCTCCACAACGTTTCCCCCTCCACCCCCTTGCAAAGTTGAAGCAAGTAATTTTATTCACAGCAAAGCACTCCAGAGTTATGTAATTTCCAATGTATTTCTCCACAGAGAGCCACAAAGTCAATAATTCTTTCACTGCCTATTCCAGTGTCTGGATACTTAAAAAACCTTACGTTATGAGATCTTAAACATTTGTTTTCAAGCAGAAGTGAGGGCTGGCTGTGGGACAAAAACCACACCAGTGCATCACTGAAGGTTTCCCTCAGCCCCTTTTGATAGAATTGTCAAGAATTGCTCACAGTGAAGACCAACACCACACCTGTAAGTCCTGACACATTTTTCCCAGAAGGCAGAATAAGGAAAATATAAGGTGCAGATCCGTAAATACAGCTTATGTTAGAAAAGAAGATACCAAGTGCTGCCAAATTGTTTGCAGCTGGTCTCAGCTGTGTTGTCCTTCCACCAGAGCCCCTCCTGTGCAAGCCCACCTTTCCTGCTCCCAGCAAAGGGCACCATACCTGGCACAGCAATTCACAGAGTCGCCTCTGCAGCAGTTCCCACCTCAGGGCATTAGCAGTTGCTATGAAGAGACATTTACAAGTCTAACAGGGCTCCTTACAACTTGATAACGAGCAAGGCAATGTCATAGCATCTCTAAGTACTGCTTATCAGAATTTATTGTAGCTTGCAATAGTCTGGCTAAGCTTGCAACAGTTTGTTCACAGGAAAGAGAAAACGCTGGACATCTTCACCTGGAAATCACAGGCAGTGTTTCCCCACATTATTGGTGTTAGAATGCCACAGTTCCCTGTGGAAACAGATCCCTCACTTACAGCTTAGGGGAAGAGATATTTGGCTTTTCCACCTGACATCCTGTACAGAAGTTGTAAAGCCCATGGGCCTTGTATTTAGAAGCATTTTCCTCTCTTACCACGCAGGTGGGAGGAAGTAGAGGACTGGAATGGGTGGGTGGGAAGGAGACCACAGCTCAGCCCTTCAGTCAGAAGAGGCACCAGACCTGTCTGGCTTTCTACAGGAACTAATATAAAGCATTCTTATTCTTTCCTTCAGCACCAGCCTTGTTTGTCAGCCCTGTTCTTCATAATGCTTTGGAACTCCTCCACACACCTGCCAGTTTATTCATCTGCAGAACAATTTCTGTAAAGTGACTGGGGGAAATGAAAGCCAAGGTCTTAGCCATTTTCAGGGTGGTGGTGTTCCTTCAGGGGTTGATATTTTTTGAGATTTTTTTTTTAGTCACAGTGGCACCAGTCTCACGTATCTGGGGCTCTCTCTTGATCTACTCAAGCTCACTTTGCAGAAGAGCTTCATCTATTCAGAGCTGGAAAATGACAAACTATTTCCACTGTCACACCTCTTGCTAAGAACAAAATAAAGCAGCTGCACAGTTTGAGGGGAGCATAAAAGCAACATGAGCAGACACACATGAACAACACCAAAACACTGGTCAGTGGGGAGCAAGCACATTTTGGAGCTGTTTTCTGCCATATCAGTGCAAAGTTGTGCCTTAGAGCTAAAGCAAAGGGTCCCAGGGAATTTTTCTGGCAAGACAAACTGTGGTTTCACATGGAGTTGTTTGCAAGGCACATGTATTTGTTGAGCATATATGGTAAGTGTGTGCCTGAGGCCAAAACATTCAGAGGGATTAAATCAGTCAAATCCCTTTTCTGTAAGAAAGTGATCAGACTCTAGGGCTAGGAAAGAAAAAGGCCCATGTTCTTGACTCAGACCTCTGCATTATTTGATTGCCCAGGTTATTGAGGTGCTGATATCAGGAAGTGAGTAAGAAAGAGGCAATATGAAGTTTCCATGGCTCTGTGGCAGAAGTTGCATGTGTACAGGGCAGTGACAGGATTGCTTTCCACTAAAGAGAGCAGCCTAACACCACACAGATATTCAAAAACACAGAGCAAACACAATCAGCAAACAGAACACAGAAGGTACAAAAATCAAGTCTATTTGGTTCAGGAAGCTTAAGAAAGAGGGATGCCTTTGTTAGGGGTAAGGTGGGGAACAGCACTTTTGGTAAAGGAGTACCTGTGCCACCCGTGGAGTTACTAATTCGCCTCCTAGGATTGGGGGTTTTGTTGGGAGCTGCTGAAGCTCCAGTGGATCCCAACACCCACTCCTCAGGATCCCACCTGCTTCTCAGCTCAGATGGTGGCAGATCTCTTCAGGAAGAAGGAAAAGTAGAAAAAAGGAGGAAAAAATCCCTAAACAGCAAGCAAGACTGCGCAGAGCATTTTTCTGGATGACCTGCAGATCAGTCCTGTTTTCCCTTGGTGTAACTAAACCCTAAAGTACTTGCCCAAGTAAAAAGTGAATGCTGGCACACTGCCAAAAGTTACTCACTTTTGTGGTCTTCCACCTTCTCCTGAAGCAACTGACAAGTGCTTGCTAAAGCTGCATTCACATCCCTGAGCTTCTGCTGCTCAGAAATGGCTTCCTCCAACTTGCTCTTCAAGGATGCTGCTTCCTCACAAGCAGAGCGAAACGCTTCAACTTGATCCTCCGCCTAAGCACAGAACAATATTTAGGGAAAAGAGAAAGGAATAAAAAGGAATAAAATAAAGCAGCCTGGTAGCACAAGGAGCCTCTACAGTTCATGTAAATGAAACCAAACTGCATCTGTTCTTTCTCAGGAAGTGATAAAGCTCCCTCTGAACTTCTGCATTTTTACGTTGGAGTGGACTGTGTGTGGAAGCTATTTTTGGGTGCCTTTTTTTTTTTTCTCCTCTTTTCTTTTTTATTTTTTTAAGCCACCACAAATATGCAATGCTGCCTCTTTCATCAGCAAACTGTTGTCACCACCCCCTCAAATTTTACTTCCTCTGCTGGTTCCACTTTTGCAGGGAGGCACACCGTTCCCAACACACCGTTCCCTTCTCCGAGGGCACCGCGCGTTGGACACGGCCCTTTGCGCCTCCTGGTCCCCTGCACAGAGGGACCTGGGCTGTCCCTTACGTGCTTGCTGGCATCCTCCAGCTGCTTGGTGGCTTTCTGCAGCTCTAAACGCAGGGCTTCTGCCTGGCCAGCAGTTTCTTCTTGAAGCTGTTTGGCGGATTCTAGCTCGTGTCGCCTGCGGAGCGAGAGAGAGAGCACAAACCACAGCCCGCTGGTGGCATTTCAGAGCGGGCTGGCCCGGGAGGTGACACACTCTGCCTGCTGGGACGTGCACCAAAGTCAGCTGTTAGACACAGCAGCTCCACAGGATCCAGCACCAGGGAATCAGACCCTGGTTACTTTTACAGCAGGAAGGGGATGAAGGCTGTCCGTGACGTTTCTGGGTACCACAGGGGAATCACCAGAGGACTGTCAAGGAGCAAGAGCTCAGTGGGGCAAGCTTTTGCAATTTGGACAACAGAATGTGTTTTCCCGAAGTTTGGGAGAAATGGTGGTTGGATATAGAATCAGTCATTCCAGAAAGGTAACCTGGAGCTATTACTGCTTCATTGGATTGATTTCTTTGTGTTTGAGAGGGAATTTCACCTGATAGCAAGCACATGCCATCAGAACCAGTGCTAAAGAGGATGGCTTTCAATGAAACCCTTCCTTTCCGCTGCAGAAACCTTTGCCCATTTCCTCCCCAATTCACCTCAGCTTTTTTTTGTTGTTGTTATTGTTGCATTACAAACAATTTTGACACAGATACAGCTTCAAGAAACCAAGGCATCAGTATTTTTATCAGCTCTTTTCCAGATGGAAGGAGAGCATGTAGGAGGCGGTTCAGTGGAAGATAGGTCAGGCAAAAGTGTGGCACAACTGCTCTGCATCGGCTCTTGGGGCTGACTAGCCCAGGGATATCCCAAATTCAGGGACAGGGATTGGAGCAACCTGGTCTTAATGGAAGGTGTCCCAGCCCATGGCAGGAGCTTGGAACTGGATGATCTTTAAGGTCCTTTCCAACCCAGGCCATTTTATGATCCTGTCTCTCAGATCACAACTCACAGAAGGAGCTATATGCCAAAAAAGTTACATTTTCATATTTAATGACAACACATTGAAGCTACACTCTTGGGAAATTGAGACATCATCCTCCCTGAGCCTAGCAACTGTATCCCAAAGCAAAAATACCTGCAGACAGATAGAAAACAGCTCTCCTGCTTCACACAAACCCAGCAGTATTTTTTTAATTGATAGGCAGTGGCCTTGTGCTTTAACTTCTCAGTCTGTGGTCTCCCTGGTGTTTTCAAAGACACCTTCAAGACTGCACATCAGTTCAGAAACAAACCTTAACTCCCACATAGTGTAGACCTTGTGCTAAAACCAGATCCACTCTCCAAAACACATCATTTCCTCTGTGAAAAAAAAATTCTTGAGAATTCAGTCGACTTTGTTACACAAAAAAACCCACCCCCCAAAAAATACTAAACATCTAAGCAACCAGAAAAAACCCCCAAACAAACAAACAAACAAAAAACCCACAAAAAAACCACCCAAACCCCAAACCTCCCCCCCCCAAAAAAAAGTAAAAAAGGCTTTGAAGGGGTACCTAGCAGAGAGCTCTTTCCTTAGGTGAAGTTGTTCTGTCTTGGTTCTTCCCAGGTTGCCTGCCACTCGAAGAAAATCCTTGTCTAAGGACTCCTTGCATTTTTCCAAAAGCTGGAGTTTCTGGGTCCAAAGATGTCTTTTTTCTCCTAGTTGTTGCTTGAGAGCCTGTGGAATTTTGAAGTTGCCATGTGGTTAGAGGAGGAGCAGAGCCAGAGAATGAGCCAGAGCCTTAATTTTCATGGTGAGAACCGAGTTCCCTGCTCCACCAATTAATATCATCACAGACATCCCACGCTATCAGAGTGAAGATAAAACTCCACCAGCAAGGTGCCCAGATACAGCAACAAAAACCATAGCTCATGAGAGGAACTTTTAATAAAGATCATCTTGAGGAAGCCCTAAAATTGATAATTTAGGCTTCTGTGGCCCTTTCCTCAAGGTACAATCAAGTCCATTGGTACCAAATTGAGTTTGTATTACAGCAAAATGAATGAAATAACCAAGAACCAATAAAACCTGTTTGTCATCCATGCCTAGCAGATGATCTGTCCCAGGGATGACCCCCACCACAAAGGCTTTTAGATTTACCTCTGATTTGTAGGAAGGAAAAGGGTCAAAATTAAGTGTTAGGTAACACTGAACTCTGTATTTCTCTGAACAGTGACTTGCAGTATAAAGTACTGAGAAGAAGGATCCAGTGCTCTCTCTGACCTTTCTCAACTGAACACATGAAAAAGAGTGTCCTCAGCTTTTAAAGAATGCTTAATGAGAGTCAAACAGAGGTCAGGAAAGAATGTAGTTTATATTCCTGGGATTTTGCAGCAATTCTAGGGGGAAAACATCCATCTTACAAATAGAGGCCACATTATCTGCTTGCATGTTGGAGTCTGCTGCTCATGAGCTTCAAATAAAAAAAAATAGCACATCAAGTATCATGCTTTAAAAAAAGCAAGCAAAAAAAAGAAAAAAAAAAGACAGTTTTTGCTGATAGGGTTCCTAGGATGACATGGGATGTGACCATGTGCAACTGCCCACATCCTGAGGATCTGTTTCTCAGCCAAGGCAGGCAGCACTCACTTGCAGAAATACCATGATTTTGACACTTAAGTGGTACAGCCTTATCAGGGCACATGTGCCAGCCTTATCTCCCAGCAGAAGGTGAAAAAGGTTTTGCTGTCACTATATATACTTAAATATATGTATACATGAGCACACTTTAGGCTGGCTTTATTTCTAATATCCTTTAAAGTGCTTTTGAAAATACTAAACCCCAGCAAAGCACATGCATAATGTATTTCACAGGAAATGTGTGCAAGGCTTCTAGTGACAATTTTTGTTGACAAACTAATTAAATCTTGGACCATGAGCTTTCTCTGAGGCTGGAAGAAGCTGCTTTGAATCCCTCTCCCTTATATTGATCTACTGGTGCTGAGTTCCATGCACAAAGTTTCCCACATATCTGGCTTGTTCTGTCTAGGTGAAGATAATTTTTGACATGAAGTCACTTCCCATCCCCCACAGAACCCTAAAGAATAGGACCTATTATTTTTAAAGGATTTTGTTCTTTCTTGATCCCGTGTTAGCTCAGTTTCCAAATGCATCACTCCTTAGGAGCCAGAACAGGATTCGTTTGCCACAAATCAACTTCAACCCCCACACCAAAAGTTTTTTAGCCTCACATGTTTAACAGGAATATGATCCCAATGTGAATGTAACCTCACAAGCGTTTTTCAGCCCTGACAGCTTTGAAGGAGGAGGTTTTCAGTCAAGATCAGAAAGCTACAGCAATTCATGAGCCAGCAGTTTGCTAGAGTCTACCCAAAGTCACATCTGGGTGAAGAGGGTGAGATGATTGCACCATCTTCTAAAGGAGAAGGTTTCAGGATTTACCTGAAGAAAAATTATTAAAAAATCTGGCTCCAGGACTGGGTGGCTCCCAATGATTGCTCCAGCCCTGCCCAGGAAACATGAAGAGGCCCAGCTACACCATTCTGCAGCACCAGAGGAAAAAAGAAAGGCAGTTTTCTGCCCAAAGAACCAACAACCTCAAGCAGCACATCCCCTGGTGGCACCTGCTGTCACCCAAGGGAGAGGAACTGAGGGGTTTGACATCCATTGGGGAGCTGAAAAACAGCATTAATGTACAGCTTGGGGTTCTCAGAGCGTTCCTAACAACAGATCAGCAGAGAGGAGCAGGTTAGAGAAAAAGCCATATCCAGCAAGTTGGAAATTTCAGAAACTCTGCTGTTATAGGGGAGAGGAGGAGGAAACAAAAGTGTTTAGTAGTGTCCACAGGCACTTGCTACTACGTGGGGGAGATATTTTTACCAGTACCTTGGGCAAAAGTCTGTGCTTGCAAGCCTCACCAGAGATATGAGGAGTAGGAGAAATACATTATGCAAGATTAAGTTGTAAAACAAGGTTTTGTTGAAATTTTTCCTGTGGAATATACCCAGTAAAAGCAGAACTTTTTGCCTTTCACAACAAAATAAACCCTACGGGGGTTTTGATTTGGAAATTTGGTTATAAAGCCTCCTCTGCTAATTGACCTGCTTCACCTGCCCTTTCCTTCAAGCAGGGTTTTAACTTAGGGAGCTCTTGCACAAGACAAGCCAGCAAGAGCACAGCATGTAAATGAACAGCAAGCATCCTCTTCCTCCTCAAAAAACCCCAGCAAAAGAAGATATTTCTCCCCGTGGAGCCATCTCTGACCCACAGACAGACTCTGGTCTCCAGTAATAAATACACACAGCATGCAGCAGCAAGATACCCACCTGAAGTTTTGGCACAGCCCCACCATTTCACTAAGTGCTTCAGAGAAACAGTTACTCACCACAAGTTTTCTTTCCCAGGCCTGTTGCACATCCTCATCGGGATCTTTTACCCATTCTAATGAATCCATGACAAGCTCCTCTGCTTCAGAGGCTTCTTCTTGCTGAAAAACAAAACAAACCCCCAAAACAACCTCTCCAAACTCCATCATTTTTAGTGCTCATCTACAACAACTCTGCCCAGAATTACCCAGGATATAAATTAGTGTTAGAGTAAGTGCCAAGTGATCATGTTAAACTATGACCCCCTCCAATCTCGAACTATTCTTATTTTTCCAAAATGAGAAAACATGATCTGATTATCAATGCCTGAAGGATTCCTAATTAAATTGCTGATCAAAGACAACACCCTTATCCATGTAAGCTTTGCCACTGACCAGGTTTTTCATGATAGTCTTGAATTTTTCTCCTGCATATTCAGGCCCCTGAAGCAAAAGCAGCACTTCATGGTCCAGTGTTTCATCCAGGGATGTCCCTTCAGTCCTGATAATCTTTGAAGAGATGGAAGAGCCAGCTGGTTTGTTTTGACAAACACCTTTTTAGAAACCAGCATCAGTGACGTTTAGACTTTCCTGAAGTACCCCTGCTCTGTATTTACCAGAAGGTCAGAGCTACCAAAACTTGAGGCTTGGATAAAGCTTTTTCAAAACCATCACATCAATGAGGATTTAAAAAAAAAAACAAAAAAAGAAAAAAAGCAAGCCAGCCAAGCTGCTGAGTGATCCAGTGTAGATATTCATGTCAGGGTAGGCAAGAGGAAATCAGTAATTAGTTATGTTTATCCAGAGGAGTCTTTAGCAAGTGATGAGCAAGCAGAGCCCTTCCCTACAGGTGACTCTGTGGAACTGGTGGAATCGTGCAGCATTTGAAGGGCAAACACAGTGACTCACTGGGGCTCTGGGGAGCTGCAATATGGGATGATGCCTTCCCTCTTCAAAGCTGCCTAGCCAAGCCTACCTCTCCTTTGTGGGCCTGAGGTTTTAGTCCGTTTGTACATTTTTGCTGTTGTTGCTATCTATGCTGACTCCTTGCAAAGGCACCTTGTACAAAGCCAAGCAGAAGTCACTCAGCAGCACCTCTCTGCTGCCAGCTGTGCTGCACAGCTTGTCTCTGAAGGGAAAACAGCACATAGGGAAGGATGGCACCCCGTGGATTGTCTAAGGAAATGGGAACAGAATAGCTCAGCTTACAATCAGAACTAAAGCCATAACTGTAGCAGGATGCTCTGCCCAAACTGGTGTAAAACAGCTCCAACAATACCCTACTTGCAAAAACTATCAGCTGTGGATTGATAAGGGGGGAATCATGCTGCTGTTGGTGTTGGAGAATGCCAAGACCAGCCTGATTCCTCAATCCCAAAGCTTAAAATTCCGAGGATGTGAAGAACAACGTTTCCTGACAGAAACTGGCACCACTGAGGAAGTGGCAGGTGAAGCTCCTGACAAAGGACCCAACTGAGCTGGCACAGCTGGCCTGCAAAGATCTGACAGTCCATCACTTCATACCATAAAAACTCAGTCCCAGTTTTTAAAGTCAGGGCTTCTGACTCACCCCTTCTAGCAGGGTGTGTGTGGAGATCCCTCCCTCAAGTGGGGACACCCTCTAAGTTACTCCTCAAAGCTGAACAAAAGACTTCCCGTGGTCATCAGTATAGGTGAGCACTAACAAACTACTTAATTACTAGCTTGGAAATTATTGGTTTAATAGCTAGTGCACTGGACAAGTAGTTACAAGTAAATAATTCTGATTAAAGTATTTTAGTCTAATCATTATCTTCTATTTACATAAGTAACTTATTTTATTTATTTAAATATATTTGGCTTGCCATGAGAGATGCTTATCAAAAGGATCCAACAAGTTTATCAAGATGCTCACTTTAATGCTCAATTTTCTCACTACAGTCAACTTCCAAGAAAAAGAAGTCTCCTCTTTCACAACTGAAAAAAAATCATTGTTCATGTCTGGTGCAGGCAGCACAAGAAGCAGACTGCCAGTTACTTTCTGCAGCATAAAAGCCTTTGTATATTGGAAAACTGATATCTTCTCCCATCAGCCTGTTCTTCTGCCAGCTAAATGCATGACCCAAGCTCCTCCAGATTTACTTTGTAGAGCAGAGGAGGAGGGTTGGAACTGGATGATCTTTAAGGTTCCTTCCAACCCAGGCCGTTCTAGGATACTATGAGCTAATATTTTATATCTACAAGTGTTTTGTTTGGTCTTCTCTTTGGACTTCCTCGAAGGTGTTTGGAACAATATTGCAACCTTCTCATTCAATGCTTACATGCTAGGATTAATGGCTTCAAATTCCAGAGTTATCTAATCATTTACAGGGAATGAGCTTTGTTCTGCCCCTGCTGATGCAAGACAACTGGGAAGAAATTCATTTAAGGTTTAATTCATACCTCAGAAGACTGTGCAAGCTCCAGTTCACAATGCAGTGTATTCATCCCTTCAGGAATATTGCTGTTAAATTTATACAACAACGGGAAACTCAACCCATTCCTAAAAGAAGCAGGAAAGAGATTATGTACCAGTCTATTTTGGATTTCTGATGAACTGCCTTTCCTGGGATTTGGCCACAATACTCACGAGATCAGCTCTTGCTGCATGTGTTGGATGTTCTCCAGCAGTTTGTTTTTTTCAGCCCGCAGCGTCTAAAACACCCGTGGGGTTTGGTTAGAGGCTGACTTTGCCACGCAGAATCAGCACAGGCCAAAGCAGAGCCAGCCCATACCTCTATTATTGAGGAACACTCCACAATGGTTAGCTTGAGTTCCTTGATGTCCTGCTCCTTCTGCAGACATTGTAGAGAAAAGAACAACAACAACAATTATATTCGATCCTCCATCACAGCAGTAAGATGTGTGATTTAGCTTGAGCAGCAACCTGATTATGACATAAAAAATAGTTGTGAATTTAAAAGAATACAGTGAGTTACCTTGCATATTGACTAACAGAAAGCACTCAGATGACCTTTCCTACCTAAATGCTGAAATTCAGGAGACAAGCCCTCTTTTCCAGGTGCTGTACTTTAATTTATTACTTACCTGGTTTCAGGTCCAACAGATTAAGCTAGACAGAAGCACTCCAGCTTTAGCTTAAAGTATGGCCTATATTATAGGCCAGCATGAGTTTTAATCCCAACTGACCCTTTGAAGAAGTTGTAATGTTCCAAGCTGACTTATTATTCATTACTGGAGTCTAGCACTCTGTAGATTTTAACACAACCCAACAGAAAGGCTGAAAAAGAGTCAGCCCTCATGGCAGGACTGAGGAATTGGTAGAAGAACAACCTTTCTTGGCAACTAGCAATGAGCTCCAGTCAGGTTATGCCATTCCAATAAAAGACACTGCACAGACAGCAGAGAATTTATAAGAGAAAACAGGAAATTAGAGTAGGAGCTCTTGTCCTCTCACACTTTTATGAGTTCTTCCTACTCTCTCTTTAAAAATCATTGAGGTTTTTGAAAGAGATGAAGTGCACAGAAAGCTAGGCAGGAAAAGTGACGCTATAGAACCAGATTATCCTAATGCCAGCAAGTAAAGTCAGTTTTCCATACCAGTTTCTTCAAAATTATACCAACCACTCATATTCAGCCACATGTAATCTAGCAGTCTACTTTCAAAATTCCCATTTAGTCAATACACTGAGAGAGTCTTGTTGAAATAAAATGATACTACAGAGCTCACAAAAGCTTTGTATCATTCAGTAGTAGGAGAAAGTGAAAGCTATTTTCTTAAAAAAGAATTTAATAAATTTGTGCCCTTCAGCTGCTTCTGGAAAAACAACCAACCAAACCAAAACTATTAAAACACTCAATACAAAGTTATCAGCTGGATCACACCAAAATTCAGTTCTCTTTTTTACTATTTGAGTTCAGCTGCAGACACTTTTGCAGGGAGCCCAAGAGTCAAATATTTTATCAGGAGATTTATAGCATGCTCTGCTGTGTAGAAACTCCACTGGAATAGAAGGCTCTTTGCATAATTCATGAATCCAGAGAATGCCAGCACATTTGTATGGTCTTCTCTCTTTGTTTTCTAGTATAAAATGCATGTTTAAAAACAACAGAAGTGTTCACTCCTCAGTAAAGCCTAGGTAATTACACCTCAGCAATAAAAGGACAAATTTCTTTTTCCATTGGGCTCCAAGTCACCACTTCTAATTTGACACAAACAATTTCAGTAAAAGACACGAAGGGAAAGACCTTCTGTAGGTCCCTGCTGAACAAAATTACCTTTGGAAGTTTCTGGACATTTTGTCTGAAGTTTGCAAGTTTGTTTTAATAGGTTGTCATTTACCAAAAAAAAAAAAGGCAAAATCCTGAAACCTTTAATTATGCTGACTCATAACCAGGTCCTAAAGTAGAACTCGCCTACTTTGAAGCCATTTATAGAATCAGGTTCTGCAGTGTGAGAAGAGTAGAAATAAAAGTGCCACAGTGAATACTACTGCCTTGCCTTTTTACAAATCATCCCATCAGTACAGACCAGGAACCTGGGCCAGGGGAAGCTGTCCCTGCCCATGGCAAGGGGCTGGAACAAGGTATCATTAAGGTCCCTTCCAGCCCAAATTATTCTGTGATTGTGTAGTTTTCAGTCAGTAATGAAGTAAAAGCAACTAACCTGGATCAGGCTTGCCTCTTTGTTCACGACAGTGCTCTCATAGATATGGGCTTGGATCTGAAGAATGAAAAGATCAAAAGCAAACCCAGCCATCAGTACAGACTGTGATAAAAGTTCCTACTTTTCCTATTTCCTACTAGGAATGGAAAAAGAGTATCAATATTCCTTGCTTAGAAAAATCAAAATCTTCTTTGGATACCTTGTGTGGTGTTTGTTTCAAAGGACAGATCTTGCACCCAGAAAAGAGTAACAGCATTCTCAACTTTCAGTCACCTTTCCTTCCTCTCACCTGTCCAGGCCAATATTTTCAGCAACATCTCTCAAAGCATGACCTTAACGTATTTTCTTGAATAGTGAGGGAAAGGTATCCAAAAAAAGTTGAGCTTGGAAGAAAGAATGAAACTGTGGACTGTTTCTATCAGCCCAGTTTTTAGCCTCCAGACAGCAACTTCCTTGGTGAAAGCTGTCAAACTACTCTTCAAACTACTATTTCACTGCAGTCCTCCAACATAAAGAGGTTCAGGACTGTTTGCCTTCCAGCAGCAGAAATTCCTCCTTCACTAGACCCAAGTAAAATCCAGGTTGACTTTTTATTCCTCTCAGCTTTGAGATGCTTACTTGAAGCTGTGCTGCGTTTTTAGACAGCTCCAAAATCTTCTTTTGCAGCCCGTTGGTGTCCATGCTACTCCTAATAATCTAAACAAGACACAGAGTGTTTAGGCACAGCTGAATGGATTGACAGCTTCTCCTTGAAGAAACCAGGCAAAAATGACATCTCCACCCCCAAGCTGCTGCCTACTCTCAAGCACTACCAGCATTTTTGCACATACATTGCATGTATTTGCCCCACCAAAACTGCTTCTGCTCCTTTTCCCACCCAGAGCACAGATAAAAGAGAAAACCCCTCAAAACATGACTTATAACCCCTACCAGACCTGGAAAGCCAAAGAAAAGTCAGCCCTGCAGCATGAGAATTGTTTTCAGAAATCTGTGTTTTAATAGCTATTTGGACTAAGGAGCTTTGCAGAAAGACTGATCTTAAGGTGCTTCTTTTCTTTACTGTGTTTGATTTATCCTGTTTGTCCATTTCCCCCTGAATAGTCTGAAATGCAGTCTGTAAGCAAGTATTGAAACATTTTATCACCTGATAAAAATTGGCTTAGAAAATAGTTGCTCTGAGGCAGTAAATAAAAAAGAAGAAAGAATGAACAGCTCTTCTCTGAATAAAAAACAAGCCTAGGGATACTCTGCTGATGGAGCTGCATTCCCTAAAAAACTCCTGTAGGTCCTTGGGCAGTGTCAATGGATCCATCTGTGAGTGGAGCCCCCATCCACTGCATTTTTAAAATTATTTTTCTTACTTATTTTTGCTGTTACAGCTCTATACAAAATTCCTCCTTTGGATCTTAAGGGAGGAAAACAGAAGCGAATGTGAAATGATAAAGTGTTGGATGGAGATTGTTTCAATATAGAGTTTGTGTATTTATAGCTGTGGGAACCAGAAATACATGGAAGTTGCCTATAGATCTTGGAAAAAAGGTGGTGGTGAGGAAGAAGTTGTTTGTCTCTGTCCCTATGCTTTTCCCTAACCTCACATCCTTACTTACCCAGCAAGTGGAAAATATGAAGCACAGTGCAACCTCAAGATATAAAGTTTTATGACAAATCAGCTTTTTGAAGTGCTAGATATATTGATAACCTAATTAGCATGCAAGGCTTCAAAGTCTGACAAACATTTCATTTCCTAATGGCAAATTTTAGCTAGGCAAGGACATGTCAAATCATCATTTATTTTACCTCTTCCTGGAGAGAAGTAACTTTGATGTTGAGAGACTGATTTTCTTTTTCCTGATCGAGTTTGTGGGGGGAAAAAAATAACAAAAAAAAAAATAATGGAAAAAGAGAAAAACAGAAGAGTTGGTTTTAGCACGTAAGCAACAGACCACAAACACATCCAGAGCTGCGGTGTTGAATCCCTTTGTTTCAGAGAGCACACAAAAAGGCTGGTGCAGCTCGTGAGCCTTCACTGAAGGTGCAGAGAAGGTCTCACTTCTGATTTTGAGCAGCCACACCACTGCTACAGCAAGGTGTGAGGTGCTGTACGAGGGAAACAAGGAGGAAGAGGACCTACTAGCTGTTTGTTCTGCCAAAGAATCTCCTCTCTCTTCTCCTCTGACACGTTCAGGTTGTTTCTTGCTTCCTCTAGCTCTTCTTCCAGGGATTTGGCTTTCAACACAGAATGCTGCATGCTGCACAGGGGGAAGCAAGTCCAGAGAAACTTTAGGCAGTTAATGTTGGTTGTTTAGATAGACTGGAAATAGAGTATTTTTAGAAGCCACTTTTTTTTTGGCACAGACCCTTAACAGAAGAGCAACAATCAAGTTTAAGCCCATCATTTCTGTCCAGGAAGCAAATCTCATGGTTCTACTTCCTATTTATCACCCTCTTCCACTCTTACAGTGAGGGATGAAACCCCATCCAAGACAGGTGGATGCAAACAAAGCTATTTTAAATATGTCAAAAATTTAGCTTGTTACAATTAAATTTATCAGGTTACCCGAGCACAAATTCATCTTTACGACACTTCATGCTTTACAGTTGGAGAAACTATTTCAGTCCAGTGTCCAAGGATGAGCTCTGCACCATTTTCTTACCCTAATCTGTTTCTACCCAAACCATGTATTAAAGCAACAGGCAAGGCCCTTTTCCAAGCTAATTCAATCCTGCAGAGCATCCCAGAGCAGTGGTCCCACATAAGGGCACACATCCCATGCCAGCTACCCTGCAGAAGTCCTGCCTTAACCTCCCCTGGAAACCCTGGGAACAGCTTGGCAGCTGACCAAACCATACCACAGTGTAATTAATTAGGCCAGATGAACACAATTAAAAATGGGCTTGTACTCATGGCACTGATATGTCCTCAGGCTACAGAAAGGCTGAACAAGTGACACAACTCACCTCCAAGTCCACCAAATGAGTAGTAAAATAGCTTTTAGACACTCATTTCCCCTCTGCTTGGCAACAATAATGTGGTCTAGGATTGGAAACCTTCCAGTGCTTGGCTCTTCTCTTGGTAATATTATGCCTTTATATACATATATATATATGTTGTTATTTTGTTTGTTTGCTTTAGCCTGAGATTCTCCCTGAGTGCACCCACCCCACCACACACTGCAGGAACCCAGCTCTGAGATGAATGATTTTATAAGAACCAGGAGGGACAGAGCAGAGCAACCAGGCAAGAGGGCTAAACCCCACAGATATTGCAATAAAGTCAAGAAAGCCACTGCGATGAAGCAATGGTGAGGAGAAAAGCATGAAAGCAAGGCTGGAAGATCACAGCTCTGCCCATGGCAGGCCTGGTGCCATCAGGGTCCCCCACCTTTTTAATTGTTGACATAGATGCTCATTATCCGCCAGGAGCTTGCTGTTGGTCTCATCCAGAGCTTCCAGGGTGAGCTTCAGCTTGTTGTTCTCCTCCTGAAGCTTCTGGTTGTTGTACTGCAGGTCCGCAACGCAGGTTATCAAGTCAGAGGTCTCCCTGTGCCAGTAACAAAGCCAGGGAAGCGTGAGAAAGGTGATTTCATCTACTTCAGACTTTTAAAACATCCTACTGCACTGATTAGAGGTGAGAGGAGAGCCCACAGAGGACTTGTGATGCTGCAGTGTCCTGTCATTCGCTCTGCACAGAGATAATGGAGCATCTCCAAGTCAGTTCTCCAGCTCTATGGGCACCAAGAACTTTTGGTTTTAAGCACTTTTTCTGCTCCCTACAACTGGAGTTTGCTGTCAGAAAGTGCCACAGCTGGATGTCTGCGTGAGAGTGCTTTAAGATGTTGCTAGTCCCCTCTTGGGCCAGTAATGATGCTTCTGTATTCACTCTGCAATTTCTGGGTCCTTTCTTTTCCCCCACTTTATGCTTTCAACCAAAACTTGAACGAGGATCATTCTTTTGCAATCCTGAGAAATGATAGGGAAGCTTTACAGAGCAGATGTTGGATTTCTGACTAGGCATAAACTGCAAATGAAACTTCTGCTCTTTGTCAAGTGCTTTGCCATTAACAGAGACCAAATCACAGACATTGCTACTACTACAAAAAAAAAACAAACCCAAACCCTCAACATACTCCCTCTATTGTAAGAAAAACAACCCCAAACAAAATGCAAGAGCAGATTTTCAGAACATAACGTGTTGCTATGACATATTATAAGTTTCTCTGTGTGTAAACCTTCTGATCATTTTCCCATGGGAGAACATCCTTTTGCTGTCTTTTACTCTGTATAAGCTTTCTGTAAACAAAATATCTGTGTCTGTTCTTCAAGGACATAGAATTAGTCGACCTTCTCCTACCTATGAGGAGAAGGAGCTGAAATTACTTTATCTTTCTGATATTGTAAAGCATTCTGGACATTCCTTGGACGAAGCAGCAGCAAGAACCTAGAGAATGCTCCCTGCTGAGCAGATATAGCAAAATACTAGAATTATAGAGTCATTTTAATAAATCATATTTAGCCTTCTGAAATTTATTGTCAAGAGTCCTTTCATCAATGCATAGACCACGACCATAGTAACATCCTCTTATTGTCAGACAACTAAGAACTTGGCGGAGGGAAGGAATCCTAGTTTAAGCAGGCAAAGACATGACAAACATCTGACCACAGATTAAAAAGGCAAATGGACACAGAAGCACAAAGATATCAGTAGGAAAAAATACTGGTTGTATTTTAAGTCTGATTAGAAGCTGTGAGGAAGGTGACAGCATCAAGAGCTCCTGCAGACAGCATTAAAATCTGCAAGGATACTGATCCAAAATAAAGGATCTTGGAGTTTCTGTCAAGTGGTTCAAAGCTAGGAGAGCTATATTCTGAGAAAGAACTGCTTAAATGGACTCACATGTCTCCTTTAGATACATCACCCCCGAAGGCCTCCAGGCTTCCTGATGTAACATTCATCCGGACATGTGCCTTCTTGGCTGAAAGAGGTGGGGCTTGGGTTATTGTACAACAAAGTGCAGCTGTCCTGAACAGAAACAGAGTAAAATGTTCCACACCTTCAGAGATGTTTTTAGGTACTCGAAATTCCAGGTCTTCTGTGCTTGATGATGATTCCTCAGTAGCACCTTCTTCCCTGAAAGAAGGGAGCATCAAGGACAAGATCAGCAGGACTCTGGGCTGCTTACCAACTCTGTAACACTTATTAAACTTTAGCCAAAGCCAATGTTGTGGGCACAGTGTCCCAATACCACCTTCTTTCCAGAGCCACAGGTGAAGCTAATAATCTCCTTTTTCCACAGAAGACTTAAGAGATAGGTTTATTAAGATGCTGTTACCATTTTCTCTTACAGTCTTCAATCCACTCTCCCATGATGGCGTGATAGGTTTCCAAGTCCATGGAGATATCTTTGTGCTCCGGGTCCAGCTTGTTGCACAGCTCTTCAAGACCACTGTCCTCTGATCCCCGGCTGGTTGTATGTCTCAAATAATCAACTATCTTGGACACTGCCACTTTTCCTAAAGCAGAAATGGGTCAGACTCCAAAGCCTGGCAAGGGACCTTAAAAAACTGTAAAAGGCCACACTACTGAACTGCATTGTATCCTATTGCCCTCGAGACCTGCAGACAAGCAACTGATTCCTGGAGTTAGAGTGTGATCTGGGAAAAAAAAAGTAGTTTAGAGCTCTTTTTTGTTGGGTTGAAGTTGTTGGTTTTTTTTTTTTTTTTGTAGTGGTAGGTTTTTGGGGTTTTTTCTGTGTAAAAATCTAGTTTACTAGCTTTGTGGACTTCAGTTTAAGAGGAACAAAAGTTGACATGTGATACTGATCCCTGGTCTCAGGGCCAGGCTGGATGGGGCTCTGAGCAACCTGAGATAGGGAAGGTGGCCCTGCTCATGGCAGGGGGATAGAGTTAGATGATTTAAGGTCCCTTCCAACCCAAACCATTCCATGATTCTATCACTTTTAGTCATTTCCGAGGTGGGACTGGGAGGAATTGTCTCTTGCTCTGAAGTTTCCCACGTTTCTAACAGGATAAAGGCTAAAAGAAAGAAAGTCATGTGCAATAAGGGTAACCGCCAGAAACAAGTTGCTCCTCTCTTTCCCCTGTGCTAAAGCCCTGCAGAGAACAGCAGGGGAAGGGTCAGGCACTGTGCCAAAGAGGCACAGGCGTTTACACATTTATTCTGCATCTGCCACAACACAGGCACCTACACATCCCAGAGCTTGGCCTCTCTCAGGGACCAAAACACCCTCTGAACCTTGGAAATCTGTTGGGGGGAGAGCAAAAGAGGGCAATGAAAACACCCTGGCCAACCTGTGTGGTGGATGTCACATGCACAGAAGATGGTGGTCAGCAGGTCCTCTTCACAGATCAAGCTCACATCGTACAAATTGTCGGATTTGTAGCCCAGAGTCTGCCTCCCTCCTGTGAGGAATAAATCTGTTATTGCCCATCTTGATTTGCTCACTCTTTCATTCCAGATGACTGAAACAAGAAAACCAACTAACCAGCCTCCCCCTCCAATATAAAGCAGAGCTTTTAGTGCTAAACAGCAGCAGGAACTGGTCCTAGCTGGAGCCTCTGAGCTGGGAAGTATTCCATGCAGCTGCTTTTATACATGTATTTTTGGAAAAAACTTGGTTATTCTTTCTATGGAGTAAACATATGAAACAGGACATTTTAAGAGGCCAGGTATTTCTTCTCTCCCCCTCCAGATATGTTGTAGAGAAATCCTTAGAGTTAACTTATTGAGAAAACAATTCCTAAAACAAGTAAAAACCCCTCAAAACCACAAAGAAACCAAACTAAGAGCAACACCCAAACCCTTGTATCTTCAAAAACGGCCTGATAGACAAATTATAGGCTAAATTAAGAGCCAAATAAAATTTGGCTATTAAAAAAATGCTACAGTACTAGCCAAATAGTAGTCTCAATCTCTTAAACTGTTAAAAATATCTTTCTCTCTTAAACCAAAAATGAATTAGCAAATTTGAAAAAGTTTTTGCCTTATTAATTCCTCACTTTTTACACTCACGTTAAAATTTTTTAGAGAAAACTTAAGATTTGCCTCAGCTCTTTTTGCAGTCTTGTAAGATTCAAGTGCTACTAAAATGTGTTTTTAGCAGTTTGAGTGGTAAATAAATGTCATCTACATAGGCTGAATGTTCAGATCTCTAGAACTCTGAATCATGGGGGTGTTTTTACCTCTTTCACTTGAAGGCAACGTCTTTGGCAGAGGAGATTGGACGACAGCACTTTCTGGCTTTTTTTCAGATGCGAAGAAATACAAATTCGGACTTGACGTCAGATACTTCTGCTTGGGCCGCACATCTCTAGGTTCAGCATTTGCCAAAGCACAAGGTTTGCTCTGGGCATCGGCCTCCCTGGCTCCAAAGCAGTATGGAGAGGAGTTCTCCATGGGACAGGGAGGCACCCAGGAGCTGCTGGATCTCTGGCTGCTCCTGAGGATGGAGAAGGTGGCGTTGGCAGAGCAGGAGCCGGAGCTGGCCCCCAGCCCGGGCAAGCTTGCAGAGAAAACGCTGTCACTGTCAGGGCTGGCTAAGGGGGAGCAAGGACTCTCCCAGCTTCTGCAGGTTCTGCCTTTCAGTATTTCTTCCAGGTTTTTTTTAGTGTTGCTCTGTGGGCTGTCGAAGTTCCGGGACTGAAATTTTGGGATCTGCAAAGCCGGGTTGGAGACTTGGTCCATCATTTGGATGGATTTGATCTTCCTGCAGATGCTGTCCACGGGGTTGTGGTGCCGTTTCTTAGCTCCACATTCCAAAGACTTCACCATTTCCCTTCTTTTGCCAAATATCTGGAAAGAATAGGCACAAGACACAAGAGTCAGGGTGATCAACACACACACATTTATGCCAATTTTTCCATTCAGCAGACAGCTGGGAGCCTTGGCATCCAGGGGTTTGGAAACCCTTGTTCCACTCACCAGCTGTGACAGAAACCTTCAACCAGGACATTTTGTTGTCCAGGGAAGTAGAAGCTGATGTGGAAAAGTTGGGGAAGAAAGACAGAAATACTTCCTGAAATGTCACTGCTTATTCTTAAATACAATAATAAATAAACACCATGGCAGGGAGGCGAGGGGGAATGAAAATAAAAATTAAGAACACCCTGCAAATTAGCAGAGGACTTTTTAAATTAAAGGAAGGACTTTAATTGTACCAGGGGTGGCAGGGGTGAGGCAGAAAGAGTGAGACCAACAAGGCTGTCAGGATTTTTGTGAACCTACAAGAACAAAAAAAGACCCCCAAAATCCAGTGTTTCTTGTATTAAACAGCCACAGCTTTCATGATGCCACACTGGGAATTACACAAGAAATGTGCCCTACAGAGGCACCTCATCCTGCATGTAAACATTTAAAAAGGTATTTCCTACAAGATAAGCATGCCTGCGTGTGTGACTTGGGAGCTGGGTGTAGCTCCCAAGGATCAGATTTTAAGTGATTTTTTTATGTAGAAAAATTAATTGCTTTCCCCAAAAACAGCAGCAGGCTTCACTAGCACTTAACACTTATATACTCTCCTGAGGCAAGGAATAAAATGATATATAAATATTTAGTAATCTAGATTGAAATAAACATAAATACTAAGTGTTTAATTTAAACTGGCTTGTTACAGGCTGCCTTCATGGCAGCAACTTAGTTTTATACAAGCAGAGGCAAGACGTCTAAGTTTATTTTTCTAATATTTCAACAAGTATTAACATTTACTCTAGTGAACATGTCCTTAGCCACAGGAATACATCAAAAAAAGAAGAATAAAAAGAAGCTCAGAGCAATTTTAGAGAAGAGACTGCTTTTTAACTATGTCTCTCTTAAAAGATTTAATCCTCAAACAAAAGCCAGGAAGTGGAAGCAGTCTTCTCTATTAAAGATGCATTATTACAGGCATATTACTTCTAAAGAAATAGATGAATTACCTTTCAATTAAAATTTAAATACCCTGCAATCAGTTTATGACTGTTCTTTAAGTGCACAAGAGCCTTCAAGCAGATATAAGTAACACTCTATTAAGGGGTATTTGAATTTTTCTGTAACGTACCAGTAAAAAAAATAACCAAAGCAAACAACAACAAAAAAAAACCACAGCCCAAGACCTTACACCACCACGTGGAAAAATAACTTCTTTCCCTTCTCTGAAGGAGACAGCACAGCTATTTTAGCTGTTCCTCTGAGGAGTAGTAGCTGACTGAACTCCAGCGTTTAAATGAGCAGAGGACCCTCCTGCTGGAAAATCAGCTTTACAAGGTACAGTTGTTGCCATCAGCCCTCAGCTGAGAGGGACCACCAGCTGCAGCCAGGTTCTAATCAAGCATCAGGCTTCTGCTTCCTGGCCTTTTTACTTTTTTTCCCCCCCCCCTCACACCTCTCCTGCAGCTGTTAAATTAATTGCCTGTAATTGCAGTGCAACTTGAAGTCTCCCTGCTCTTCTAATTATTGTTTAAAACAGCAAGGAACGTTGTGCTATAGGTTACTGCTGTGTCAAAACTCTGCTTCCTGGGGCGTTTCTCACTTCTGTTAGCACTTCTTTCCTGCTTTTTCCACCTACAGCAAAATTTCAAGCAGGAGCAGATCTCTCCTAATTTCTGAGAGTTAGAACGGGGAATCTGGGAACTGTGTGAATTTCATCACTCTCACCACTTCTGAAAGGAAGAAGTGTTGAAGTCTCTTGAGCTGATAGTGTATTAAATGGTCTCTCTGTTAACTGTCAGCTCTGCCCTTGGTTCTGTGGGAAAAAAAAAATTTTGTCATTAGGACCCTTGACTGATTTCTCTTTTTTTTTTGTATTAAATTATCAAGACGTGTGCAGTAGAGCCTGCCTGTCTGAAGAGCTGTATGGCTCCTGCTAAAGTACCTTGTAAATGTCCATTCTTAGATGGCCAGGTCTCCTTTCCAGCCTGCAAACTGGAGGAAAAACTGTTTTTCAGCTGGTGTTTTCACCTGGTGTTTGCCTCAGACTTGTCCATTGCTGGGGGAAAAAAAAATTGTTGTGCCATCCTGTGGCTCACTGAACTTCAGAAGTAACACCTCTTTCTGAGATGCTTGCACCTTTCAAAAATTTGTGGGTTTTTACTCCTTCCTGATGCTTTCAAACACCCCTCACCCCACATAATATATTTAAATTCTACTTATAATTATCCCTTGAAGCTGCTTCTCTTTCACAGACACACTTGTGAGAACAGTAGAACCTGGACCTGGCTGCAGCACTGCTCACACATCAGTCCTCAGCCAAGTCCCTGGTACTTCTCTTATGTGAGGCATTTACATGATTTCTGACAGACTGGATACACCAGAGAGTATCTCTTTCCTTCAGAGCTGCACCATGAAAATTCACCTTCCCAGAGAAATTGAAGACATCCCTACTTATTGTAGGGGGGTGGACTAGATGACTTTTAAAGGCGTCTTCCGACCTAAAATATTCCATGGTTCTGTAAATTAAGGTCTGTTATGAAAATAAATACCACTGAAACACATGTTTGTGTGGCATAAAATGTATTGATGGATTGCACACAGGATTGTTTTGGTCAGCAGGTTTTACAGGGCAAATATGGAGCTTGCACACAAATTTCCCCTTAGTCTGAGTGGGATATATGGGGTTAAAGTCCAGAATCAGCTTTGAAAGATCACAGAAACACAAAAAAAACAGCCCAAAAAGAAGATATTAGGAGGTCATGAGGTTCATAACCATGTGTCTGGGCAGGATCAGTCGGGCAATGAGTCCTAAAAAAGGATTGTCTAATCTATTCTCTGAGTTTCTCAGTGATAACAAATCAACATCCTTCCAGGGCAATCTATACTTGACTTTGCTACTGGTAGAAAGCTTGCCTTAGTGTGGAACTTACTGTGAATGAAATGCAAAATGCTTTGTAATTTCCCACTTTGCAGGCTCTGCCATGACATTTCACAGCCTCTTATGATGCTGCAGCAGCATGTAGGAGCCAGAAGTGCTCCTGGCATGCTACTTCTAGGTGCTGCTCAGGTGCCAGACGGAGGTGGGATGTATTTCCCAGAGAGCTACCAAACTACCAGGAAAAAAAAAAACCAAAACCAAAACCAAAAACCAAAACACAAAAACAACCAACCAACCAACCAACCAAGAAAAAAACCAAAAAAACAAAAAAAACCCAACCAAACAAAAAACAACCACAAAAAAAAAACAACCCAAAAAAACCAAAACAAAACAAAAAAAAACCACCAAAAAAAACCCCCAAAAAACCCCCCAATCCCCAAAGAAAATGAGAATAAGCACAAAGCAAAAGTCATAAGTTCTGGGAGATTTACACCTTGACAACACCAGTGTTTGCTGACCTACCCACTGACCACCTACACACACCACAGCTGCTGCACCTTTCCCTCAGGAGCAAGCCATGGATCACTGGTGTCCTTACCAGCAGCTCAGAATACGTGGGCACAATGACTGTATCCTACATTTCCAGGGAAATATTTGGGAAAGTGCATGGTCATGATGCAAGTCAGTGAGGTAAGGTAAGTCTGAGCCCAGGGGTTAAAACTCCAGCACAGGAGAACATTTTCCCCTCACCTCAGCACTGAACTTCAATGCCAGAAATTAGCTTTTCATCACTTACAGCGTCAGGATACGCAGCCTGTGCCCTTTAGATCATCTTGTAGAATAAGAATAGGTTATGCTCTTTCTAATAAGGGGTCCTGCTGCTATAGCAAGCTTCTCTCTACTTTTCTCTCTCAGAGTATTGATTACATGCCAGAGGCACTTCCTCCTCCAGGTGAATCAGCTGAGAAATGGCAGCGCTGACAATGAGTGCTTGGTGCACAGCTCATCATCCCAAAGTGCCAGAGTTTTTTAGTGTGTTATGATCCATGACCCAATTATAGGCTGCTTCATTTTTCAAGAGTACAAGCTCACATGTGCCCACACAGAGCCGCAGTTCTTTTGTGAATGCAAACACTCTCAGTACCTGCACTGCCTTCCCAAAACATTGCCTCCTGTCCCTGTTTACAAATAAACTGTGTCCCATACACCATCCACCATACACTGGATTTCTGGGAAGGGTGAGATGCCCACCTTCTCATAGAATCATGGCAAAAAAAAAAAAAAAGCTTTGAAAGGAGAAGCCGATTCTTTTAAATTTTGGTCCCTGAAGTAGAATTGACAAACCTGGAGCTCTTTGTTCTATGTGCAGACTCCTTACAGATTCCCAAGGAGAAGGTTCTGAAATACACTTTTGTTTGAAAACTGAAGCAACTTGGAGTCACTGGTCACAGTAAAAATAAATGGATTTAGAACCTGAGTCATAAAGGCGCAGACAATTTAAGGGAAAAATAAAAACCTTTTGAAAATAAAATTAAAAAAAAAGAAAAACAAAAAAACCCCAAACCATTATGGAAATGCAATATGAGATTGGGTTCATTTCCCCTGATGTGAAAGGTCAAGGTCAAGTGTCTCTTGCTACAGGTTGTAACTAAACTCCTGACTTTTGGACACCCTGGTGGCACTGAGGCATCTGATGGTACAGCAATCAAACCATTTAATTTAAGATGATGCTGTCAAGATCCTGCTTTTGTTCTTGACCTGGTGGTCATCTGTCCCCACAAGAAGGCAGTTCAGATTTTGATCTGCTCAGCTCAGCTCCCTGCTGCCCTCCAGGCAGCTTCAAACCAGCCCCAATCTCTACAAGGATTCCCGTGGGACTCAGAAAACAGCCGGCTTTGGAAGAGAGACTCAGACTGCAGCAACACCAAGTCAGACTCACTCAGATTTTCCCAAACAGTCAAAAGACAAGAAAAACTGAAGCTGTTTTCCTACAGCGTGGTAGTATCTTTCTCCGTGCCTCCCATTCTCCTCCTCTTCTTCCCAGCTGCAATGGGAGGGGCTGAGCTGGTTGTCCCCCTCCCTGTTTCTTTTGTGTTATCTTGTCTCATTCCAGCGGCAGGAAAAGCAGGGTTTATTTTCAGTGCCAGACACATTCTAGTTTTCCTACCCCGAGGAGAACCATCCCGAGGAGATCATACTTCACACTGCCAATCCCAAAGGCAGGGCGTTCATTTTCACAGGCTCAGCTCAATGTTTGGATTCCAGCCCTGTGGTCTGTGCATAACAGGAAGATCCAAAGTCACTGCAGAAGGCAATAGGAGAGTAGCTTTACCTTTTCCAAGCCTCTGCATGTTCAGTGTCTCCTGGATGAAATGCACAGCCCCCTTCTAAGGCTAAGGGTTAAGCATCATCATCAAGAAATGTCTCTGATCTGTCAGAGCACAGGGAAAAGAGCAGGGACAGTAAACTTCACAGTGAAGTAGATGCAAGTAGAATCCCTTCTGCTGACTAGGATGCACCAGGGCATGGCCTTTTTAAAAGAACAGAGCTCTGACAGCAGCTCCCAGCCAACACAGGAGCTGCTTGAGACCAAAACCTGAACTTCCCTCTGGTTTGTTGCCTCTAACAAGAAACAGCAGCACGAGCTGCAGCTGATGGCAATGTTGCTATGAACATATTATAAGTTTCTCTGTGTGTAAGCCTTCTGATCATTTTCCCATGGGAGAACATCCTTTTGCTGTCTTTTGCTCTGTATAAGCTTTCTGTAAACAAAATATCTGTGTCTGTTCTTCAAGGACATGGAATTGGTTGGCCTCCTCCTACCTATGAGGAGAAGGAGCTGAAATTACTTTATCTTTCTGATATTGTAAACTATTCGGACACATTCCCTGGATGAAGCAGCAGCAGGAGCATGGAGGGTGCTCTCTGCTGAGCAGATGTAGAAAAATATTAGAATTATGGAGTCATTTTAATAAATCATTTTAGCCTTCTGAATTTGTAGTCAAGAGTCCTTTCTTCAATGCATGGACCACGACAATAATGGCAATTCTGTACATTCAGTGAGCAGTTCCGTGTGGCACGAGCAGGGAGCAGAGCGATACCCCCCAAAAGCTGGACAGCAACTGCAACTTCACTTAATAATGTCCCTTGGAGCGGTGTCCACAGACACACAATGCCAGGGGGGAGCTCACAGTGAGCAGCAGCAGTGCCTGTCTGCACATTCCTCCTCGAGCTCCACGTCCAGGAGCCAGTGTTTGTCACACGCATGGCCTGACCTGGATTTTTGTCACACCACGGGCTGGCCCCGTTTGTGAGGCTGCTGCAGTAAACTTTCCATTGGCCAGTCTTCTCATCAGCAAATTTCTACCTCCCTGTCTGCTTTGCTTCTCCTCCTGCTTCCATCAAGTTTACAAAGGAAAAAGTGCAGGAGGACAGATGAAAACCCTGGCTACAGAGCAAGCAAGGCCAGGCATCAAGTGTGATTAACTCTTTGCCTGAGGACCAAACCAACTCTCCATGACTGCAACGAGCCAAACAATCACCCAGAAGTTGCTCATGGAAATGACTTCCCTGATCCCTGCCCTTTTTCTGTTTACTGTTCCACTGTTTGACCTATTCAAGCCCACGATCTGAGCTTTTACTCCAGCCAATCCATGAGACACAAAAGTGTTTCTGACTATTAGGAGTTCAGGGTTTATTGGGTATTTTTGATCTTTGTTGTTGTTGTTGTTGTTGTTGAGCTTTGTACTTTTACTTTTGTGTAAGAAAACTAGATGCAAAAGATCATTAGAGAATCAAACCATAGACTACATCCTCTGAATGTATGCAAGGAATAACCTCAACCTAGTGACACTGGGTAAGCCACTTTTTTCCTGCTGCAGGTGAGTAATTTACCAGCTTTTCCAGCTCCCACAATGGATACTAATCTGATATCTTGTAGATGATCCTGGGTAAACTCTCACCATCCACATTAATTCCCACTCTGGCTGTGATTATTGATCATCCAGCAGGAAGGTGATGCATTGCAAACACACAGGGCTGATGCTGATGTATTCAGGAGGTGTTCACCTGTTTAATGGGGTGCATCTCCAAGTCCATCCATCTTTCAATCATTTCAATCAGGACTTCCTGCAAGGCTGCAGGTTTCCCTCAGGAGTCATCAGACCTTCTGCTTCTCCATCTACAGGGCTGACAAGAGATCCCTCCAGACTCCTCCGCCCCACCATGGAAGGGGAGGGCACCTCCACTCCAAAGATTTAAAAAGGGACCCCTGGACACGTAGGAAGGAGTTCTTGTGACACATTGGCCCAAGGAAAGAACTGAAGGTTTGCCACTGAGATAAGTATGAAGGTAAGTGAGAATTTTTTGGTCTGTAGCAAATGTTTAGTTTGTAATCAATGCTTTTTTTTTCACGAGAGTGCAATATCTAGGAACTTCAGGGGGGCTTTTTAAAGAAATTTTCCTTAAAAATAACCTGAAAGGAATATACACATAGATATATTACGTGTATTTTAAACAAGTGCTTTAAAAAAAAACAAAACCAGTAGCACAACCTCTCAAATCCAGGATGAAATGAACCACTGTAAGATATAAAGTTAGATGCTCTGGTGCCCATCAATGTTATCAGTACATGAATAACAACATGGGCTGTGTGAACAAGCAGAGGTGCATCTTGTGCACAGAGGATTCATGCTCAATGCTTCCATTTGCATGTGCTGCATCAGTGAACAAACTGCAAGAATTGAAACAAAACCTGTCTTGTGCCTTGTGTAAATCATGGTTGATATCGATAGGATGCTAAATTTAAAACAATTTTTCTTTCTTTTTTTTTTTAACCTGAGGAAGTAGAGCTTTTTGTCACTTGGTTTGTTTGTTTGTTTGGAATGACAGTCCCTCTACATTTGCTTGTTGTCTACAGTTTGGTAAAATTAAGGTAGATTTTAAACCACCTTTGCCCATTAGTTTGTACGTTATTCTCATTTCTGGAGGATCTGACATCCTTGTAAATAGGAGCACAAAAGGTGCTTGCCTTGATGGCAGTTCTCACCACGATGGAATGGATTTGAATAAAAAGAATAAAGTTCAATTTAACATTAATCCTCTGGTCAGATCAGCGTGCACTGAAACACCCCCTGAGCAAGAGGAGGTTTGGCAGCAAGACAGGGACAAGGCAGCAGCTGGGAACACCCTCACATTTCGATGTGAAAGAGTTTTCCTGCACCTTGTGGTTCTCTGTTGTGCACAGGGGCTGCAAAAGCTCACAGCATCTGCCCTGGCCCTGCTCCTGGCAGCGTCCTTCGTCGCCTTCTCCTGGAGTGCCCCTCAGGTGAGCTCAGGCTGGACCTCATGAGGCTCAGAGCTTGGTGCCATTAAGTATTTGCACTAATTAACACTGGCATGGAATGTTGAAATGTCTCTTTTCCCTCTTTTTTTTTTTT
>VXAX01005497.1:44555-56304 GCA_013399835.1 Leptocoma aspasia
AAATACAATTTAAAAGGCAACACTTTATAATCCAGCAAAGAGATTGAAGGCTCTTGACCATATACAAAATTCAAAAGAGTCCTTTAGGGATTATGAAGTAGGAATTACAACAAATTTGGGGGTTGTTTTCACCCTTCTCCCACTGCTTTTGTAGAGGGACGTCGCTTCATCGCAGATGAGAGCCAGAGGAAGGACCTGTATGACAGAGTGAGGCTTGGTGAGTCCATCATCCCAGGGGTCTGGAGCCCATCCACCTTCCCCAGGTTCTGGGAGAAATCCCTGGAAACACGAGGGGATTTGTTTTCCTGGAATCACAGCCAAGGAAACTACTAAACCCCCTTTTTTTTTGTCCCTTCATTCCAACCAGTACATGACAAAGACTGACTTTCCTCTCTGGTGCCACCTGTGTGATTTCATTTGCATAATTTCCAGACTGACCTGGCTTCTAAGTGGGATTTTCATCAGTGCTTTTGACTTTCTTTTTGCACTGGAAAAAAGAAATCAAATCAAGCTATGAATTGTGCTGAAGCGACAAGTAACAGAAGCAGACAACATCAATCCACACTAGGCAATGTTTCTGGAGGGAACAGAATGTTAGTAAAAATGTTAGGAACTTACAAAAAAGGAAAATGTTCTTTTTACCTTCTGAGGGACTTAGAAATGACCTCCCTTTTAAAAAGATTGCTAATCTCTCGTGTTAATTATCAGGCTGGTTTTGAGCAGACAGTGTTATAGAGTTAAGGAGACAATATTTTCTTGTCTTTGAGTCTGTAGTTATAGAAATAATAAAAAGGCAAAGAACAAAGTGAAGGAATGCCATAAGACACTAACAAACCATGCATCTCTGATTTTTTCATCCTAGAAACACGCAGCCATATCACAAATCCTTTATCTCTTTCTGAAACTGCAGCACTGTTCCTGACTTCCTTACAGAAAGCTCAAGAAGGTAAATGCATGTTTTGTCTTACTCTGACTTTTTTTAAAGTGCTTTTTCAGTATTTCATTTACTAGCAACTTAGCAATTAATCTGAAAGTTCTGTTTTGAACTGAGATACTGTTAAACAGAGCGTCCTGTATTGGAGTGTACATTTAAACAGATTACAGCATGAGCCACATAACGATAGCAGGTAAATATTTGTATATTCTGCTCTTAATTTTCTCTTCAGATGTTTCACTGGTTTAGATTCAAGGGAATGGCTATTTTTAAATTGAATTTTCCAGCCCACATATTTTCTGGGGTAACTTTTTCTATAGAATATTGTTTGCTTGTGAAAGTTTTATTCCTCCACTGGATTTGGTGCAAAGGTTTAAAAGAATCCATAAGAACCCCAGGAGAGGAGCTGCTGGTTTCACATCACCAGGCTGAGACCCTAAACTTTTGCTCTCAATGTCCTCTATCCTTAAATCTCTCACCTCTTCAGCTACCACAGACTTTTTTTTTGTTTGTTTGTTTTGTTTTGTTTTTGGAATGGAGCTGGGGTTCTGTTCTCAGCTCTCCCCTGCCCTGGCAGAACTCTGAAAAAAAAAAAAAAATCAGTGGCATTTTGGAGAGAGAGAAAGGCAGAACTAAAAATTAGCATAGTGCTTTGGACAAAATATATGAGCACTTCTAAAGTTAAATCAGTGAAAGTGTCATTTGCATGCCCACAAAATCCTCTGAAGGTGGATTTTTACAAATTTTAGTGGTATTTTCCTGCCTGTTGTTGCTGTAGCAGGGCAGATGAACAGCAACTGAGAAAAAAGGGTGAAATATCTGAGAGAGATAAGCAGAACTGGCAGCTTGTTTGAAAAAAGCTATGTGGAATAACATTTCCATCACAGGGGTGGGAAATAACCAGTCAAATTTGGGTAAGCCATGCACTTTCAGATCAGCTGATTTTAGACTTGACTGAGGGCAATGCACAAATGAAGAACAAATCCATCATTTTCTTCAGCATGAATTTTGGTTTTTTTTTTTTTTTTTGCCATGTGCTAACTTACCCCTCTGGACACAGCTTGTATTTTTGTTCTTCAGCAAACAGAAAAAGTCCTACATTTAAAAATCAGAGAAGACATGATTGTTTTTAGAGATGCTGCCTCTCTTAGCTGAGCAGTCACACTGCACTGAATCTGTGCCTAAGGCACATCTGAAAGCTGAAAACTTTGGCTGGCTGAACTTTCCCTTATCTGCAACTTATTTCTCCCCATTGTGTCTTGTCTTACAGTGGAAGAAGAGAACGGTGATCACCCTGGCTACTTGACAGACAATCTATCAAATTGGTGAAATTATTTAAAATGTCTTTAACATTTGTACAGCTTCGAGCCTGAAAGCATAACTTGTGTAAGTAGAGTGTTTCATCCTTTCTCACTCAAGTTCCCAAAGTGTGAGGTGTTTTCACAGGGCAAAATTTTGAATGCAAAGGGATTAAAAGGTACTAGTTCAGATAAAGAAAGCATCTGTAAAGTTCCTGCTTTCTTTAGAGCATTTTGTATGTCCCATCTGAAATTTAAAATACATGGTACCATTTCACCTGAAAAGATGATTAAAACCGTCTTTTTGGACAAGCACTTCATTAAAAAAGTTTTTCAATTGTCATTGGGAAACCTTTTATCACCTTCCACTCAGCTGAATATTGAAGCTTTTTAAACTCTGATAAAGACAGGTTCCATTACCACTTCACTGGTGGCCCTGTAGGCTGCTGATGGTCAATAAATTCAGTGAGATATAAAAATATTTCAGCTATCTGTGACTGCAAAACTGGTGATTTTTTGGGTTTGGTTTTTTTTTTTGGGCAGGTATCAGTCAGCACAGAGAATAGGCAGCAGCACTTATTGCCCCAGTTCACTCCTGCAGAAATACTCTGAATAATCCTACTGAGCAAGTCCCAGCACATAAAGATAGTCTGGGGACAGATCTTGCATTATCAGGGCCTCATTAATGACTGCATTGTGATTGTACTTTTTTATTCTTTCTTTTTGAGTTGCATAACTGGAATTATGCATAAATCTGTTAATTATCATTATGTGCTGATAAGGATGTATTATTTATGTAGTTCTGAGGTCTTACTGGAAAGCCCTCTGTAGTTCTGATGTAATTAAAGAGTAGCCACATGATTTCTGTGTCCAAGCAACTGTTTTATTTTTTTAACCTTCTACCCTAGTCATGCTCTTCATCTTTTAATGTTAAATTCCTCTGATCTTTCTCATAATACTGCTAATTAATTCTAACTCAGACTAACTATGATGTTGCTTCTCATCAAGACAAAGAAACACAGCTGAAGGAACAGAGGAATTAATTTGTTTCATGGGGTTTATAATCATTGTTTATAATCTGTATCACTTCATGGAGGAACTGGTGAAATCAAAGGGTCCTGTTTCGTTCATTTTTAAGCACTAATACATCTTCCAATGGCAGTGTTTGTTGTGTGACAGAACATTCATGATGAACTTCACCTCAAGACCAGTGGTATCCACCAGAATCCTTTCATTAATTTACTTGCCCTTTGTTTTGAGCACATTTGGAATATCTCAGGCACATCTTAGTGATTTTTCAGGATATTTTACAGGATCATCAGTCAGTGCTCAGACAAAAAGTAGCACAGAATCAGAGAACATAACCCTAGAATGGCCTAGTTTGGAAGGGACCTAAAAGATCATCAATGCCCTGATGTGAGCTGGGACACCTTCCACTAGAAAAGTGAAAAGTAGAGGGGTTATACATCCTTTGGTTTATCACTGTCTTGAAATTTATCTGCCTCTGCCTGTCCCAGTGATACAGAAACTGTACTCACTCTATTCCCAGCTGACTGATATTTGTGTGTATTCCTGATTTAAGGTGTCAAGCTTAAACAATTCTTCACAAATGTCATGAAACAGAATAAACCTCCTGCCTTGCTGGCGAGGTGTTGGTGAAACCCCAGTGATTTCCATCTGGGAGATGGAATCCCTTGTGCAACAGATAGCTGCTACCAAGTTTGTCAGGTGTCAGCAAGTGGTGGGAATGTGTGGCATTTAATTAGGCAATCTGGTGCCGTGGCTGAATGAGAAGCCATTCCCTTGATGCTATAAATTCAACATGCAGAAGTGTTTTGCTGTAGATAAATTGCCCTGTTACTCATGGCTGATCCTGGAATCAAGGCAGAACTAACACCAGCCCAAGGTGTGGGGCAGAGGTCGCTTGGGCCACTGCAGGACCTGAATCTGAGAATTCAGATTACTCCTATCCTGAAAGCTGCGCACTTTCTAACACCAGGAGGGTGCTCAAAGCATGTCAGTGTGCTGAAATACACACAGCTTTCCTGCTCTACAACAGAGCTTTGAAATACGAGCAATAAATACAGATTTCTTGACTTATTTATTGAAATCATCAACTTTCAATCAATATGCCGTTTACATGTTCTTTCTTTGGGACTCTCAGCCATGACATCTGTTAGGGAACTCTGATTAGGAGCACTTTGTGGAAGAAACACAAAATGCAGCTGTTCTCCACTTAGTAAACTGTGTGAAGGGAAACCTTTGCAGTATCTTTGCTTTCACCACTTTTATAGGAAAAAATCCTCAGTGTTTAATTACCTTTTAAAGGGCTAAAGAAATAGTGACTCCTTTTAATTCCAAAGAAGTTTTTACCATAAAAACCAGAGCCTGACTTCTGAGAATATTCTCTCAATTATCTGAATCAGCTCAAGAATGAAAGTCCAGTTTTAAATTTAAATGATTTTAGGTGGCCAAAAATACAAATAGGCACATTGTCACTTTTATTCTAAATGGCCTATAGTCAGGACCACGTCATCAAGCACTGGTTAAGTGTTTGAAAAGTAGGAGCCTAAGCAAAGCTGGACATCTAGGCTCCCCCTGGGATTGACAGGAAAGGTAAATACCTCCAAAGCTTGCATTGTCCTACCTGCTGAAGGACAGAAGGCTGAAGAGAGTTCTGGAAATGTCTTTTCTTGAGCAGTGTGAGAACTTTTTGATGCACAAACTTGAAAAACAAGAGATTGATCTCTAACTTCTTCATGTCAAGATGTGCTTCTGAAGAGCCTGTTCAGGCACTCTCTGCATCCCTAGGAGCTGAAATACTTCTAAAAGCTTTCTGTAAGGCAAATGAAATGTTTAGCTCTTGTTCTGAGGATCAGTTATGCCCCAAGAACTTTGAAGTCTCAGGTGCTTTTGAACACTATATCTAAAAGATTTTTAGCATTATTTGTTAGGATTAGGTCTCTTCTAGAAGAAGTGGAATAGAGCATGGACTAATGGAAATTACTGATCCTTGAATGTTGTCACACTGGTCTGTGGCTTCTTGTCTGCACAGGAAGGTGCAGACAAATCTACTCAAGGAAATCTTGTCATTTAGCCGAGTTACATTAATTTCCTCCCAAACCAGTTTGTTAACAAACTTAGAATCTACAACAATATGAAAATAAAAGAGACATACCAGAGGAATCAGAAAATAAATGGTCTGCTGTTTATTGTGGGTCTAAATGACCTCAGAAAGACGACTTCATTTGCATCTAAAATTCAAATTCACTGCATAAGACTTTATATTGTTCCACAGGAAGTATGTTTTACCACTGGATCAAGACACTTCTGTGTGCTGTAAAAAGTGTTTTAAAATTGTGTAAGCTTACAATAAACAGCATCAGGAAAAAGAAAGACCATTTTCTTTTCAGCGTATCTTTTTGAACTCTTCCAATATTTCTCCAGTGTAACACTTTTCTTCCTCTAATTTTTTGATCTCTGGTTTAAAGTTCACATTAATTTAGGAGGGGAAAAGGGGAAACATAAATGAAGCAGGAATTCCTTTGGGATACCCAAAACGTAGCTATTTGTCTAGACTATGATTAATACAGATGATTCCACAGACAAAGCTATGATCCGTAGTTTGTATAAGCTCCTCAGCAGATTGTCTCATTCTCTAGTTTTATTAAGCCTGAAAAACCTCTTCTACCTCAAAGGGGCACATAAAAATTGTCATTTAAACTACTTTCAAGGTGAAATAATATTAGACTTTCTGAAAGTGTAGCTCAAGTAACATTTAAGGTTCCCCTAATTATATCACACTGTCCTTAACACAAAGCTTGCCAAGCCTACAGGAGAAACTGTTGAGTGGATGGGGAGCAATGCCAGGGTGAGAGCAACGAGTTCAGTTCCTGTATTCTCCATGCTGCTTCTTCTTTCCTTGTGGCAAGGCTCCAAGGGAAAAGGGGGACTTGATGTTCTGCCTATCCCTTTCAGCTTCCTCATCCTCGTCGTATCTCTCATCCTCATCTTCGTCCTCAGCTTCGCTGTGGTGAGGGCTGGAATGCTGGGAGGCAGAGGGTGATGGTGGCACTGATGAAGGCCTGGGGAACCTGAAACCTTCAGTCTGACAGGGAGAGAAGCAAGTTGAATGTATTAACTGAGTTCCTCGATTGATTTTATACAGCAATTTAAGGCTACCATCACTTCAGAGGAAGCCAGTGGTCTGGCTGCCCTGCACTCTAAAATTAAGCTTCCCCTCAACCCATATCCCCTCAGTCCTCCTCTGCCAGTAAGTCCACACTTGTATGACAGAGATGTTTACCCTGTGCCATGAACAACATCCTGCCCTTCCAGCATTGCTTTTTGCAAAACCTGGCTATCTTCACTGAGCCTTAAAACAATCAGCACAATACAAAATCCTTCTGTACTCTGTAGTCAGAATATGCTTACTGAAATCCAGGCTTCAATCTGAACATTCAAGACAGTTTTCTAGTTATGTCAGCATCTGCAAAACCAGAATCCAGCAAGGGGTTTTGGTCTGAACCTCCTCTCTCCTTACTAAAAAATAAAAATGGTTGCTCTTTGAGGTTTGGTTTCATGTAACATTGTTCTAGCAGCCTCTCTTCTCAAGCTGGTGCTAATCTGGACTAGGCAAGAACTGTTGGAAGGTGTGCCTTTAAAGTGACCCCTTGCAGCTCCAGCCAACATACCATGTTCAGATGAAGGCAATACCTGGCCTTGCTTTCCGTAGAACATCCTTTCCCAACTCCCCTCTATTGGGTTGGTGCAGAACATTCTCCATGGCATTTAGCAGAAGCCAAAATTAGAAGCTGCCACTCTTCCAAGAGGAATTTCAAGGGCCAGTTCCTCAGCTGGTCCAAAGTGGCATAGTCCCATCCAGCTCAGTCTAAATCTGAAGAGCTGTTCCTGTGTCACACCTGGTAATCCCTGTGTTTGGATCTGATACCAGTAAATTGTGGTTTAGCCCCAGTCAGCAACTCAGCCCCACACGGCCTCAGCTCGCTCCCTCCTGGAGGGGTCGAGGAGACAATCAAAAGGGGAAAGGTGGGAAAACTCATGGGTTAGATTAAGACAGTTAGGGAAAGTTAGGAGGGAAAGCAAAAGCTGTGCACACAAGCAAAGCAAACCCAGGAATTCATTCCCCACTTCCCACGCGTGTTCAGCCATCCCCGGAAGAGCAGGGCCCCGTCACAGGTAATATTTACTTGAAAAGACAAACACCAGCACTCTGAACATGCCTCTTTCCTCCTCCTTCCTGCAGCTTTATGTACTGAGCATGATGCCATAAGGTCTGGAATGTCCCTTTGGCCAGTTAGGGTCAGCTGTCCTGGCTGTGTCCCCTCCCAATTCCTTGTGCACTCCCAGCCCCTTGCTGGCGGGGTGGGTGAGGAGCAGAAAGGTTCTTGGCTCTGTGCAAGCCCTGCTCAGCAAGAATTCAACCATCCCTGTGTTATCAGCACTGCTTTCAGAACAAATCCAAAACACAGCTCAGCTGCTGTGAGGAAAGTTGACTCTGTCCCAGCCCAAAACAGCATACTCCTGACTGGAGACTGGGTCCATAACTTGCTAAGCTTTTAATTAGGAGTTCCTACTTCCCTTTAGTTAAAACCAAATTTGCTAACACTCTTCTCCCTCACACTCTTCCTCTCTCTCCTTGTGAAACAGTTAAAATGAACTCATTTCCAAAAGCAGACTTTACCTTTGGTGGAGCACTTGGTTCCATCTCAAATTTATCTGGGAATGTTCTGCTGAGGGCCAAGTGTCTGGCATGCATGTAATACTGCAACAAAACAGAGAAGCCATTACAAGTCATAGAAATCTTGGGTAGATTTAAGCAAGGGGGAAAAAGAGCATAAAATGAGTGTCTTCTGAAAGATGGTGCTAAACAAAGGCTAAACATGATTTCAGATAAGCAGAATCCAGCTGATATCACTGCTTGTACTGTGAAGTGATGAGCTATTAATGACAGATTCACGCAAGGAAGTCTGGAACAGAAGCTGAATAAGGTGCCTGTAAGATGTATTAAGATGGAAACTAGGATTTGTCTTGGTCAGTGTAGTTCCTATTGAGTGACAGGTATTCTTTATCCCTCAGGAAAGAACTGGGGATTTTTTAAGGAGGAAAATTTACATATTTAAGTGTGCATATGTATTACACATAAGTTTTAGACTCATTCAAAGTCCCTTTGGACTGCACAGAAGCATGTGTAACAGTGACAGAGATGTAACATTTATGAGTTCACTGATGCCTGGTATTTAAGAATTTGACAAAAATATTTTTAGATCCACTGTGTTCCTGAGTTTGAAGCACATGCACGGAAAAAATAGCTCATTATATCTTATGCAGTGTTGGGAACCACATAAATACTAAGGTTCTCACACAGGTATCAGAGCAGGAAAAGGTCCAAAATAGTTACAAAACTCATATATGTGCATCCACTTCTTTAGTCCCGCAGACTTGAGAACAATACTTTGCTACTGTCTTCTTAGTAGGTGGTACTGCAGTGCTTTCTGTGTCAAATTAAAAACACTACTTTGCATTTAAAGCACAGACGTAGTTAAGGAGTGTTGAGGAGCCACAGGGCCCAGCATCATTTCGTGAAGGACGGGAGGGATTTTTGAAAGTGTCCAGATGACTTTGGAACACAAATCCTCCTTAGTGTAGGTGCTGCCAGCAACACCAGATGTTGCCATGGTGTTTAGCACCAGAAAGAGCTCGGTGGCGTGACTGGATTCTGCTCCAACCTAGTCAGTCTCTCCTTGCCACTGGAGCATGGAAGGACCACACTGAAATCTCTGCCTTTAGCCCCTTCCAGAGGGGAATTTCAGCACAGAGGGCTGTGGCCTCACACCGCAGCACCGTGCTGAAGGCTCTGCAATCTCTGCTGCCCCCGTGGCACGCACCCTGGCCAGGTATTTCCAGTCCAGGAGGTCGGAGAGGCGCTCGGTGCGGTTCCTCTGGATGATCCTCTGGCGCCGGTTCTGCTGGCAGAAGCCGTACAGGAACTGGGTCAGCTGGTTGCACGACTCGTCCGGCGAGCGGAACCTCCTGTCCACGATGTAGATCCCTGAGGGACACACGCAAGGCCCAGGTGTGTTACATGAACATATTATAAGTTTCTCTGCACGCAGGCCTGCAGAAAAATCTTGGCATGGGAAAGCATCTTTTTACTGTCTTTTTACTCTGTACAAGTTTTCTGTAAACAAAATCTCTGGTGTGTGATTCAAGGATGTTTTGGATTTCTCTGCCTGTCTCCTGAGAGTGGGAGAAGGAGGTGAAGGACTGTTATCTGATATTGTAAGCATTCTAGCATTCTTGTACAGGGCAGTGAAGAAGAAGCATTTGAGCTCTGTACCTGGGCACATTATAGCCCAAATCCTCTGATTATGGAGTCATTTCAATAAATCATATTTAGCCTTCTGAAATTATTGGCAAGAGTCCTTTGTTAATGAATGGACCACGGCAATACAGGTGCAGGACTGAAGATGGGATCTGACTTCCTCCCCCTCCAGTCTACCTTCTGCCACCTAGCCTTACAAATGTTACACACAGTACATTCTTTTTAGTGTTACAAGGCAGCTACAACTGGAACATTTGTTACCATTCTGATGAAATGCGGAGATGCAGAGGAATATGCAATTTTTTTTAAGCTTTAATTTTCTTTACTTTTCAGTCTGAAATTCGGCAAATTCTTCAAAACTCAGAGGCTTTGTTGTTGTTGTGTAAGTATGTCCAAAACTATTGCTGTGGTCCGTTCATTAACAAAGGACTCTTGATAATAATGTTAGAAGTCAAATTAAAAAAATTAAAGCAGTTAAAATGAACTCATCTCCAAAAGCAGACTTTACCTTTGGTGGAGCACTTGGTTCCATCTCAAATTTGTCATGCCAAATGGAGTGAATAATTCAAAAGATTTGAGCTATTATCTTCTCAGTCTGGAGCATCTGAAGCTCTTGCTTCCAGCTCCGTCCCAAGAATGCTAAAATAGCTTACACAATCAGAGGTAACAACTTTTCACCTCATAAGCTGAAAGAAAGAAAACCCCCATCTCTCATATCAAGAGACAGGCAGAGAAATCCAAATGTCCTTGAACACAGATCAGAGATTTTATTTATAGAAACTTCTACAGAGTAAAAAGACAGTAAAAAAATGCTTTCCCATGAGAAGATTTTTCTACAAACTTACATACAAAAAAACTTATAGTATGTTCTTACAACACAAAAGGGTTTGAGTTTCTGGATAAAGACATATCATTTTTATCTCCCATAATTTTTAAAATACTAACTTCTTAAAGAAAACATAATCAATCTAGTGCTTTCCCAGCTTGCTGTAGTATTCACAAGCGTGGAAGGCCAGAATCAGGATGTAGGAGAGAGGCTGTGTTTCCTGTAGAAATACAAGTGTTTCCAGAGAGACAGCTAACTGTAGATATTCTCACTCTCTGGTAACAGAGAGACAAAGCTTCTCCCAGGCTCGGCCTGGAAAAGGTCAGAGAAAAGAATTAAAACAATTATTATCTTATCTCTTGCACTATTGGTCAAGAAGGGAACAACACCTACTTGTAAACATCCCTCACAAGACTAGGTGCAAGAGAGAAGATTCTCACCAGAGAGTGAGAATATCTACAGCTAACTCACATACATCATTCAACAGCCAGCTCTGGCAGAGAGAGGGCAGAGGTAAACTTTGCCTCTACATTGTTGAGATTAATACTTTATTTTTGCCACCTTCCTTACACCAAGGTGTTGGGAAGAAGAGAGTACCAGACTTTGCAGCTCTCTTAATGGACATGACAGATGCAAAACCACCTTAATGAAGTGCCTGGGGCCAGCACAGTAATTTATGTCACCTCACACCTATGTTTTGGCAGAGAAGAGCAAGTGACCTGGCTTCTGAAGGGTCTCAAATACATGTCCACCCAGGCAGGTGTATTGTATTTTGTACCTGGCTCCAACCCTTGCCCCTAGATCAGGCAAAGGTGGCACCACTGTGGGGCCGTCACTGTCTGATTGTGGAAACAAGCCCACGCACTTGAAAAGAGGCCCTTGTTTGGGAATATATTCAATATTCACAGAACCACAGAATTATAGAATGGTTCAGGTTGCAAGGGACCTTAAAGATCATCGAGTGTCAACCCCCTGCCACGGGCAGGGACACCTCCCACTATCCCAGGCTGTTCAGAGCCCCATCCAGCCTGGCCTTGGACACTGCCAGGGATCCAGGGGCATCCAGTTAGCCCTGGCAAAGCAAGGAGGAAAGGACAGGGAGGGCTGTGCCCTGCTCTGTACCTCAGGGAGGCTGCAGCTTTAGTGACAACTGCACCTCTTGGAAAACAGGGACAATCAACCCTAAAAGAAGGAGCTACTGAGGCAGAGGATGATTCAAGAGGCAGAATTGTCCTGACATACCAGGCACTGGCACTCCAAGTATGAATAATTTGTAAACCTTCCTGAGCAGACCATTATTTGAAGTTGATTCCTTGTATTTCCACATCTCCTTTTTTTTTTTTTTT
>VXAX01005497.1:56321-78565 GCA_013399835.1 Leptocoma aspasia
TTTTTTTGAAGTGTACATGGTAATTTAATGTTTGTTTGGGGAGGGTCATGTCATGTCTGGTCTCAAAGTCCCAGACTATTAAGAGAAGCAGACTTTCCCTGCTTCTTTGAAAGGCTCAGAGTGTTATAATGCAACCTGAGGCACTAAAGGGAAGTGCTGGGAGACTCTAGACTGGTATGAGTAGTGATGAATTTGGAAGGATACAGCAAACAAAAAGTTAAAGGGTGACAAAAAAAAAAAAAAAGAACCCTGGAAAGAGTTTGGATAAATATGAAAGCTGAAACCACTTGTCCAACTTAATAAGATATTCAGAGCTCTGAATATATTCCCCCAATGGATTCCCTTGTCCTAGAGAAACACGAATTTGAGGAGTAACAGCATGGTTGCTGTGCTTTTTGCTTTCCTAACTCAGAGGTGATATTTTGATATGCTGTTAAATTTTTTACCATAAGCTTCTGGGTCAGCAACATGTTCCTGCATGAAACAGCCAAATCCAGAGAGGTTTGTGGTTACACTGGGAATGCCCATCACAGTACACTCAGCTGCAGAAAGAAACAGGCAAAAAGGGTTTCAGGGCAATACACCTGCAATGGTTTCACCTTAAGAGAAAAAAAAATCAAAACAGGCAGACAGAAAGTCCCATAACACTAAAGCTGCTCTGAAAATGTCAAGTGAAAACTACAATAATGTTTTGTTGTGGATTATGGGAAAAAAATATAAAAAGAAATTCTAAACACAAAATTCACCCTGTGTTTGCAAACATATGTTTGAGTTTCAGAGCAGCTAAACTGAAAACCTTCAGGGAATGCAGTTTTGAAACAGAGAACCCCAATATATGGTCAGGACTATTTGTATTTTAAATTGTAGCCTAATGTACACCTATGTTCATTAGCTGTCCTCTTTACAAACAACTTTTTACAAAACTGAATCTCTTAGGAGCAGGAGCATATCAAACTTTGGATTTTGATGGTTTGCCAACAGGTCTCTATAGCAAGAAAAAAACCCCCAACAAAATAAAAAGCCCACCCCAAAACAACAAACCCCATCATTAACTCAGGACTGCATACACAGTAGATGTGGAGTTAGTTTTATACAATCAGAAAATGCATGCATTTTTTGTAGTTTTTGCTGTCACAGCCATGAGTAAGGATAACTGCTTACCCTCCTTAAAGAGTTTTTGCCAAGGAGCCTAAGCCTAACCTAAGTCAGCATGCAGACTCCAGTCTTAGAATAGTGCAAAGACATCTACGTGGCCTTCATTCATATGATAAAAAAACTGGTGTCTATAAAATAGTTATAAATATATCTTAAAAAAGCACTCCTTGTTTCTGAGAGACATAAATCAGTATTGGCAAAGAAAATATTTTAAGTCAGAATCTATATGCTCTCTGCATTTTTAGAAATTCCCAGTTAATTCAATGAGATTCGCTGCCAGTGCATGTATTTCTGTTAAATAACGTAGCTATGGTATTACATAATTCTCTCAAACTTGTTATCTTGAATTAAATCCACTGAACTATGTCAGCATCAGATTTCTTGCCCTGCTTTTTTTAATATTTACATTCCTGCACACCTTCTTTTAAAATCCTTCAACCAAGAATTAAGTTTAAAAAAAATTATTTCTTGTTCTAAAGCCATAGAAAATCAAAAGATTACACATTAGTATGGGAAAGAGTACAGTGCAGGGACAATTTTGCCAGCAGTAGGACCTTTGTATGGCAGAGGAAACAGTCTAAAGAGTTTTTGCAGTACTCCAGAAGGAACTGGCTGCATCCACAAAATGGGTGTTCATCTTTCCACACTAGTTAAGGGTACAGAATTCCTACCTGGAGTGTAGCCCCAGGGTTCATAGTAAGATGGGAATACACCAAGGTGGCAGCCTCTAACAAACTCCTCATAGTCCAAGGGCAGCAAGGGGCTCGTTGAAGAGAGAAACTCTGGATGTAGGATCACCTGGATATTCAAAACTTATGTTAGAGGTGAAAGAAAACCATCATTGATACATTTCAACTATCAGTAAGCTCAGGCAACTTATTCACCCTGGTCTTTTTCTAAGTATCTGGACAACACCTCCTTTGACCATCCATCTGTTATCTCCCCCCTGCTCACACTACAACACATCCTGCCTGTGTGCATTTTTGTCCTGGAAATAGCACTGATAATGAACTCCTTTTTTGCTGGACAGGCATTTAGCTTTATCCTTCTTCACCAAGGAGGCCCACGTGCATTAAGAATTAGGCCTAAGGCTGTGGCATTTAGCAAAATTTGGTCTGTTGTACAAAGGTACGGAGGACTTACAAAGGCCTGGAGTGACAGGACAAGGGGGAATGGCTTCACACTGACAGAAAGCAGGGTTAGATGGGGTATATGGAAGAAATTGTTCCCTGTGAGGGTGCTGAGGCCCTGGCACAGGGTGCCCAGAGCAGCTGTGGCTGCCCCTGGATCCCTGGCAGTGTCCAAGGCCAGGCTGGATGGGGCTCTGAGCCACCTGGGACAGTGGCAGGTGTCCCTGCCCATGGCAGGGGGATGGAATGAGGTGATCTGTAAGGTCCCTGCCAACACAAACCATGCTATGATTTTATTGGGATGTCTCAATAGGAGGAGGCCTCAGACAGACACAGCACTTCTGAGCTTCACAGCATTCCCTGAAATAAAGGAATGCTCCCTGTACTCAACAGGCCTCCCAAGAACGCAGGGAATTTTGAAAGCAGACACATTATAACCCTGTCGCCACAAACCTTTGCCTAATTAATCTTGCTGAAAGACAACTCTAAGGACCAAAGTTAAATTTATCTGCATGACTCTTCAGGGCTTGGGGTTACTGCCCCACAGCTGCTGCTTAGTTCAGAAGTGCCTTGTGTGTGGTGCCCAGTCAGCTTTGGGAGGAAGAAACTAAAACTTTAAACTGCTCTGGGTTTATCTCCCTGTATGAACATACCACAGCCATTATTCTATGCCCAGGGTATGCTTTTGTTCCTTCTTAATAAGATTGTCACGCTACTCACTTGAGTAAACAAATTAATGTACTCAACCAGTAAATGGGCTGTAAACTCATTTGGCAAGCTTAGTTGATCCCAGCAATTCCACTGGAACTGCTGAGGGTATTTTTCACATGTCAGCTGTGTCTGCTTGGATATTTCATACCTCTCTCAAAGTTACTTTCAATTTGAAGTTTATAGAGGTTTTTTTTTTTAAAATGATATTCAGCTCATTAAGTATTAAGCCTGTTCATGCAGGAGGTAATTTTTCAGTTGTAATGACAGATTTTTACAAACTTGACATCTGCTGAGAAGCAGAAGATGATGTCTGCTGTGTTATATCCTATCTGCTCTGTAATGCCTTCAAGCAGTTAATTCTGAGGCATTTTTTACTACATTTGTACACAGTGCATTCTTCCCCCCTACCTTTGTTACATCTTGTGTATTATTACCATATTATGATCTCAGAATTCATTAATGTTCACATGTTAAGCCAGGAAGAAGCAACTAGGAAGAGTAAGAAAATACTTACTCAGATATAGCCATGGGTTTAAAAAGAAACTGAGAATAAGTGATATGTCATTGTTAGAGATACCTTGGATCTGGCTTTAAAGAAAAGGTTTGGAAGAGGAAGAATTTGCAATTTTAGGTTCAACTTCCACTAGACAGATGTTGAGATAGTGACAGAATGTCAGAGATTGACAGAAAAAAAACCAGCTTTGGCAGACCTGTGAAAGCAGGAGCTGATCATTTCTGTGGTTTGACAAACTAAACGTGGAAGTAAGGAAAGGATTTATTTGCACAAATTTAGTTTCAACAGGTGATGTAAACATGAGCACAGAATGAACAGGAATTCTTTCTGCTCAGGATCAAAGCCCTGGTTAACGTTTTACAGAAAATGCTGAGTATCAGGGTGCTGCTCTTAAGAGATGAATCAATATGCCAGAAATGTCTGTGCTCAAAGCTTGGACCTCCAGTTTGAAGCAAGTGAATCTATGTCAGAGTTTTCTATCTGGGTGCAAATGACCCATGGCACTTTCTTGATTTCAGGAGTAGCAGCTTCTCATTCAGTGCAGGAGGCAGCAATGAAAACAACTCCCTAACCTCAGATAATTTCTAACTTGAAATTCGCTTGGCTAGACAGCACCTGAGGACATCTGTGCAGTGACAAGTTGCTATTCCTGGAAAGGGAGGAAGAGAGAAGCAGTACTCTAGCAGTGGAATACCACCTATCAAGAGTTTAACTGCACTCCCCATGCTAGCAGGGCAGAGTGAGAGTGTCCAAAGCCATCCCATTCTGTATCTGAAATGAGAAGGCCAGAACACACCTTGACGCGGTCTGTGCGGTTGTTGAACAGCCCAATGCGCCGGATGGTGTTCAGGATTGGGTCATTGCTGTCATCGATCATGTTGTGGGTGGTCACTGGAGGCAGACAGTGTCTCTGAACACACAAAAGGCAATCCATAAATCACACAAGCTCTTGGCATACAGCCCTGCTGCCATTTCCATGGCTACTGGAAGACAGTGGCAGTTCTTGTCGTTGATGTGAATAAGCTTAATTTACCTCAAAATAAATTAATTTGTACTAACTTTAGGAAGGGCCCACCATTTAATTTTGAAGATTCTTAGTCAATGTTGCATCTCCTTAGAGTTTGATTTCCCATATTTAATAAAATTGGAAAAATCCAGGCTCAGGAACAACTCAAAGTTCACATTTAGTTCAGAATAAAAGAATTAGGAATGCACGTGACTGAAGCAATATCCATGGACTCCCCAAAAGATTAGTTTGGGTCACACTCTCATTAAAAACAATCAGAGCTGATTTTAAATGTTGCTGATGAGAAGTATATTTGCTGAAAACTTCTTCCCAATGCACACATAACACTATATGCCATACACAATCCTTTTACATCATCACATTCATTATTTAGGCTAGACTTTTTATATAAATAACGTATTTTCTGACCTGAGTTGAAAAGATGGCTCTTTTCATAATGCTTATGTCATCTCGGTCAAGAATCTTGTTCAAGTCTGGGATTTCTCCTCTGCAAAGGAAACACACAACCAATTTTACCAAATAACTCAATGTCCTTTTTGCAAAGAAAATGGAGAAATGGCCAACAAGGTCTGATCTGAAGTTTGCTGATATCAACATGAACCTTTCCTTTGTTTTCATGGCCCTTCTATATTCCCTGTATTGTGTTCTCCCATACACTTGCTGATCTGCCAATTAGCTTTCAAAATAAAAAGCTAAAGAATTGGTTTTTTTTGGACACAGCTTGTTTTTACTGAAGTTCCAGTCATCTCACCTGTACTTTGGGTCATTCACTTCCAACTAACTGTCTTCTGAAATGATACGACTGAATCACTGACACATTTTACTTTGGTGCTTTTTTAAGATGAAGTAGCTTGTTTTTGACTCATTTTTGTGTTACTCAGACATCCCCTTTGTCTCTTATGACTCTTTCCACCACAGGCTGCTGGTACCTTTTTTTCCCCCCGCTCTGTGATTTGCCTGTTAAACAAGTATTTTGTTTATGGTCCCATATCTTTCTACCATGCCCTCCTATGGATGTCAAAATTCCTTACACAAAGAGCAGAAGCACAGAAACAGCACAAGTAAAGCCACCTGAACATGAGGCTCTGCAAGGCAGAGCAAAGCAAGTTATTCACTCACTTCAGCAAGGCATTGTAGAGTTTCCTTCCAAACTTTTCTTTCACAGACTGTGCTGTGTCCCTAGGAAGATAAATAAATATATGTATAAAACAGGAGAATCCAGGACAAAGTATAAAAGAGATTCCTGCTGCTGGAAATTAAGCTGATGGAGCCCGGGATGCAGAGGCAGACAGAGGTCTGGTTCTCAAAGCTCTTTTCTCCAGCCAGCAGCTGTGCTGATGGATTGCAGCAGAGCTGAGGATTTGACCTGCACCTACAGATGAGTGCACTGGGAAAGCCAAGGGCAGGCTTTACTAGGGATTCCTTCTAACCCTCTGATCAGTAGACCACATGTCAGCTGTGAAAAAAAGAGCATATATATGACCCTAGGTACTGTAACATGATCATTAATAGTGGACAGAGAGATCTCAACTGCTCTTGACCTAGAAGAGAGATGCAAGATACAAGAATTAAACAAATAGGGATTTTCAAAGCAAGCTTCCCCCTTCGCTTTCTGCCCAACTCAAAGACTTTTGGAAACAAGTGTTAGTTGGCAAAACAAAAAGCTTCCTGAAAAGCTTGGGCCAAGTTTTAAGCTATTAATGAGGCCTGTGTCAGACAAATGTTATATCTTAGCTAAGGAAGAACTCCAGTGAACCACTGTTCTGCATGCAAAGAGTCATTTTTATTTTTCTGCTTGTGGCAGAAAGTTCTGTTCTCAAAACAGCGAGTGCACTCTAAATTTGAGTAAATCTACTGCGAGTAAAGTTCCACTTCACAGAACCTTTCTTGCCTTTCTGATTTCTAGTTATACTTTAGGCAAAGACAAAACTTGTTAAGTGAAATCCTAAACTTTACCAACAGGGAATACACATACCTGTTTTTAGGTGCTCTCTCCCAGCTCACATAGACACAAGAGTGGATGAGTTCATTTTGGGTGAGTTGTAAAGCAGCAAATGTTAAGCCACACTGATCCAAACCCCAGTAGGATAGTCCCCACATGACTATACTTCCACAGATTGCCATGCACAATATCTATAATTTAACCCAGATGGGATAGACTGCTTTTTCAGAAGCAGAGGAAAAGAAGGATTTTATACCCCGAGTCAGCCATCACGTATTAATTTGTAAGTGCTGTATTCCTTTATAAGTGCCAACCTCTTCTTGTATTTAATTTCTGTGGCATCCCAAAAATCATCTGATATTATTACAAAATACTGCTAGCAGGTGGGTTCATCCTGGAGTTCAGATTATGACCATGGTAATGCTGCATACAGTGATGCAGAGGGTCTTCTGCTTTTCGCAGAGAAGAACAGCTGAAAGCAGTCTTTCCCTATACAGACTCACACAGCAGCTAAAGGGAAGGTTAATCCTGCTCCTGTTTTGCTTTTTTGATTGGAAAGTGGCAAAATGAGTAGGGCTGTGACAATTTTCCCTTTATGGCTGTAAGTTTCACTGCTTGGTTATGGCCACTGCTTGTTGTAGTCCATATAGAAAATTACAGACAATAGTTTTCAACTGCTGATCTGCTGGATCACACAGTGCAATTTCCATATTTCTAAATAAAAGAGGATGTGTAATTGGTTTATTTTTTCCACAGAGAAGCTCATTGTGGAAAATGAGCGGGCAGTCTTTATTTTGCGGGAGCTCTATGGCATGTCCAAAGGGAGTACCAGAACAGCCAGAAGACATTCAGAACACTGGATTTTCTAGAGCATTTGGCTTTGTTGCTGCAAAACAAGTACTAGTCACTAATAGAATGGCAACACAAGTTAACTGAAAATAACTTTGGAAAAATAAAAACAACTAAAAGGAGAAATATTTGACCTTACTTATCTTTCCCATCCCTTTCATCCCATTTAGTTACCCACAATCCTCAGTTTTAGCAAAAGGAAGAAGCATTATTCTCCAGCTGAGGCTTTTGCATGAGTCCACATCAGACTGCACCAGGATGGGAATGGCAATTACCAGAGCTGCTTCCGGACTGCTTGTCCTTTCAAGGTTTCCACGTTGAAATTGTTGGTCTTTGCTGGCATGATGAAGAACACAATAACTGTAACATCAGCCTTGTGAACCTACATGACAAGAAATGGAGAGGAATTAAAAAAAAAAAAAAAATCTGATACAGGATATCACAGCCAACTTTAAGAATTAGTCACAGGAAACGCCAAATGCACTTTGGTTTTCCAGGAAGGCTCAGGTCTTGTAGCTCTTGGTACAAATGAAGTTTTGTCAAATCAGAGATCAAGAGAGAGATGTGACCCAGTTTCAATTTGGGGAATCAGATCTTCCTGAGCCCTCATGGTTTAGAGAACATGGCTCTGGCTGTGCACATAAACTGCAGAAAAATAAAAGTCCTACACACTTTCTCACCTGACACAAACTGTGCTGGCTCAGAGGAGTGAGTGTTTAGTTTACTAGCTGAGGTATGCCTAGGCATGAGATGAGGGATTTCCTACAGCAGCAGGTGTATGGGCAGGGAGAGAGCAACCATTTTCTACCTGGAACCCTGGCAAAGAACCTGCCAGGCACACAAAAAACCACACGTAACTTCATGCCCATCTCTCCCATCCAGCTACTTCAAAGGCAGAAAGCACTTGCTGTAAATTCTGACCCTTTATTTCTAGATGGTTTCACTTGCTAGTTTCTCCCGTGCATGAACAAGGTTCAAAATACCAGGTCCATTCAGTGCTGCATGAATAAAGTTTTACTCCTCTCAGCAACTGTTTAATGAAAAGCTAGGGGTGAACTCTGTTCAGAGCTGTAAAAATTAAATTACTTTGAATTGCCTCCATTTCAAATTTTAGATACACACAATATGCTGTTAGTGTGCCTTCACTCAGACTGACATAGAGGGAAATGTATAGTATAAAATAATCTATGGGAGTCATCTAGCATGTTAATGTTAATTAATATTCTTCCCTTCCCTCTCTCCAAAGTGGGTTCCAAGTCCATCATGCCACAATCCCAGTGTGCATTAACAATCTCTCCCAACAACCATATTTTATTTCCAAAATTTTAGTAAGGTTTTCAAGCAGCAGAGGAAAACATCTCTATAAAATAACACAATTCCATGCAATGGGATGTACTTTTCAGGTTCAGGTACGCTACCAGGACTTGTTTAGGAAGTACCACCATTTCCAGATTTGTAATTAGTACGGGTAGTCTGCTACTCCCAATGGAATTACCTCTTGAAATAATTACAGAGCAAGTGTGGTTAGAACAGCGAATCAGATGCCAGCATCCACACTGGAAAAATAATGCAATAAATCCAGGCTCAGCTTATGGGAGAAGCAACAGTACACTGTTCCATAGAGCCTGGGAAAAGCAGCCTCAGTTTCCTTTAATTTCCATCAGCTTTGTTTGCCGTGGATGTCATCAGGAAGAATTTCTTCACAGAAAGGGTGATCAGGCAGTGAAGGGGCTGCCCGGTGAGGTGGTGGAGTCACCCTCACTGCAAGTGCTCAATAAACAACTGGACATGGCTCTTAGTGCCATGGTCTAATTGACTGGTGATTGGTGATTGGCCAAAGGTTGGGCTCAATGATCGTGGAAGTCTTTTGCAACCCTAAAGATTTTATGATTCTATTATATGAATCATTAGCCGCAATATGAGATTGCTGCAATCATTGCTCAGGCAATTCTTTCCCTCTTATCACACAAGACCTTCCACGTTACCAGCACTCACAGGTGACAGCCATGTAAATGCCATCAACAGGTAGCTGATGTTGCACAGCACTGCCAAACAACTGATTTCTGTTGTGGAAGAAACACTTCAGTTCCGTGAGGTGATCTGTGTGAATGAAGGGATTAAAAATTTCCAGAAAATCCAGAGGCTCTAAATGGCATATTATTAGAAGGTGGTGGTAGCGTGTGCTAGCCCTAAGTACTTAGGGCTTTGAACATCAGTGATTCTTTCATCCCTGCTGACAGTGCTGTATCATCATTTTTATCCAGACTTTCCATGTCATTCAACTAATAAGAGCACAAAAGATAGAGTCTAGGACAACAGCCAATTGATCCTTGCCAGATGATTGAAAACCAATTAACATTTTTTCTGGGTTTTATTTTCAATATACTTTTCTTTGGGACACATCTGGAGACATTTTCAATGCCCTCATTGTAGGTGACCCTACTCTGTGATTTTTAACAAGGCCTTGCTCTTATCTTCACTGAAGTACTCCATAAAGGCATTTAGCTTTATTTAGAAATATTGCACTCATTTTGTGGCTGAGGAAACAGAACCGTGGAGAACTGAGTGGCTTGCCATTGCTTTGCACCAGGCCACTGTTACTCTGTGAATTTTAATGCAACATTCCCATCCAGCCCGGTATCAGAGGTTTAAAAGATCATAAACAGGTCCTAATGAATTAAGGATGTTTTTAAAATGCAGCTTTAAAGGCTTACTTTTATTTCCATTATAATATGTAAGCCATCAGAGTAAACTCTAGAATACTATTTTCATTACTTCTCTCTAAAAACCAGGGAGGCAACCATGGATTAACTTCTTGAACTATGTAATAAATTATTTTTAATTATACAATCAATCAATCAAAACTGTCTGAAATCATCATATATTCTGATGGTTCAGGAAGAGAGCCCTATGAAAACTGTGAATATCTGATAATTACTTTCCTATAAACCAGAGTATTGAAAGAGAATTCTTGTAGGTGACTTCCACAGTATGGTTGGTTTGAGCATAAGCTGTATGCTTTCAACATCTGTGTAAACTTTCTTACCCTCAGCAAAAAGTTTAATCTTGATAAGGCTTCTAGAAACATATCAGCTCCTTTGTTGGAAAACTCATATCTCCCAGCAATGAAGAAAAACAAAGTCTTGTCAAGATCGAAGTCAAGGTGGCTGAAAGCAAGAAAACAGACAAGAACAAAGTATTTCTCAAGATACAATCAAACAAAACACACAACAGCTTTCTATTCTGGAGGAACTTATTATCCCAAGAGAAAAATGAAAGTGAGGCTTTTCTGCTGTGCTTTAAATTGACTATCTTAATCTGACAAACTGCGTCTTGGGTAAATAACAAATAGATCAAGATCTGCTGTCTGATATCACAATCTGTTAAGTAGAGTCAGATCTGGTGTCTAAAATTCCCTTAGCTTCTGACTGAGAAATCCCAGACAGATATTTGAATAAGCTGATTTCAACATTTCCACTCCTCTATGAAGTACTTGTTAGTCCTCCTGCTTTGGTTCTTGCTTTAAATAGTGTTGGACAAGCATTGCTAATTTTTGAAAAGTAAAAGCATACCCATAGAAATGACCTCGAATGAACTCTTGGATCCTAGCCTTGTACATGGAATGCAAATTCTGAAACTCATGCATTGCTGAAAATTTCTTAATGTTCAAGCCATTTGGGGTGACAACATCTGGAAAAGCAGAGAAAAGGCAGAGGTAGACATCTTGAGAGTCAGAGAAATCTTTAAGGAAAGAACCAACGTGTCTCTCAGGTTTATGTGAACAGGTTATGCCTTTAAGTTACTCAGGGGGAGGGAACAGCACTGCCTCCACAAAGCCCTTGCACGTGTCTCTCCACTGTCTGCAGCATCAAAGCAGCTTTCCCCTGTGCTCAGCACTGGGTAGACGCTGCCCTTTTGTCCTGTCAAGACTCCAGTAATGTCTCCATTGAGCACATGCTTGTGCAGCTTGCCCTTTACCTCTTTGTCCTTGGTATCACTGCTGCCTGCTCTACCACTACAGATGGAGAGCCCTTGGAAGCAGAAACTGTGCTATGCCCTTGGTTACTGCATGGCACTAGAGATACCCATTCTATCAAAACTTCTGAGGATTTATCAGAAAAGGGAGCATATAAGAAACATTTATGAAACAGCCAGTCATTGGTTGCATTTCTCCTAAAAACATCTATGGAAAAGTATGCTTTACATTTTTACTGCTGCTCTCCTCCGAGATTCTAAAGGATCTTCCAATTAAAATTTGTTCATTTCCAGCCTTTTAGAGTTTTAGGATATACACAGAGGACAAGCACTGAAATTCAGTCCCTCTTAGCCTTCCTGGTAGATCACAGCAGCTGTTCAAAGGCTAAATCCAGTGCAAGTAAATGGGAAGAATGTAATTTTCTGTCTTTTGAGCTGGGTAATGAATGGAAATGAAAGGGAAGGCCAGTTACTCAGCAGATGTATTTCAAGGCAACACAACTGACTGATACAGACCTATACTCATTTATGATACTAGCCTGACATTATGCAAATGCCACAGCCATTTTTAATTACTTCCTTGAAATTTACAGTCTGCTGCAGCAATATACGCGTTTCCCTGCCATGTAAGTGATCTCTGGTTAAACTTTCACCTGTAAAATGTCCTGAAACACTCTAGGTTAAACTACAACAGATAAAAATACAACCCTTAGTAGTAACTATGAAATAGCAAAAGTCTTGATGAATCTGTTTCTGGAATACCACTTTTGAAACTAAAGCCCAGGAAATCTCTACTTGTCAGGTACTTAAGATTTGGTTTTCGATGACAAAACAGTCTTGAGGGACCTGAGGAGAAAACTTGTGCTTTTACCTTCTCCTGCCCAGAGCTTAAGAATTCTCTGAACAAAGACCTCTGGGGGGAGGCACCAGAGGAGAAACCTCCTCCTTGGTCTTTCCCAACAGCACACTCCTTTCTCTGACCTGTTTCTTGTTCTGTGTGGAAGAACTGGCTCATGCAGGACAGAGCTTTGACCACCTCAAAGTCTTCCCAACACAGGAAGAATCCCTTCCCTGGGTATTTCTGGCCAGCTTCCTTCCACTCTCACATTGACTTATCAGGGAGTTTTGGAGAGTCTCACCCACCAGCAGCAGCCTGTGTATCCCACTCCCATGGCCTTTGGTTTAACTGCAGCTTCACTTTATCCTTTTATGAGGATTGGGGTTCAATCCAGCTCTTGTTTAAGGCTTTGAGATGCATGACAGACGTGGTGGCCCAAAGAACCCAGTTCACTATTTTGTTTGAAAAATTGTCCCAAGTAGGTCAAACCAGAATGTTTTGACTTCTGTATTTATAGGGAAAAAAAAACTGGCACTGATTTAAATAATATTGGCACAGAATGAAGTCTTCTCTTGATAGATCACTAACATTTAGAGTTGACTTGTACTTTTTCAGAGTTTCCATCTATGATTTTGATCAAATGTATATAGATAGGAAATCTAGATCTAGAACTCAATTGATACCTGAGTCTCTTGGAATTTTGTTTCAAAGCCTTCTCTATTGCCAATGAGAAATATGTTCCATATCTGAGTGAAAACATTAGAAATCCCATAACACCAGTTTCCAAATCACAAGAATATAACTTATGATCACTGTCAGAATCCTGCTGGATATGCCAAAGATACTCAAGCTTTTGACAAATGTGGTTTGATAAATTGTTGATCACATAACAGCTGCAGCAAGTGGGATCAGCATAATGCAAGCAGTCATTCTGCCAGGTTTAGACTGGCAGATTGGCCTTTGTCCTGCTGCAAAAGTTCTCTATGCAATCAGGTTTATTAAATTTTAAAGGGACTTTTCCAAGTGATGAGATTTATCATTTAAATTATAGTCCAAGTTTGATGCTAAAGAGGAGTAACAGAGAGTAGCTCAATTTTGCACATTTCTGAGTTATTTTTAGCTAACAATTTGGTTACAAAATTTATGTCTCAATAAACGCAAATAAAAGTTAATTGTGCCAATTCAGCATCCCCCTTTAAGGGTTTATTTTTAAAATGGATGGGAAATGTATACATCCTTTTAGTACTCATGTTCCTTTACAAATTCAGGCTCAATGACCTACTGAAGGATTGCTGGGCTTTCCAAAAAAATCAATGTCTATGCAGATTTCACAACTTCAGAGGGAATAAACAGTGTGAGAATAGGTTCTTCCACAGTTTATTTGTGGTCTTGGATTCAGAGAAACTATTAAAGTATTTATTCCCATCAGAACATCCTTTCCACTTAAAGTCGTCTCTCAGGATTTGGGGTGACAATTCCTACTGAATTTCTTTCTAGCTATGTCAACATGAAGCATGACATGTGTCAGTAGTTTTTTGTAATCCAAACATTAAGTATATTTACTTGGTTTCTTCAAAGTTGCAAGTATAATCACAAAAAGCTCAGGCCTGTGAATCTCTGTGCATGGAATTCTCTTCAGCTTCAACTGATGTTTTATCTGTGAGCAGTCTGGAGATTTTCTTCCCCAAATTAAACTGGATTCAGACTCATTTCAGTCTCCTAAAATCCCAAAACACAGACTATGATTTTCAATGGTAGCTGTGGTGGGGAGAAGCCTCATGCCTATATAAAAAAGTTTCAAAAGTCTGATTTTTCAGAGTGCTCTACACTTCGTAAAAATCAAGACCTTTCAGAGATATCCCAGTTTAAATGACTGAACTTCAGTGACTTTTAAGACATGGCTTTTGTGCTTAAAATAAAATGAAAAATATAATCTAAGTCCACCATCCTATTGACACCTAGTCAGGAATGAGGCAAAGGATTCCATGAACAGCTCTTTTGTTTGGGTTCAGGAACCACAATGTGGCTTGAGGCATTGAAGTTAACCAGGATAACAATCCCAAACTATAATTAGCACTGCAAATCAACCAACAACTATACAAAGAGTAAGCAAAAAATCCCTCAAACAAACAAACAAAAAGCAAAAACAACAACAAAAAAAACCCCAAATAAAGTAATTTGAGCACTGTTATATTTAAAATAACCAAGATATGAACACACCTGCTAAACAGTCTCCAAAACTGTTGTGCAGTTTTTCCCTCATGCTGCTTACCTGCAGATGGAGCATTGGGGTTTATCCCTATAAAGCACTGAGATGATTTAAAGAGAACTTTGATGACACATCAAACTGGGATCATGACCTCACTCAAAATCCTTGCGTGGAACAGGACAAGGTTTCTAACCTTCATCTTTTATGAGACTAACATCAAGAGGAAAACCAGACAAATTATTGGGCACAAAACTATTTTTCAAACTCTACTCATTGGCCTAATAGAAAATATTTTATCTATATGAATCTTATGGTTCAGCTCTAAAAGCATGGAAACCCTGCCACAGACAAAATTCCTGAAGTTAAGGAGTCCTGGCAAAAAAAAAAGCCTAACATCCATGGAAAATTGGTTAATCCCTGTAGCATAGCCAGACATGCCTGAGCATGTGTTCTTTCTCCTCATGTTTGCACACTTGTCTCTATTATGTTCATTCAGTCTAAGGAAATGCGGGCATTCAGAGGAAATACAGTAAAAAATAATAATTCAGGTCTTACCAGGGCTTTTTTTAAGCATGTGTTCTGCTTCTGTAGCTGTGATCTGGGAGACTGTGGTGAACACATGGGCACAATGCACAGATGCCCGTTCCATACAGTACCGATGGTAAATCTGCCTCTCCCCAGCCTCCTTGTCAATGTCAAACTGTTAAATGACAAAACAAACAGAAAAGACACCTGTGTGACACGACCATCAGGCTGTCTCCCCCAGGGAGGGTTCCTCCTGCTAGGCTTCCTTTCCCCAGGGAATGAGAACCATTGGTTATGCTGCTGTTCTGTCATCCTGGTGTTTGTCTGTTATTTTATCAACTTCAAGGGGTTTGAAAGAGTAAGAGAGCTCTCAGATCCTGCTCGTTCCTGAAAAAATGGCATCTCTGCCATGGAAGCAAATCCAGATCAATGATCCCATGAAAGGTAAGGATCTGTGGAATTTGGCCTGCTGACTGGCAATGCATCATGTTGCAGCTTCCCTGGGCTTGCTGGAAAACTTGGTAGAGCTGGTTGGTTGCTGGTAGAGAAGAAAAAAGGAATAGAGATGAGGACAGAACCTGGGGACTTGGTGGGAATCACAGGTAGGCAAGAGAGAAATGGAGCTGTGGTGGAGACACAGGATATACTCGGTCTCAAATCCCAAGGGAATAAAGAAAATAGAAAATTAGATATTTTCTGACACTCAGAGATGTTCTTCCTCCACCTCTGCCACTGTTACTTGCTGCTTCTTATATTTCAGTTTGAACTCTCTTAATTTTTAGAGCCAGATGTAAGTTCAACTGCTAGATAAGACATTCCAAACACCCAAGTATTTCTGAATCACCTTTACATCTTGCAGCCACCCTTTTTTAAACTGAGCTTATGTTATCCTGATGCAAAGAAAATGCACAATTCCCTTGAGCCCACGCTTAAAGGTTCAAATGTTCACTAACAGTGTCCACTGCAAAATCGCTACAACGTAGTCTAAAAAAGGTGTCAGTGCTTTCAATTAAACCACAATCCTCTTAGTCTTCCACGATGTTTCACTTCTGGAAACAGAAGTCTTGAGCCCCTAAGGTCAACAGCATGGGCACCCAATGGCCTGTGTGAGTTTCATGGAGGGTGTCAATGAGCTCTGTCTGACTGCTGCCTAATTCTGGCTGCAGAGCCTGATTCTGATTGCATTTGACTGTGTAACTTCATTGACCATAATAGATTTAACCCTTGTAACAGGCAGGGCAGACAGCACTTTCTATAGTTAGGACTGGGTGACCCCTGCCATGGCCAGCTGCTTTTAGCACTTCAGAACTCGGACAGAAGTAAAACTATTTAGACTGTGACCTGTCCTGCAAAGCTTAATGCTGGTACAGAACATACTGTGAAAAAGTCGATGCAATGTGGACCACTTCAGGGAACTAGAGTGAAGCAAACAACTTTTTATTTTCACTTAGATAGGTGTAGACACAGATGTAGATATAGATATCTGATAACTGCTTTGCTGAGAAAGTTAATTGCTTTTAGCTGCTTTAATTCTGCAGCAGTGCGACACTACTAGTGGGAAAGTGGCTTCCACTGTGTTAGTTGAAAGTGTCAATCTAACCACCCTAGTGTGACCATAAAAAAGGACTCTTGAAAAATCTCAGCTGAAAACTTCCAAAGAAACTAGATGCTTTATTCTGGTATTGACGATCCTCTGCATCAAGAGCTTTTGCACATTTGCCAAATACAATTTACCGCATAATATGCTAAATATTATGATACCATTCCTCATTTACATCCTCATATATCGTATTTTCCACATTCCCCATAAGAATTTTAGAGCATGAAATACAAAGGATGATATTTTCTTTAGAACATTCATCTCATTTGCCACAGAAGTCGAGTGGTAGAAAGAGCACAAAGAAGGGAAAAATAAAGGGGAATTCATTTGTCACCTTATAGTGCCACAGGTCTCAGCATCATCTGTGGCTTATACTAAACTGATTCACAAGCAGCTTTTAACTGCATATTTGATTGTCTAAACATTCTGTGCAAAAAAGATACAAAATGGGACAGTTCTTTAGCATGCTAGACAAACACATGAATGGGATGGGCACAGCTATACAGTCAGAACTATGCAAGCATTTTCAAACACATCTGGCTTTCTATTAAAAATACTTTTGAAATTGCTAGCAAACAAATAGCTGGTCAGACTGCAAAGGCCTTTTGTTCTCTTTCCTCTTTCTCAGCAAGAATGGGTTCTAATTACAAAATGTGATTAAAAACTAAATTTGGGACATGCTCACCAACGGCTGATAAACACTCCCTGTAACACTGCCGGGACAAAGATTCACAAAAAAGATTGTTAAGCACTATGACTTATTTCTAGTTAACTTTTATTTCTTTGGTTGCATGAAAAGACTTTACATATTTGAGACACATCGGTGCTTGTTTCTTCCTTGCTATTCATTTTTCCATCTTTTATAAATGGGAAGCATTTTATTTTGCATATGCTTGTGGGACTTCTGGCATGTTTTTGCAAAGGTACACAATTCTACATCTATTAGGAAGTACAAACAGAGGTCACAGGGTTCTCACATTTCATTTGCTCTCACTTTCCAGCAGCTTCCAGCACCAATCAGTAAAGCAAGACCTTGACTTTCGACCTCAGTGTGGAGTAAGAACTGTGCACTTCTGAGCAGGCTAGACAAGCGACTTCAGAAAAGAGCCTTAGCCAAGTTGAAGGGCAGGTTAAATGAAAATTAATTGATGAGACAGCGCAGGTGGCAAATTTAACCCACCTAGTCCTGTGCAAAGACAGCTGAGCCTGCTCTGACAGTCTCCAGAGTCAGAGGCACTGTGGGGCATGGGACAACAAGCTGAAACCAGCAGGACACCAGGGCAGGTCCTCACCCCCAGTCCAATGTTCCTGCTCAACACTGAGCCCTGCTCTCTGTCCAGCCCAGCTCAGGCACCTGTGACCTCTGTTCCATACCCTCCATACCCTTTGTGCTCAGCCAGAGCAAAGCGAGATTCCCGGGAAGTGCGTCACGCCTGCTTTTGTTTGTTTGCTGTTATCAGCACATGGGAACACTAGCAAAGCCACAGATCACAGCTGCATCAGGAGCAAAAAAAAAAAAATCTAAGTCAGATGAACTGTTTGCAGAAGCCTTTAGGGCAGAAGAGGCTCTTAAGATCCTTTAGTCCAATCACTTCAGTGATATTTAAAGACCGACAACTTCAACATCCACTTCCCTGTATATTTATTGGAGGATCCTCTCCCTCCCTGACTGGTAGAAACCAAGCAGATTATTAAAATTTACAGGATGTCAAGGATTAGAAGGGAAAATGACTCCTTTATAAGGCCAATCTAATTTCAAAGCAAAAGAGGAAGATGTTCCACAGCTGTAATGCTTTGGAGTAAAATTTGCATTTGCTGCAGCGCAATTCTGAGGGCAAATTTTGGTTCATTTCTGTCTTTTCTATGGATCCATGTAATAAGCATAACATCTCATTCATGTCTTAAAATAGGGGGCACAGCAGGTAATCACTGAGCCTCCCAGCATGACATTCTGTTTAAGACAGCTAAGATGAACTTTGAATGAAAGAGAATATTAAGCAGTTACGTTTCTTCTGGAAACAGCCACTGAAGTAGTAAATCCAAATCAGCCATTCCTACTTCAAAATTATAAAGACAAATTGCAGAGTATTTCCAAACCACAAGAATCATTTGAGGGTGGAAAAGGAGGAAGGACGATGTTAGCCATCTAAATACTTGTCTGAAAGAAAGACAAATGATTTATCACAGTCTGCAAAGAATCTCTAGATACTGATATTAGGCTGTCCTTTCCTAAAGAAAAAAAAAAGTATGGTGAAAGCCAGCATTTAATTTGTATTAAACCAATACAAATTCAAATTGGAATTAATATGTGTAATTTTCCTCAATAAAACATTACAACACCTTTGCAGAAACAGTACAGACTACCCTCACTATTTAAACCTTACCTCAAGAGTGGATAATACTGCTGTAAATATTTTCTAATTCAAATAAAAGCTACAGGCTTGATGCATGAGGATTTTAAACAGAGAATGAAATAATCTCTCTTGGTCTTTTAAAACAGTGGTACACTCAAGTTCAAAGTGATTCTGCAGGACCAAGGAACAGTCAGAGACTGGTTTGAGGTTTAAATTCCTTACTGATAAAAGGTAGAATGGAAACATTTTTGCTTCCAGAATAATCTCACTGGCTGCCACTCTCTGAATTAGGTGAGAGCCACTCCCTTAAAATCCAGCTTATATCAAATTTACCTCCAATTGTCTGTTGCTTTGTGCAAAGAGAACTTTCATTTTGGTATAGCTCTGCCAGGCCAAAAGAGAATGAAATTTACACTTCCTGGCTTAAATCAGATTTCCATCAGCTGCTCTGCTGGCAAAGTGGATTAGCTTTGTGTAAAAGTGAGCCCAGTGACAAACTGGACAGTACAGCACTAAGTGGAGTGAGATATTGTCAGCAGAAAAGCTCTTGGCTGTTCATTTTCATTGGGATTTTTAGTACTTTTCCTTTTAGACTTCTTGGGACAGGATTTTCCACCACTTTGCAAACGGGATTCAGCTGCACCTGCATGAGCTGAATGAAAATGTTCCAAGTTCTAAACAGAAGTGTTACACATCAGTAGGGCAACCTAAGGAAAAAGGCAATGAAGACTATGACTAACCTTTTTTTCCTTCTCCTTAGAACACTTTTCCCATTAAACTCAAAGTGGTTTTTCAGTAAGAAGCATCAGAGGCTGAAGCATACAAACTTCTCCATGACGCCAGGTCAGTGGTCCCAAAAATAATTTCAGATGATGACCTCTCAGATGAAATTCCAGCTTAAATAATTTCCCAAAATGAGCTGTCTATTCACCTAGGAACTTGTTTGGATCATCAGCGTCTCAGTCAATTTATGAAAGGTGCTGGTCTATTTAACACTCTAGAGGGATGAAAGGATACCAAAAACTCCCCACACAAAACAAACAAAAAACTAAATCAGTCCCCTTAAACAATGGGGAAAACAATAACAGTTTAACATTCTCAATCTTCAGCTGAGAAGCCAATTGCTCCTGAAGAGAGAAAGGCTCCACAGATTCAGATTTTTTTTTTTTTCCCACATAAATCCCTAACTTTTAGCAATTTTGGTTCCGTTTATCTTGGCAACAAACATAATCTCACACACCAATGTAAAAGCTACACTGGACATGGAGACAATGCAAAAATACCCCTGTTGGTTGGACTATTTAGACATACAAAAGTTCCTAAACTTCTTTTGGGAATTAAGCTCATAAAACCCCCTGCTTGATATTGAAATTAGGAAGTGTTGAGTTTGGAAGAGCTCAAGCCAGTAACTCATAGACTTAGTGAGCAGTCCCTGGCCCAGTCATCTACCCAGAGTTCTTCAAATAACTCAAAGTAAATAAAAATAAAGACACTGCCAGTTACTGTGCATGTCACCCCCTGTTTTGTTCTTTTGGTTTTCCCTCCCTTCCTTTCTCCAGGATGAGAGTGAATTAAATGTGAATCTAGGGTAACACGACAGCGTTACTTCTGGTGGCCACTGTGCTCCGGAGCACCTGCCAAGAGTTTAACACACAGGTTCTTACTGGAGCAGAGGCAGATAAATTCCAGGCAGACCAGATGAACTGAGTTAAAACTGTAAGAATATAGGAATTGCATAAGCTCAAACCTTAACCACAGAATCATTAAGGTTGGAAAGGACCTCCAAGATCTCCGAGTCCAACCTTTGACCAGTCACCACCTTGTAAATTAAAGCACAGCCCTGAATGCCATGCCCAGTTGCTAAGCTGTAATGCTGCCTAAGAACCAGGATCCCATCTCTGACTGAGGCAAAGAGCAGATGGCTCAGGAAGAGGTCAGGACTCGGACAACATTACAGTCTTACATCCATAATGCATCCTCCCATCTCCCAGCCATCCACAGCTCTCCTCTACTAGGCTGACTGGGTTTGCAGCCCCCCAGAAAATGTCCTCTTACAGATTACAGGCTGACATGTGCCCTCAGCTCATGAAACAGGGAATTTTGGTAGCCTACAGCTCAGGACTCTACTCATCTTGCATCTTGCATCTTCTAGCCCTGTTTATCTGTGGGGATGGTTTGACAGTGCACTGGGGAGTCCTGCACTGTGCGGGCAGTGTAGAACTGCCTACCAGGCAACCTAACTCAGCATTTTGTGGACTGTGTTGGGGACTCCAGACAAAGACATGAGGTTTCCTCTTTCCTCTGTATGAGCTGTACACGCCTGATTGTGTCTAGGCACAACAAGGCCACAAACTTTTGTTCTGTTCTGCAGCCATTTTCCTGTGACGTCTGGCACAACACATCCTGCAGCTGCATCTTTCCCCCCATCTCAGCTGCTGCCTGGTGGGAACTGTGTTCTAGCTGTGAAACAGTGGTCAAATGTGAGAACTTAATTACACTTCAAAGAAAAACATTTATGCAATAGCACTGACACAGGAAACCCAGCTATTTTATTTTGGGGTGGGAGGGAGCGAAATGCTCTAAAAAAATATTGCTTCCTCCAAAGATTAAACATTAGGAAGCCCTAAAGAATCTAAATTGCTTGCTTGACCTAAATAGTTTGCTGCTAGAAGGCAAAAATAAGAATATGTCTGAAGATCTAGCTCTCTGTTATTTAATTATGGTATTTGAGATCAACTTCTTGTGTCTCAACTTTGGGCCAAGGTGACATTTTCGCAGCCAAAGAAGCCCTCGCTAACTAATAGTTAACTAATAGTTAACTAATAGTTAACTCTTCCAGGAAGAGTTTTAGCATCCTATAGAAATATGGTATAACATCTTGACATAATTTCCTCTATTAGTACCTTTAAATGTCAACCCACAGAGGGTATAAAGCATTACGGCCTAGAAATCCACAAATTTCTTCCCTTAAATATTATTTACAGCCATTTAGGATAATATTTGAAACTGATACTTATGTTTCATTCCACATATTCTTGGAATAAAATCTGAATTGACATTTCTGTATTTGTGGCATAGCTGATGGTTACCAATGGGATTTGTGAGGCTTTGCAGGATGGGCAGTGCCTTCACACATAAAGGTGTCCATGTCATGTGTGAACAGAAAAAAATATATTAATATTGTGGCTAGTTTATCAATACATTAAAGTCTGCAGGTTCACTCAGATGTGACATCATTAGCTTTTCTTTTGACTACACAGACAAGGGCGAGGCCCCCAGAAGTATTCATGAAGAGAAAAAACCAGTTGCTTTGGGAAAAAAAAGACTACTTTCCAGACTGCTTGCAGCTCACTCAATGAACCAGAACCAAAACAAACCATTCTGTATTATGCATATTGTCCTGGTTTAGGGCAAT
>VXAX01005498.1:99-39082 GCA_013399835.1 Leptocoma aspasia
CCCCCACACCATCATTATTCTCAGGTGGGGCCATAGGAACAGCATTTCCCTGATCCCCTTGCCCCGGGAGTTGAGGGTACAGGGGACCTGCATCCCAATCCTCACCGTTTTCGTCTTCCTCCCCTCTTTCTTAACACATAGATTTCTCCTGTTGCTTGTCTAATCCATATCAATCCACATTCCCTTTCAATCCATCCTTTCCAATTCTCCTCTAAATACCTTCACAAAATTTGACACAAACAAATTCTATCTGTTCCATACGGTGGCCATATAAGCCCCTTTGGCAACTTATACTCTGGCCACACAAAATAACCATGGTCTCCATGGTTACCTCTGGGTGAATGTATAATCTGTCCCAAGACCTCAGCATTCTCCCCAGGGGACTCTCTGGGCTATTATGGGATCATCATCCCTTTTGTCGGGGCCCCTTACCAGCTTTACCCTTGCAACCCTCCATGGGTGCCTATTTTTACCTGTGCCACCCTTCATGAGTGCCCTCTCAGGTTTATCTGTGCTACCCTCCATGGGTGTCCTCCCAGTTTTGCTCCCCGAAGATCCTGTAAAATATGTTTTGGAATAATTTGTGCTCATGTTAAATATGTATGTGTAATAAATGTTATGTGTATAATAAGCTATGTTTATAAGAAAAATGGTTGTAGTTTTAAAAAGCCCACAAATCCAGACCAGGGAAGTCACCACACAAAATTGCGAAACCACAGCTGGCAGGCGGAGAGGAATGCCTGATTAGCAAGCTAAAAGGACAGGGTCCAGGGCAGAGATGGGTCCTCTCCCCCGCTATCTAATGGTGAATATGAGATTAATATCTCCAGATGAGATAGCATGAGCCATCCAGAGACATTAATGCCCATCACCTATCTATGATCAAGATAGTCAAGGCCATCCAAAAATATGCACCCAACTGTGGGATTCTGGTAATCTGATCAACAGTGTTCATCGCTTCCCAGAAGCTCTTTGTCCAGCTCTATGCAGAGGAAGAGAAGTACATGAATATGTGGAGCTGTGAAAACAATGAAAGAACTCCAGCCCCAGGCAGAAAAAACTGTATAAAAACTACTCAGAGGGAGACAGCCTTCATGAACAGAGGGGATCCGAGGCGATAGCGCTCGGATCAGTGCCGATCCCGGGTTCGACACTGTCCTTTTTGATTGTGGCTATCACTACCGAATCTTGGTCGCGAAATAAGATTTATCTTTATTAATTTTCAATTTGGCTCTTTCTAATCATTGATTCAGCTGAATTACTTTATTACCTATAACAATCCCATTTCACTCACCAGTGAGATTTTCAGTAGTCCTTCCCTGTGGACTCTTCACAGACCCCCCCTGGTCCACCACTCGTCTGTCTCCTGGACAGTCTCAGGAACCCAACTGATCACCCGGAGCTGGCTGCTACCAAGGGGAGCTGATCACCAAAAGTGGGTGAGGCGCGCCTTCAGCTCCGCTCGCTGCCCACCGCCGGGACGGTGGAAAGACCCCTGACAAGCCCCCAGTTGTCAGGAAAATTAATCCACAAACATCAGAGGTTTATGTCCANCTATCTATCACCAGACCCACAGTTTGTTTGTAAAGTCCCTTATTCCTCTCATAATCATCCTTGTTAAGAAGGGTTAAGAATGCATGCTAAAGTTTAAATATGTATTTAAATGCTTTTCAGGGTGGTTTATAGTACACAGTAACTGTTTTCCTGCCTCAGGGCTTTAATTAGGAAATTATAGTGAGCATCTGTGCTTGCTGGCTGGTGAGGGGGACTGAAGAGAGAGTAGGAAAGCATCCAACATAACCAGAGATACATTTTGGCTCTTGGTTTTCGAGGGTTGGAGAGTTCACCCTCCAAAGATAAGTATGTCCCTCTAATGTCTTCTTTCTCTTATTCAGAAAAAAACATAGTGAAGTTCTGTAGGATATAAATGATTAAAAGTATTTAAGACTAGTTTAAACCAGTATCTATAGAAAGGAAAGTGCTGCTAAGTAATTTCAATTATAAGGCATGGCAAAGCCTGATCTGTGGGTCCTTAGATGGTTTAGGTCAAACTACTCAGTTCACACAAGATGGAGACAGGTCTGGCACACAGGAAAGCAAACCTGTTGTTTCCTAGTTTGTTGGTAAGAAAATCCTTAAATGTTGCAGGGCAAGGCAAGTTCCAGCACTGCAGGCTGGGAGTCGTACCTGTGCTCAATCTCTGCACCCCCAGCTGGGCTCAGTTTGATCTGTAAATATTCCAGTTCACTGCAGTGTCATGTTGAGGAAGACATTGTGAAGATTGTTGAAATTATAAATGTGGGAAAGAGATCAGCACCCGACATCTCTGCCAGAAGCCCCAGAAGATACCTGGCAAAGGACCATCTTGTTTCCTCATAAATTATTGCACATGTGTGATACCATAACTTTTGTTCTCACATTTGAACACAGGGAGCAGGGACATCTCCAGCATGTGATTCCCTGTTTGTCTCCTCATCCCTGAGATAGCACCCAAACACCATGAAATGTTTTGTGCATCTCTGCTTGAATTTGTGTGGCGTCATCCTTCATGTAACTGAGAGACCCATATGCTGCTGAGATTGGTTGAACAGCAATGATTTAAAAAATGGCAGAATTCTAATAGATCTTTACACCATTTCTAGTCAGTTAACAAGAAAAAGCTCTGCTGGTAGACAGGTGAAAATAGGGGCAGTGCATGCCTGATATCAAAGGAGATTTATCCTCTCCAGAATTTCAAAAGGAGCCATTTCACTACTTACACTGTACACAGAGAATTTTATCTCACCCTAAAAAATAAAAATCAAAGGGAATTTTGAGATCTCTCCAAAAGAAATAGTATCATATTTTCTTGTTGATGAGAAAAGTTAGTTTGGGCCCCCATCCGATGCAGTACAATGAAGAGTAATTCTTCTTTCTTCTCCCTAGTTAATAAAGAGGGGGAAAATTCTCTAAGAGCAGGATTATAAAGTCAACAAAGTCCAAATGTTGATTATTTTCCTCCTCAGTGTCAAATCACTTCTTGACACTGCTGAGGATTAAAACAATGTTAGTTGTACTCATGGAGTTCTCACCAGCATGTTCACCATCAATATGTTCAGCTTCAGGAACAAGGCATGGAGAGAAGGTGGAGGAAATTACCATCTCCTCATCTGTGAGTGACCGAGACACAGACTCAGACTGGCAGGGAATCTGAATCGTTTATTCAAAGAAATGAGCTGGTTTTATACACTTTTTCAAGGCACAATACTTCCTTACATGGTAATTCTCACTACATGACCTATCCCATGTTGCCATGTCAGCAACAGGCATTCNCCTTTAAGAAGTCCTTTATTAAAATCAGCTCTTTTTAAAGGGGCCCGAGGGGTTGTGCACGCCACTGCCCCCGCTCCCTGAGGAAGACGCCATGGAGGAGGACACTTGCCGCTTTGTCAGCACCGCCGCCAGAGCTGGGGCTTCTGTCCTCCTTGGGAGTAGCCAGGAGGCCTCCATTGGCTCAGTAGCCCAGGAGGGGACTCTTTTTGCTCTGGTACTATTTTAGGTCGTAGTGACCAGCCTTGCTGCTGTTGGCATACCCCGCCTCCTTGGGACTTTGCCAATATGTGGGTGTGGTCCTTTTGGTGGCCTTTGCAGTGGCTCGGGGTCCAGGGGTTGCCGGAGTCCGCTGTCCGCATGTGTTAATTAGTATGCGGCTAGGTGCAAGGATTCTTGGGAAAGCCGGAATTCCCTCAAGGGAGCGACAGCAGTTTCACCCAATGGCACAGGGGAGATAGGGGATACAAACAAGGAATAAAACAGTTAAAATCACTGAACAATGAAAAATTATGCAAACTCGGGTACAGATGAACAAGTTCTGGGGGAAAGGGAGAGAACTGGGGTATAGATAAACAAGTTCTGGGGGAAAGGGGGTGAACTGGAAGCATCTTGGGCTAAAGGGGGTGGAACATCGGGTTACAGTGAATGGGACAGGGAAAAACTCACAGATAAACCAGGTAAGTCTCAGATAGGGCTGCAAGGAGGAACACATACCAGGTAAGTGGTGACCAGAGGAGTAGGGAATCAGGGCCCTACGGGGGAAACCACCTTTATTTAGGACAAGTAAGAGGAAAGACAGGTGAGAGGAGGGGAACACAGTATTGGGTTGGAATTTTAGGATAGGTGAGCAGTAGATTTGAATTCTTAGCCCTGTTAATTCATCACAATGTGCTCCCTCTCTGTGCTGCCATGTGCCTCTCTGTGCTGCCATGTGCTCCTTTGTGCTGCCATGTGCTCCTTTGTGCTGCTATGTGCTTTTGCAGGTATGTCCCACAGCTCACAGCTCAACTCCACCCCATCTCTTCCCACACTCATCTTTCTCTTCGGTTCTTAAACTTAGATGTGCATTTTTGGGAACAAAGTTGACGACTGTCCAAGACACCGTGTTCTTCCATTATTATAATTTTAATGTGATTTAATTTTAATTTAAAAAGCATTTAATTAGATTTAATGTGTATAATGTGGTGACGCTTACAGAGCTCAGCCAGGTTGTCACCTGTTATAGATGAGTAACATGTAATGGTTGGTTCTCACAATTAAGAGATGAATATTCGGTAGATGTTAAATTGTATAGTGATGTTATTGTAATACGTCTTCCCATAGTCCTCTTTCCCCTTCCCCTTGTAAAAGCCCAGTAGTCAGGGCATTTAGAGAAGGCTGGCTTATTACTAGGAGGCATGGTGTAACAATACCTGATCTCCAAACGAGATGTAAGATGGTAATCTCCACCAAGGGACAGTGAAGAAAGAGTTGACTGACAAAACTTTAGGAGGAGCTAAGAGTATAAAAGGCGGAGCATCCATTTTGTAGATGAGCACAAGGCTAGTAGTCACGGGAGAGCTCCCAGCGCTGTACTTTTTCCTTATTTAGTCCTTTTGTTGTATTTTGTTAAGGTTTGATAAACCTTTTAAAATTTTAAAAGTAAGCGGCTGTTTCTCACGCACCCCTCATTTGAGGCATTAAAAGACAACCCAGCTGTCCATAGCGGCCATGGCAGAGATCTGGGGACAACAGCAGCCAGGGGAGGCTCAGAGAACACAAAGCCTGGAAAATGGATTTCATTAATTGCAGTGCTCATGAAAAAACTTGTTTTTTAAGGGTTTTTGGAAGCCACTTTTAAAGATTCTTTTCTCTGGTCTTTCACTTAGGCATCTCCTTACAATTTTCAACTGACCAGATTATATATGGCCTTACAATTTTCTTTCTCCTCCTGTCTAATATGAAGCATTTGGCCTTTTGTTCTGGACGGTTTCTTGCCCTCATTGCTTTCTTCCATTAATCTATTTCAGTACTGTTTTTCCCTCTCTTAAGTGCAACACGTTCACTTTCTTGAGCAATGGACTGAACCTTTGCATTTAACAAATTGGATTTTATAACACTGGGATTTTTAATAGGTTTTAGGTAACTCTTAGCTGAAGAGAATTTGGGTGAGTTTTGGCTATCCTAGATTAAGTGAGGCAAGGTAATATTTGAACATGCTCTGGCAGAAACAACTGCAACCTGATTGTTTGGAGGCAAAATTGATCCTAAAGGGTTGTTACTGTACTGACTCTGTAGGAAATATAACAGCAGATCTGTGGTTTAATTTGGCTGATTCTCCTGTCTCCTCAAGCAAATTTTCAGCTTCTTTTTCACATATATTTTTATTACTTATTGTCTTGGTTTACAAGACAGGTNAAGAGTAGCAGACTGGAACGGCAGGGATGAGCAGGACAAGAATGTCTCAAAACTCCATGGCAATAGCTGGAACCTACAGGATGTCCTGGCAGGGCAGGGGATGTGGGGCCCAACAACAGAAGAAAAGTTCCCTGCCAAGTTGTGGTGGTGGCAGCAAACTCCTTTCCCCAAGCCGCAGGTCTGACCATCCTCCTACGAAACCCGCAGCGAGAGAGCAGTTGCTCCAACCCCGCCTGTTTTTACCTGCCCCCATTCTCACAATATCTCTGCCCCCACCCCCCACCAAGAGAAATTCCCAAAAACCAAAGGAGTTCTCCCTCCCCGTCTTAAGCATCCAGCCATCAGTGCTTCTTAGCAACTTAATTCCACATGTAATAAGGAAAGAACTGAAAAAACCCAACCCCCAATACTTATTTGTCTAGCCTCATTAGTACCAATGCCCTTTCCTCTCCTAAAAGCATTTTTAAGGTTTTTTTGTTTCAGCAGGTTGGTAACAGCTTCCTGAGGATAAATTTGAGCAAAGAGGTGTATATTTGTGTATTAATGGGTCTGTCCCCTTCCTTCTCTGTAGTAGGAGGTTTTTCTGAGCACAGCACAGACTGGTTGTGTCCCCTGAGAGCAAAGCTTGGGGAGATCAGGTGAGCTGCAAATGCCCAAAGCACAGTGCTGCAAAGGAGCTTAAAAGTTCTTCCCCTTCTCTTTCTGTATTGCTGTCCCCAAAGGCAGGAACAGAAGAAATTGGAACCAAGATGATCAAGGGCACACTTAGTGCCCATGCCAGCTAATGGAATGAAATGAAAGTTGCCTTCAAGGTGATAAGCAGAGCAACTGCTCAAAGCCTTGCTCAGATAATTTAGTTCATAGACCGAGTTATCTACAGGGCAGGTAGGACGTAGCTGCAGATCCAGTAATTTAAGGCTGGATTGTTTCATAGCTGTTCCTGTAACATTTGGATTACCAACCTAAGCTTCCACCTCTCCCTAGCACTTGTCAGTGTTGGCTGTAGGTTGAATACATTTAAATCTCTTTGTGGTTTATTTGTGTTTTCATATTTTTGATCTCCCCTGAAATGCTTGGTGGACCCAAGTCTGTCAGAGCTGGTTGCAGATCTGCCAGATTTTGCTCTCTTTTCTTGAGCAGTTGTTTTATATCCGTTCAGCCTGCACCCTTGTTTTGAAATTTGTTGGCCAGGAAATTTAAGGCTCAGAAAAAGAATAATTTCCACTCTGACATATTTAAAGGCTGGTTTAGAAATGAGGGACAAGGAACTTGCAGATTGACCAGGGTATCACATAGATACCACCCCAAAAAAGGTTTGAAACAAACAAACATAGGTGTGTTCTGTAATTGGCATTCTGTATCCTTCATTCAATAAAGTGTAAAGGGGTTGTCTTACACAGAAAAGCTACCCTAGCACAGAATAATATAATTAATAGCAAATAGCTAGTATTTATTTATTAGAGTCTTCTTCCTTCCTCCCTAGGATTAGAATTTCTATATTTGAGTCATTCCTTCTATCCTTCCTGAGGACCTGCTTGACTGACAGCAGGGAAAGGTGTATTTTAAATAGTTCAAGCAGTTGTCATTGTATTTATCTGCAGTGCACTAATAAGGAATATCCAGAGCTGCTCTAGGCAGGATGGGGGGGCTTCCCTGTTCCAGGAGCTCTTCCAAGGCTGGTAACAAAAGAGGATAATGAAGGCTGAAGTCTGCCACAGCCCAGCCCTGTGTGCCACACACTGCCCTACCTGACAGGTGGAACATTAACAGCTCAAAACTGTATCATAGGGCAAGAAACGAGCTCATCTGGGGGGAAAAAATAGGTCTGGAAATAAACAGACAGAGACTTGAAGGTTTAGAAGGCCCTTGAGTAAATTAACTGACTTTTCTGAAGTGTGATAGTGATCAAAAGAAGACAACCTGAGGAGTAGAGCTGTCATCCCCAGCCAAATGGACTGTCACATCATTTATCTGGCTGCTTTCTGGCAGCAGGCACTCTGTCAGAGCCTGTAGCCCAGAGAAACAGGGAAAGGGAGAGGACTAGCAGGCATCTGACTACTGAAATGATGCTTGCTGTGTTGCCATTGTTCCTGAATTTTGAAAGGCTAACATCAAAATATTATGACTCCCCAAATGTCATAATTTCAGTATCTCAACTCAATCTTCACTCTGTGCCTCAGAGCTTATGTTTAATCTCTTTAACATTCTATAATTACGTCTTCAGTGTGGATCAATTATCTCAGAATACGGAGACAAATTACCATCATTATCTTCAATTGTTCTTTACATTTTCTTTGTCCTTTTTAGTTTTCTGTCTTTCTTTACCAGTGTCAAAAATGTAGCTCACATTCATGCTCCTTTATCATGAATATACATTTGGCAGTAAATCATCTGCCAAGCAAGGATTTGTCCTTCCCTTTGCTGTTATTCCCCAGTTATCCTTGTTGGGCAACTCATTACTTTCTGCATATTCAAATAGGTTTATTTGAGATGCAGCTCTCTAAGCAAGACCAAAGATTGGTAGCAGACAGACTCTTTTTAGTTTTTCAGACTCCTTACTAAAATACTTTAAATTAACATAGACTACATCCCCGAGAATAGTACTGGTATCTGCAGGAGTGGAGTTTATTGTGACAGTAATGCACTGGTCAAAGCTGGCTTCTTCTGCACTGATGTGACAGCTAGCACAAGTGATCTGTGAATTGTAGAGTGACTTGTAACCATTCTACCACAACCATAAATAAATCTAATAAAGCTAGTGCCTTGCAAAAAAAAAAAAAAANGGTTGTACTGCAATCCATTAAAGCAGAGAAACAGAATTCTTGAATTTCAGCAACACATTGTGATTTGATCATTGGAGAGAAGTCGCTCCAACACCTAGTATGGTGCTGCTTCATTCTGCACTTCCAAAAGGAAAATCAGCTCTTAAAATTCAGTCTTTGTAGCCCTTCTGGCCTAATTATTAACTTTTGTCTCCAGGACAATCTGATTAAGATACGCTAGACGTGTATATTGTTTGGAATTTGGTGAGGAAATTGTTTCTTGTGTGACAGTGGTTTATTACTGACTGCTGGGGGCTCAGCTAGATCTGTGAATGCAGCTGAGGTAACCAAGCTGTGCAGAATTCTAAGTCAGGACATTATTTTTAAGCTGATGGCTTTGCTATAGGGATCATGTCTTATTTCTTCTGAATTGACCAGGCTTTCTTTCAAAATGCTGCACTGAAAATCAAGTTTCATATAATAGATATTTCTACCAAGGAATGCTTGTAGTGGTAACTCTCTTGTAAGACGAATCACATCTTCCTGCCCTCCTCTCTCCATTTTATGATGTACCTTTCCCCTTCTTATTGCTTTTTCTTCCGTTTCTCACTGTCTCTGCTGCACACCAAGGCAATAAACTACTGAGGTGCAAAAAAAAGAGGCAAGCACTTTGTCCAGAACTGTATCCAAACCTGGCTGGTGCTTGAAAATAGTAATTTCTATCAACTGTATTTCAAATTAAAATGCTAAAGTGATGGAGAAATGGGGTGTGGAAATGCTTAATTTGATAGCAAATTACATTTATGGGTTGAGAAAATGATGTCTTTTAAAAATGGGCCCCAGTGTTCAATGCATACCTGTTTTAATTACCCAGGTGGGGAAAATAAAAAAATTATGCTTTGTTGGGAACATTTCAAGGACTGCTGATGTCAACAAAAGGCGAGAGGCAGCACAAGCCCAGATGGCTGGCTGTAGGCTTTTCTTAACCACCCAAACAGATTTACTCAAAACTCCTACAAATCAAGAATCCAGCACAAAGATGAAAGCTCTGGTTTTTTCTGCAGCTCTTTATTAGCTAGTGTTGCAAGGTGTGGTTTTAAAACCAAGGCAAAGCACAAGAATTTGGGGAAATTATGAATTGCATTTCTGTTTTTCATGTTTCTCTGCTGGGCTGTGCTCCTGTGGGTGAGAATTTGATATGCAAGATGGCACTAAAATCAGCCCTGATCACATTGCCTGGGCTTGGGCTGGAATGCAGCATCAGAGGCTGTAGTGAGGAGTCAGCCCTTGACTTTGCAAAATTAACTTTTTACCAACACTGGGCTGAGCTGCAGCTTCAGAACCCACAAAGTCACAGGGGAACCAGGGCCACTCCATAGTGGGGCTTACACAGGAGAGAAAGTGTGAGGTTTTCTCTTTTGTAAAGCTTATAACTTCTGATCTAGAATGTTCTTTAGTGAATTATTCATTGTGATAGATGTCTGTGATGTTCTGCGTGCAGTTTCCGTGGCTGTGTCCCAAGGGAGCAGCAGGGATGATGTGAGCCCAGTGCACTTGTCTCACACAGGTTACAAGTTGTCTTCTGTGCCAGGGAACACTTTTAATTTCGTGATTATAAAGGAAGCATGGAAATTTGATATTTAGCAGGCTCAGAACTCAGTATTGGCTCCCACCACAGTGGTGACTCTCCAGGATGCTCAAGATCAGTTTCTCCTGGAAGAGCAGGAGGATGGAGCTCACCCTGCACCACCAGACAGGAGAGCATATCAAATGCTGCCTTCCATTGTGTCTCTTTCTGTCCAGGAACTCTTATCCAAGATTAGTGAGTGCTCTGCTGTGGGGTGGACTTTGGCCCGTGTTATCTTTAGTATTGCCATGTCTTTATAAATCACCATCCCCTTGCTGCAGGAAGTACCTTGAACTTAGACTAATTTTGTGAATGAAATCTGTATGACAGCTAGTGGAGAAAAAGTTCTAATGCCTTTCCAGTATTCTGAAGAGTATTTTTCCCTCAGCCTGCACCTGAACTGACAGACACTTCAGGGTTGTTCTGAGATCAGTAAATGGTATCTGCAGTAGCCCCTTACAGGAACAGCAATGCCAAGGGGACCCCACCAAATCTCCCTGATGAGAAGAGTGCACCAACATGAAATTGCTGGGGTTGGATTTTAAGGAACATGAACTGCTTCATGGCTCCAGAATCAGGACTGACTGGTGATATCTTTAAATATCTTTGGCATTTATTACCTTCTGCAATGGAAGGGGTACCAGCATTAAAATGACTGTCATACATTAAGCTCATGGAGAGCAATCACATTAGAGGAGACAAAGAAGCCAGCAAAGCCCAGGCTTAATCTGAAAAATCTCTCTGTAACGAGCTCCTGTTATTTCAGGGATGAATCCATGTGAAAGCACTGATGTTAGTGCAAGTTTTCTAATAAACTAATAAGCAAAATATTATTAATTGTGTACTTGAGCTGCTTTTGTTTTCTAGTGCTCAGTCATACAGACTGCCAGGCTTTCCAAGGAGCCTGAGGGTTAAGCGTTTGTCTTGGGGAAGCTTCCTGAGAATAGTTGTCTCATAAATGCTCTGAGCTGGAGGGTAAAACAAGTGATATATGTTGCAGTACAGAAGTATAACAAATTAGTTAAAAGCAAACAACCCCCAAAACAGTAGACTGCCAGGGCAGGCCTGTGTCTGCCAGCCAGTATTTCTGTGCCAGCTTTCCAAAGGAAACACAGCCAAAAATAGGAATGCAATAACTCATCATGAAGGAAGAAACCTATTACAGAGTGGATGAAACAGCAGCAGTCTCTCGGCACTAACCCCAGATTATGAGGCTGATTCTCAGTCCTTTACCTGGTGCAGTAACATAAACAAGTGCAAACTATTCACATCCTAAATCAGAGCACTCTCTTGCCTCTCTGCATAAGTGCAAAGCTGGGACAAGTGGTCAGGAAAGGCCTGGACTGGGTGCTTGTTTGTCTCTCAGGAATGCTGGCAGCTGTAATGGGAATATCTTCCCTGTGCTTACAGGTTTATTGGGTGAAACAGCACTGGCACCATTCAAGTGACATAAGGAATACCTCTGTAAAGCATTTTACACCATGGGAGAGAAAGTTGTCTTAGGCAAAATAGGGCAGGTGTAAAGCCTGACTTCTGCAGTCTGCTTTGCTGCCTGAGCCTGCAAGCCTGGCTGGCTTCAGTGTCAGCAAATTAAGGTGAAACAGGAGAGACACTTGTCAAACATAGCCGATTTTTAGTCACCCTGCCAAAGCCAGATGTCTCCATTCACTTTGTAGTAAAGAAATGCCCTGTCATCCCCAACAACTAAAATAAGATTCATCAGCAAGATGAAATTCAACTTATTACACGCCTGAGTGGCCATTTAGAGAGGAGAAGGTGATGCTTGACTGCAGCGGGTGCTTAGTGAGGAAAAAACACTGGTACTTCAAGAGTGGGCAATAATGACAAACATCCATCCCATTTGCAGTTTAACAGACATGCAGGGCATGTCCTCTGACATCCACAGTCAGAGCCAGGCCGTTCTAATCAGGCTCATTTGCACCATCTGGATTAGTTGAGAGATAATTTTGCAAGGGAGAAAACAGTGGGGATCAGGAAGGATCATTATTCAGTTCTCTCTAGTGGATAATACCCCTCTATAGGCATGCTGGAAAGGTCACAGAAATTGAAGTATTAAGGGTCTGCTGTGATGTGAGACACACAGAAAGGCTTCCCAGTCATCACTTGAAGTTTCACAGTCCTTTGTAGACCTACTGAAATTGAAAACTATTTACAGATGTGTGGAAACAGATTGCCTTGAGAATTTTGACTAATAATATGCTGGAGTTAAAATGAACATAGATTGCTTTTCTTTTTCCTTCCATTCTTATTTTTTTCTGAGCCTTACACTCTCTTAGTCATGAAGATTGCTGTTGAGCATTTCACAGATAACTCCTGCTTCAGGAGTGAACTGAGGCCTCAGCACAGAGAAAGGGTTTCCTTAATTTGCAGAAGCACTTGAAATAATCCCTTGAACATATGTTTCAGGACCACAGAGTGTCAAAATTTCAGATGTTTCCCTTAGTTTAGTTTTCTTAAACCAACACACTGAACATTGTGTATTCTGCTTCTTCTACTGCTTTAAGTAGAAGTGAGTTTCAACAGCATAAAGGACTGACATTTTAATGACCCTGCTTTGAGTAGAGACCCTCAAAATCCAATCCTTTCTGCAGAGAAGATATAGAGCTCCTGTTCCCCATTATGCACTTTAAAGGGTATTTTCTATGTGATGCTACAGCAGAGCTAAACAGATACCTGGTTCCTCCTGTGCTGTTGCACACAACAGGTCACAGGCAGTGGCTGATCTGAATCAGGTGATTCCCTGACTGCACAGCACTGGGTTGTGTATCTTGACTTGCCCCTCACAAGCCATATTAAGTATGAAAACCAAGCCATCGTCATTGTTTAGGTACATGGCAGGTATTTTTGTCAAGAGGTCGTGACTCTGACCTTCTGCTCCGTAAACAGTGCTTTTAAAGAAAAAAAAAAGTCCATTTGCCTCCAGCTTTCACTTTGGTTTGCTTTGTTTTCCTACATTTATTCCTGTCTTCACCATGAACAAGCCTGAGAGCTGCAGGATGTGAATTTTAATAGTCCATGTTTCAATCTGCAGCTATCAAGGCAGGCTGCATTTCTCTGTATATCTTTTAGTGCTTCATCTCCACACAGGGTGGGAGCTGTGCACTGCTCTCCCCACTCCCCGTGTGCATTAACTCATTGACAGCAGCGTTGTAATTCGAGAAGGCTGAAAATCGCCCTCAGGGATCCCACCCTGCCAGGAAACATCCAGCTGCTGTGTGCAAAACGCCAACATGGCTCAGCCAAACCCACAGAAACTGGCACAGCATTCTGCTGCTTTGGATGTTTGCTGTAATTCCATATGAGGAAGAGCAAGGTTGGGAGACTGGAACAAGCTGCCAAATTCTTTCCACACCTCCTAAGGCAAAACTTAGTCTGAGGACTGGCCTGTGTTCCCAGCAGGATATGAGCATGGTACAGTGCACGGTGCTCTTCACCACTGCAAACTGGGATCTGTCCTGATCAGAAGGGGCTGTGCCAGCACATCCCAGCCTAGCCCCTGGGATTCTGGTCCACTGTACTTAATTGAAAGGCAAAATAGCATGATAGCATTTTAAAATTTTGTTCCATGTCTGAGAACTATATGGGGAGAGCAGGAAGGATGATCCATACACTGAGTGGAAGAGTGGAGAAATATTCTTAAGAACTATTCACATGTATATTGTGGCATTAAACCTCCACCAGGGAGTGAGCAGAGCATCTAAGGACAGGACTCCATGATTCATCTCCTGCCACTGACTCCTTGCAGAGCCACAGGCCACTCACACAGTGCTTCTGTGCTATAAAAATCATACCCCTTCGGATAGCAGGTGACCACAGCTGTAAAACTAAATGCAGCCATTTCATTGTGATGCTGGTTGTAAAGTCATCCAGGACACTGAAATGTGAAAGGTGCTGTGGCAGCTGTGATGTATTTTTACACATATTTTGCCTTGCAAGGAGTAAGTTAGTCCTAAATTAATGGGAGAAACATGAGCAGAATTAGAAATTATAGAGGTGGCGCCAAACCTGGGCTAAAACCATGGGAGGCCTCAAGCTAGGACCACCCTGAAGGAGAAAAGATATGTCATACTGCCACTAAAGGAATGACACTTGAAGACTTGTATATGATGAACCTAGGGATAACTGCACTTCTGTGCTGGAGAGTTAAATATTTGAAGTGTTTTCTAGCTAAGTACTTCCTTCAGGATCACAGTTAATTGACATGCCTGTCTTTAGATCTATGACAACATCTTTTACATCTTCTATGACTCTTTTTAAATCATATGAATCCTGTATAGAGCTTTTCATGCAAGCAGATCTGGCCAGAGTCTGTTTATGCAATATGCTCTGCAATACAGAAGAGAGATTTTCTATTTTCCTTTTTTAGTTTGCGGGTTTTTTTTTTTCCTCTATCTGTATCCCTGCTGTTTAGCAAGATACAGTAAAGTTGGTATCATAAAATTAAACCTACTTTTACTCACCAGTCATTGAAATACTAGGGTATTCTTAGCTGGGGTATTCTTAGCTGTGTTTGGAAATGCTCCTAAGATATTAGGTAAACACTACAAATTGGATTTAAATGGAATCAGAGAAACAGCTGTCACCTCTTTTGCTAGCTGATTAATTTTTTTTCTGAGTCACAACAATTATATTTCAGCGTGGCACACCCATCAGGCTCTAAACACTGACTGCAGTGGTTGCCACTGCTGCTTGTTGATGGCCTGGGGGGCACAGCTCCCCAGCAGTGAAATTCAATTAATCTCAGCCCGTTTTACATGCCCTGCAACAGTTCCCTCCGTCCCCCCGGGAATCTCTGGCTGGATGTACCTGCTACACTAGGGATCACCGAGAGATGAGACAGGCATGGACAGGTATTTACAGACTGAATTTCCTGCAGCAAATCTCTCCAAATCTCCAGTTTATTTCCCAGCACCATGGGTTCTGCCACGCATTTTTGAGCTTCCACTGTCCTCTAGTGGTGCTTTGTTTGCAAACCGAAGATGCTCAGAGGGCTGGAGCACCTGTGGAGGCAGGATGAGCTGGGGATGCTCACCTGGAGAAGAGAAGGCTCTGGGGAAACTTTAGAGCCCCTTCCAGTGCCTGAAAGTGCTCCAAGAGAGCTGGAAAAGGACTTTGGACAAGAGATGGAGTGACAGGACAGGGGGGAATGTTTTTAAATTGACAGAGGTCAGGGTTAGATGGGATACTGGGTAGAAATTCTTCCCTGTGAGAATGGTGAGGCCCTGGCACAGGTTGCCCAGAAAAGCTGTGGCTGCCCTGTCCCTGGAAGTGTCTAAGGCCAGGCTTGGAGCAATCTGGGATAGTGGAAGGTGTCTCAGTCTAGCAAATGTAAAGCTTGAATGTGTGTGTCTGCCTCTTCTCCAAACCTTCTCCCCTGCAGTGGTTCCCAAGCCATCACTTGGAATATCCATATGTGTGCCCCAGTGCAGGCACCAGCACATCCACTCCTCCTGCTTTCCCTTCATTTCAGCAGGAGCAGTTATTTGGTTTTTTGACCAGGCTTTAAATTTTGAATTAGCCTGGCTGTCAGCAGTAGTATTTAGATGAAATTTAATGGGTTTATTTCTTGCCTCACAAAGGGGCTGCCCATGTGTGGGAGGCAGCTGGGTACTCAGCTGAGAACTTTGCAACTGGGGCGTACAGGAGGAGGAATTGCATTTAAGATGTCTGTGTGTAGCTTGCAAATGCCTTAGGGCATTAGTAGAAAAAAATGTTTGCAAATATAAAATGTTTGTAAATATAAAATATTAACCAGCCTTTGTTTTTAATAAACTTGATTACTCCAAGGGAACAAATAACATTTGTTATAATGTGAATGTTTGTCCTATTTCCTGAGTTCATTTTATGAGTGTCTGTCTTATCCCTCACCTGTAATAGGAGACCAGCTGACTATTTTATAAAATCAGAATATTCCTATTATTGTATCAGTATTCTTAGAGATTATGCAATATATAACAAATGAATAATACTCAGAAAGCTATTTAGTCAAGAAATCTAAACCCAAAGTCCACGAAACCTCAGGTGTACACTTACCCTTTCTCAGGGGAGTACTCCTATTGGATTTGATGTCAATATTTGCATGAGTGAATGTTAACAAGTTTAAGGCTTTTTTCTTCTCTGATATATATTTAAATAATATAACAACCTTGAATTAATTAGATGACTGATTATTTGAAAATCATCTTTATTTCCTCCTTTGAGGTGCCTGTGAGTGGCTGAGCTGTGATTTAGGTTGGTTGGCTGTGATAGCTTAGCTGTGATCTTGCTGATTTGTAGTGGGAGAAACATACAAACACTTCTAATGAAAATTCTTGCATGAGAGCAGCTTTTTGTAGGGTTTTGGTTGGCTGGGTTTTGTTGTAAAAGCTGACATGAAGAGGCAGGTAAGCCAATAATTTGCCTTGTGTTGAACAAAGGATAAGGTGTTCTTTCATCCATTGTCTGGCTTTCCCAATGCCCAGGCTTTGCAGTGGAGACATTCTCTCCCCATCTAGGCTTTGTATCCTATCTTAAGCCTTTGTTATAGAATATATCCTCTAGCACTAATGAATTTTTGATATTGGCTGTCTTTCTCTGAAATTTCTTTTCTTGAGTACTGGCAAGGAATGAGGTTCAGCAGAATGACTGGTGGAGACTGGTTTAAGGATACAGTGATCTAAATGATCATGGCAGTAAAAAATGAAGGAGGATATTGGTATCATCTGACTTCCAGTACCTGAGGCTGCAGGTTTTTTAACTGCTTTAGGGTGCCCTAAACACAAGCTGCTACTGAGCCATCACCTGCCCTGTACCAGTGCTGGCACCGGGTCCTTGTGTGAGCAGTTCAGTCCAGCCCAGCCAGATGAAAATAAAATTTAACCCTGCTCCCCTAAAAAGTAGAAGCACTGGTGTTGGCCTGCAATAGGCAAGAAAAAACACCTAGTTCAAGTGTCCTAACTCACTTTCTGAAATGGCCTGAAGGTCACAGTCAGTGTAGGACCCAGACTCAAACTTTGCATACTCTGAATTGTATCCAGGTCTGAACTTGGTGAGTGAACTAAGCAAAGTGAAGGCTCTGAGGCCCCTGTTCACTGCAGGGGATGTATCTGGGCTCTGTTATAGTTAATGACCAAGATCCTGCACCTCAGAGCAAGAGCCTAATTTAGCTCCTCAGACTTACCATGGGACGGCCAATCCTTCTTTATTAACTGTGAAGAGGAGCCTGGAGAGTTTAACCTTAGTAGGTTGCAGCAGTCCTTGTAAACACCCACTGTCTCTGCATTACCTCAGCTGATGATTAGTTAACTTTTTTGGGGTGTCTTTCTACAGTGCACTCCCTATTTGTAATGGAAATTATGTCATTGGGAACTGCAGCAAGTGGCAACTGCAACAAGTTCTTGCAAGACTAAATATCAGGGATGTAATGGAGATACTCAGCCACAGCACATCAACAGGTACAAGAAAGGAAAAAAAACCAAGCTGTGCTGCTCTGACCACACTGTTTACTTTCTTGCACTGCTATTCGCATGTGAATATGAGAGATATTTGTTATGCCCTTCAGCAAATATTGTTCTCATCAATACTGACAGGTATATCAACTGTGGATTAGCAGCACACATCCTCTTTGGAATGAGGTTTTCAGTTCTCAGTAGAGAGCCTTCAAAAGGAAGTTCTTTTCCCTCTGCAAGCAGCTTCTCGAAGACAAAAAAAGCACATGACTTTTGATTCAAAAAAATTAATCTTTGGGTGTAAACCCATACTTCTGGAAAGGAATCTTGTAGTGGAAGGCCCCAGTTGTTCTGTAGAAGCAATGTCTCCTCTATGAAAATATAGGTCTTTAAAATGCAGTGGAATCTGACCCACCCCACGAGACGATGGCCCCCAGTGGGGTGTCCCCCTGTACCAAGAATTTGTGTCTGTCTGAAGTGTCCACGGTATTTCTAACCTCAGCCTCCAAAATTTTGTTGAATATGAGAAGAAAAACACCAGATATTTCAGTGTTAAATGCAGACCTGTGTGATGTTATTGTTGGCATGAGCAGTTTACCAGTTGTCCTGGTTATTTCCCTAGTGCGTAAAGGCTCTGACTCCAGGTATCAGAAGGCTTAAGATAGTTTTATTATGATGGCTCCAAGTTCAGGCTTCTTACATAGCTTTTGGTGCAATTCTTATACATGCTTTCTTCTCCGTGCCTCGTACAGGAATTGCCCCCTGCCAGTGCAAGGATGGTTTTTCTCACCAGAATGCTTCTGTCCTTGATACTAAGGTGAGGAGCTGATAAGCCCAGCTTTCCTCATTGGTTAGATATAGAAAACTATCTATATTTTTTGAACAGGGCAGAGAGACACCAGCCACATCCCTGAGCATAGGATACAGCTTAGATTTGTTTACAGAAACCTGCTCATGAGAAAAACAATCTTTTCCCTTACGAAGAAGACCTAGCAGGCATGCTGCTAGAAAATTCATAAAACCCAAAATCATAATTATCACACCCATGTTTTCAGTTTTCTTTCTGATTTGCACTTCTCATGCTGCATTTCAAGGAGAATTAAATATTAAATATATCTTGTTATTTAGCCAACACTTTAATGTGCCACTCTTAGCAGCAAAATACTGCTGAGTGCTCTACTATGTGTGTGAACTTTTGTCCAACCTCTATAGATGTTGAAGTAGTTTAGGAGGAATAGCAGTAATTTCTCTCACAGTTTCATTCCAGTGGTTTATTTCTCCAGCTTATGCCATAAGCTTCTTCAGGGGAATCTGAAGAGCCAGATTTATAAAGAGAATGGATAATTTCATTGCAAAAAGACAGAACTAGCATTATGCATGTTAAGTTAAGGATAAACAAATCTCATGCTTCAGGGCACAAAATGATTTCCTATTGGGCTCAGTAAAGATGTTTTTCTTCATGTAAAGCATTGTATGGTTGGCTAGACATATTGCTAAGGGGTTTATTTATTCTGCTGCCCTCTGAAGCATCAGTTTAGGAGACTTGGTTTTAGGTTGTGCTAGAGGCAGAATGCCAGATGTTGTTATAATTTTACTTAGCATGGAGAGCCTGCTCTATAAACTTCCTGCTCCAGCAGACCTGTGACGCCTTGCAGTGGAGTCTCTCAAAAGCTGTCGAGGTTCTCCAACCACCTTACCCAGTATCAGTGGGACCAAATGAGGGCAGAGCTGCTACTTCCTTGTACTCAGAAAAAAACCAACATAGGATTAATCTAATTTCCATCCTATAATACTTATCTGCTGCTTCCATGGTGCAAGCAGTCACAGTAGAGACATGATTCTCAGAATATGTTGTTGGGGCAGTGGAAATCAGCCACTCTCTGGAGTCTGCCTGCCAGGAAAACTGAAATACCCCACAAAAAAAAACCACATCCCAGAGAAGGAGCAAGGTTGTGAGACAATCTTTCAGCTGAGGGCAAGGAGCTCCTGTCTGCATCCTGCATGCTCTGTGAAGGAAAAGTGCCCATGGCTTCTGTCTGAGAACACCTCCACACTGCCCAGATCCAAGCTCTGCCCATCCTTCCGTGCCAGCAGTAATTCAGCCTGTGACTTCAGCACAAAGAGCAGCAGACACGAAAGCAACTTTGAAAGTCCCCAGAAGAACTGCCTTTGTATTTGATGCCTGGAGTCAAGTTCCCTTAAGGAAATGGAAAGCGAGAGAAATAACTTCTAAAAACCTTGGTGGATTTTCTTGTAAGTGGGAAGCCTATGTAATTTGATAGAAACAGAAGGAATCCAAATCTGTTAATCCAGTGAAAGCCACAGGAATTTGGGTGTATGCATTTGGGAAATTCACTGACAGGAAAGGGAAGGCTTTCAGTTAAAACTTTCCCATATACCATCTGAACTCAAATTCAGTTCATGTGTTTGTCGTGCTTGTTTTGTAAAGTCACCTCTTAGCTCTGTGACTGTATTTTGCATCTGTAAAATGAGGGTGACAACACCACCTTTGCCCAATTTAGGATGCAAGCTGCTATGGCCTGGAGCAGGTGCTTTATACAGAGTTTAACACAGTATTTAATATAAGTAGTCACAGTGCTTTCCAGACAGAAACTATTTTATTGTGAGTAAGGCTGAAACACTTTTTTCCCAATTTAAATGTCTGGGGTCTTGTTGTTGTCTGCCATTTCCTCCTCTCCCTAGCCTGACTTATGTTTTTGAAAGCTCTGACAGTGCCATGAGTTAATTGCAACCATCAGACTGGGTGCAGCTATTTTATAATTAATTAATCTGCTGGGTGAGGGGAGCTCTGTGTGTAGGTCACTGGCATTTTGTTTGGGTGACAAATGATGAGTCTAACAGGTTTGTGTGTCTCAAGGTCTGCCATGGTGAGGATCAGTCATGTTGAGCTGTAATTGCAGCCTTTGAGATGAAGCCACCCTTCACAAGGGGTCCAGGGAGGTCTCTGCTCATTGGGATCTCGTGGTTCTGCAGCTCAGCCAAGGCTTAGGGTACAGCTGCGCCAGGGGACACAGCTCTGAGCTTCTTCAGGTGAAAAACTCAAGCTTCACTGCTGGTTTTCTGTGTAGAAGCTGAAGATGGGACATCACCCCTTGTAGCCTGATGGAAAATCAGGTTTTTTTCCACATTTCCATGACCTGTATAGGAGTCTGCAGGAAGAAATCTATTTTTTCTGGGCACTGGAGGAGGAAGAGAGGAAGTCCTTTGGCATGATGATGCTGCAGAATGGTGTTTCCTTGTGCAGATGATGTCTGGGAGATTTAAGACTGTTTCTAAACATCTGCCTCATAATTATCCCCACATTCCATTTTGCTACACAGCAGAATTGGGATGACCTGGAACTGGAAAGGATTTGTACAGGGAGTACAACTGCATATAACAGGATTTACATGCTGTGAGGGGAGGTGGCCATGGACTAAGATCAACAGCTGCTTTATTGGGAGGTTGCTGGTGGCTGGAAGAGGTGCCTTGTTTGAAGGTTATATGGGTTACCTTTTCTATTTGAAATGTACATATATCCTGAGTTAGGCACATCTGGTATCATAAAACTACCTTTTTTTTAAGGTAAAAAGCTATAATTTCCTAAAATTTAAAACTTCTGAAGAATATCAGGTTGCAATTTCAGGGGCATCTTGTCTTTAACAAAGACAAATATCTCCATTGAGAATTTCTCTTCAAATTATAAATTCAAGCTTTAATCTCTCAATCAAACAGCACTAAATAAAAACAGCATTTAACTTTTACTATCACTCTTCCTTGAAATAGAAGATGAAAAGAAGAAACTGTGTTGTTGGAGCCTACTCCAGAAATTCCACATTACTTTGTCAAAGCCTTTTAATGTTGTAAACGAAGCTTCTGAATTGCAAATAGCTGGGCTTAGAAGTAGTAAAAGAATTCCTATAACACTCAACCGAGTGCACAAATGTTACTTTTAAACACACTGCTGAGATAAGGAGGAAATTGGGGTGTTGAAGACAACGTCATCCTTGGAGCAGCTGTATTATCCCTTCAGGCCACAGACCACCCCAAAGCTGGGACATCCTCAAGCACAGTGTGATATAATCACAGATAAAAAATAGTTGCTGTCCAATGTGGACATTGCCTTCCTCACTGACAATGGTACATGGGAGAATTCCAGTTGTCAGGTTGTAGGTGGTAAAATGAGGCACGTGGCAAACTCCTGACAGGAGTCTGTAGCAAGACCTGTGCTTTCCTCATAAAATGACCAGCAGGTTAATCACAAGATCTGTTTTGTTCCTTCTGCTTGAGGCACAAGTCTTCTGTTAAAAAATGGGTAATATGTAGCCTCCAGAAAATTTGCTTCTGGTCTACAGGATTAAAGGTGTCCATCAGTAGATGTCTCTATGTAACTGAGCTGTCTAGGAAAACCTTATAACCACTTGTAGAAACCCATAAATTTATCTCATTTTCATCTCACCTTACTCTTTGCTCCTAAGCTGGACTACACAGCAAAACCTGCCAGTCAAAATTCCCTCAGCAGCTGCTGTGAGCTCACTGGGGCCAGGTTTTCCAAGCAGGCCCCTCTCATTCCAAGGCCACACATTCTGACTTTACTCATAGTCAGAGTTTAGTAGCTCCTGCTCAGGAAAACACAGTAATGTTTTCTCCACAGTGGTAGAATGAGGCCATAACTGCAGCAGATGTGCCCAGCAGGAAACAACTTCAATGCATGGAAATACCAGAAATATAAATGAGTAACAGCAGCCCTGGTTACAGCTCTGCAGTTCCAGCTGCTGCCAGAGTTCCTGCAGCTTTGCCAGAGCAGAGTGAGTTAATTTAGCTCTGACTTGGAGCTTCTTTGTGCCATAAATCAGGGAAGTACTTGGAGAGGTGCAGAGGCAAGGGCTGCTGTAAACTTGTCTGCCTTCAGCACAGCTTGGATAGAGGAGAAAACGGACATTTTCTCCTTTATTATGCAATGCTGTGCTGGATGGTTTTTGCACAGAATTAGTTCAGCATGCAGGAAAAATCAACTCTGAGATGCAAATGTCTCCCAGTGTAAGAATTTACCTGAAGGGGGAGGGAAACCATTAGATCAGGAACAAGCCCTGTCTTTTTCTTCTGCCAAGTTTTGATGATAAAGGTTTCTTGCATGAGATGTCAGACTAATTTGACTTCATTTTGCAAATTTACAGAGACTGTTCAGTGTGTGATAGGAGTTGTCTGAAAAATGCTATTCCAGGAGGATTAGAAAGCATTGAGCAGCTGTGCCAGGTGGCACATTCAGGAGACATTTGCTGCCTGCTAATGTGGAGGGCTTGAGGAGTCCATTCCAGGCAGGCAGATGCTTGCAGCTCAGCACTGGGCTCTGTGACAGTGTGGAAAGCTTGGTTTCTTGTGGGTTTAGATATTTTTTCCATGTTTCCATTCAGTTAAAAAAACAATGAACAAAACAAATGGGTTTGAAATATTTATAAGAGGATCAGCACTGTAAGGAGCAGTACAGGCAGTTTTAGTAATAAAGGAAAGGCTGTCACACGAAGAGTGTGACTGATGTCAGGTGAAGATCCACTCCCCAGACTTCCAGTCAGGGACATTGCAAGTTCCCCAACCTATATATCCAGTCACAATAAGGAAGATTCAAATCTATTTACTTTTTTAAGATGACTTCATGGGTGAAGTCAAACCTCACTGTATTCCTGACGTCCTTACCTTGGGTCCATCTTCTAGCTCCCTAGGGCAGGACTGGCCTCAGCAGGACCACAGCTTCGGAATTCCTCCTCCAACAAGTTCCTCCAATTGAGTTCTCCTTTTCCTTAACATGACTTTAAAAGACCCATCAGGGAAGAAGCTGTTAAATTCTTCTCACTGAAGGAACCCTTTCTTCTAGTTCGAAACTACTTACAGTGAGAGCTGTTACTTGTAAGCACAGAGAGCTTAAATTAGTGTGCTCGTGCTTGCACATCATCAAAAGCATTGCTTCTGTGCTCTAATACTTCCTTTTTCAGCCTCAGCACTCAGAAGAGATGGCATAGCTGCAGGCCATGTGATGGGCTCTGTGGGCAGACAAAGAGCATCTTTTGTTTTGTTACTGGCAAGGAGAATCAAGTTGAGATTTGATTTCCGAAACGGAAAAGGTGATGGCTTGTCTGAAGATTTATGAAACAAAATACTCAAAAGAAAAACTGGATGGCTCCTTTGGTCATTTCTTCCTGAGTGTTCATCCAGTTCACTCTTGCTGTGGTAATCACCCTTGGAAGTGCTCTGTTATCTTCACAGTGTCCTGGTGATGCTCATGAGAGCCCGGAGGTGTTTTTGAGGAATAGGAGAGTCATCCTTGCTTCTCCCCTGCACCAGCAGCTGCCAAACAAACTTCCCACAAAGAGATTTTATAAGATCAGGAGGAATTCTTTGTCAGTGACAATGAATTGAAGAAAAACAGTCCCAAAAAGAGCCTTTCATCAGAACTCCCTCTTACTCTGCTGGTTTGGGGCAGAGAAATCAGAGCTTGGATGTTCTGGCTGGAGGCATGGAAATTTATTACATCTGCCATCTACTGTGAGTGCAATTTTCTAGAAGTCTGCTGTGTGCTGCAAACAGCTCCATCTTGGTTTTGCTCCAAATGTATTAAAAGAAACCCACTGTGCTTTGTCACTGTATTTATTCCTGCATCTCACCATCTAAAAATAATTTAAGCTGAAAGGATATGAATTTTGTTTGTGCATGGAAAAAAACCCATAATGGTTTCAACTACTGAGATTTCAGGGAAACAAAGATGACAATAACTTAGAAAGTCAGTCTGTCTGTGTTATCTATGGATTCAAGAAATGTTTAAAGCAGCAAAATTTAGAGCCATTTTTTCCATCACTTACACTTAAGCAAGTGAAGTCAAAAGCAAATATAAATCAGTGCACAACTGTACCAAAGCAGCAGTTTGAGAAAACAGAAGAAACTGGCAATTATCTCAAAGAGAAAATGGCTTTAGATTTAAATTCAGTAACAGAAAGTGGTGGCAGTCATAGTGGAAAGCCTGTACTTTTGTTTTAAGCCTCCGTTCTTTTTCTTCGCCACTGTGGCAACTGCTTAGGAAGCAATATACTGTAGATGAAGCTTGCTGAACTGGAGAATGGAGTATTTCCCTGGTGTCTCTGAGAGACTGTGGAACAAATTGGACTGAGTATGACAAGCTGCACAGTGTTATTTTAGTGGCTGCAGATAACTGGATTTCTCCTTCTAGGCATTAAGTGTCACTAGTTCATGTATTAAGAGTCAGATCCTGCTGCTGGTCACAGAAGTGAAGGATCTCCAGTGGAGACTCAGCAGTGACTGGGGAAACTTAGAATTTATTGCTATGCCACCCCGAGCAGGGGCTGCCCTTCAGGGCTCTTGGCACCAACAAATGTGGCTGTGTGAGTCAAGTAAAAACTGTGTTTATTAAACAAAATTCTCCTCCTGTTTAATACAGGTGTAACTTATTTGTGCAGGTCCATCATGGTGATAGAGGCAAAGGGCCAGATTTTCTGTAGTCCTGGACCAGGACAATTTGTTGGTGGAGTGATGCTCTAGTGATTTAGTTTTGCCTGTGCTGCTTTTTCTCTGCCTGTGGTACAAGTTGTGCAGCTTCTCCAACACTACATGTGCAAGGAAAAAGGGGTGGTTGTTCTTGGGAAGGAGAACATCTGGCGACTGGGATGAATTAAAGACAGCTGGGCTCTTTTCATGCTTCTGCCATTGATTTCTGGTATGACCTTGAGGGAGGTTCTGCACATTGTTCTGGGCAAGCCTACGGGAAGGCTGCAAGTCAGCTCCAAAACCAGGGGCAAAATAGCTGTTCCAGGGTAAGTACCCCTAATTACCCCTGATTTTTTGGACCTGAGTTGTGTTTTAACACAGCACCATGTATTGGGCCCAACTGCGTGTGGCAGTTTATTAGACACAAGCACATACTCCCGAAAACTGGTTTTACCATGCTCCACTGCAAAGTGCAGGCATGTCCTTAATCTCTGTATGGTTCAATCACACGTTATTGTGATCATCTTCTGGTTTGTTATGAAGGGAAATAAAATGGTGGTTAAGTGTCTGTCTTGGTTTACAAGACAGGTGTCTGCTAGGGAAGGCAGAAAAGCCTCCCTTGGAATGGAGAATGTAAACTCCCTCCCTCCCAATTATTAGAATTTTGAAATTAAGGGGCTCTCAGGCAAAGATATGGGAATAGGAATAACAGTTCTTTATTAGTATGTATGATGAACCAAACGAACAACAACAGCTCCGGCATTACCAACAAACAGAGCCCGAACCCAGTGACGCCGCTCGGCTGCGGCGCTGTCCCTGCGGTGCAGTTCCGGTCACAGCCAGCAGGGGCGCTGGCAGCTCCCGGTGCTCAGGGCAGGTGCGGTGATCCCCACGTGGCTGCAGGGGGCGCTCCGGCGCGGGCTCGGGCAGCGCGTGGCGATGGCGGCTTTGTCCAAAGATGGGGGGGGATGGAAGAGAGGCTTTGCTTCACAAAAACCCTGTGGCAGCTGATCCCGGTGCCCTCAGCAGGACGCTCGGAAGCAGTGAGCTGTGCTGGTGGGATGTCTTGGCAGGCAGGGGGTGAGGGGGCTCCCAGCAGGGCAGGGAGAGCTGAGCTCAGGATCCCGGGCACCCCAGCAGACGGTGGTAGGTTTCTCCTTTAGTGAGGTGAGTGTTAGTGAGGTCCCAGTTCAGTGGCTGCTCTCATGAGCAGAGGCTCACCCCACGGCACAAGGAGCAGCTCTGGGCTGGGCTCCGGCAGCAGCAGTGAAAGTTCCTCTTCCCCAGCAGTGGCTGCGACTGTCCTCCTCCAAAACCAAGAGAGAGGGAGGGAGAGAAGGAGAGAGAGAGACGGCCAGGAACTGCACCTAGCCCCTTCCCCCAGCCCAAAAATCTCCCGGTATCCCTGCCCTGTCTCTAGCCATCAGCCCCCATTAGCAACTAAATGGGAAGAAATTCCACAGGTGATAAGAGATGAACAGGAGAGGAAAAAAACCAAAACAAAACCCAACCCCCCAAGAGTGTCTCACAAGCATGGGTGAGGGGGAGTTAGAAGAAATACATGGCAAAATGTACCAGAGAACAATTCCCTGCCCCACTGTTTAAACTGGGCTGTTTATAAGTGCCAAGGGACCGTATAGGAAAAAACACAGGATATAATGAGCAATACTTTGAAAATGGATTATAAAGAAATCCAAGAAAGCCCCATTGACCGTATTTATAATCATGCCGTTGGTCTATTACAGCAGTGACAGTGTTTAAAAAGCAACACATGTTTACTTATGCTTAATAGTTACCTCCAGCAATTTACATCTGCTAATGCAAAAATAGATAAAGTTGTCTCACAAACACTGGTGAGAAAACCTAGCATCAACTTCTTCTTTAGTACCTGAACACATGCAAGATTTTATGAATCGAGAACAGCATATGCCATTTCCAAACACAGACTGCACTGAATGAAAATTTTTTCTTTATTGCACTTTGAAGTACTATTTCATTAGTGGAGGAATGAACAAATTTGCTTTTTATCTCTTCCTTTACATTGAATTAAACCAGGTACTTTTAAATTGTGGGTCTGAAATTACCAACACTTTGGACTTGTGCAGTTTCCCATTAAATGTGCTAATACTGAATTATGTAACGTGTATTATTTCAGGTGGATTAATACATCAAATCTGTCTGCATCCATTTAGTGTCTCTTAAAAGTGCAAATGTATTTGATCTGGGAGAAGTCTTATGTATTTTATGTGTAATGGTGAGATGGCAAAATTTCTCCAATCTTTCACATGCATTTATATGTCTCAGAACGACTAAGGTCAAATAGTTACAGCCACATCTCTCACCAAATAACAATTGAGTGCAAAATTAAATATTTGCAATCAGAACCTACCAAAAATTGGCTCTGTGTGTAGTGTTCAGACAGAACTGTTTGCTCCGCTCTTGAATTTGTTTTTAGGGCAGACTGATGTTTGAATTTTTTAGCCACTGGACCATGAGAATTTCAGTTGATAGCGCTTGTTCTTTAATTAACTGTCATTTTTTTGATCGCATGCATTAGCAAAAAAAAAAAAAAAAAGGCTTTTAATTTAAAATTCAAAGAGGCCTTAATAATATAAAATGCAATCCTGGCTTACTTTCCTCTGTCAATAATACAGAGAGCTCATGTGTAAGCAAGAGCTCATCTCCTGGGTGTGCAACAACTCAGGCACAAGCAGGTGAGCCAGTTCTCTTTTTGGATGATCATCTGATTTTCCTGAACCACCTCCAAATGTGTCTGTTTTGTACAAGACCATGAAGGTACCACAACCCTGGGACCTCTGTGTTGCATCCCATTTGTAAATGCACGCTCAGAGAGGGAGGATGTTAATGCCAGCAACCAGGGGAGCAGCAAAATGAGTTTTCCAAAGGTTTATACTTTGCTTGTCTTTATTAACTGCCACTGTTGAAACTTTTAACAGTCACTCTGGAAATTGGATGGACAACAGGGAAAGGCAGCCAGGATCATAATCTTCTGAAGGACACCATAAAGATGGAACTAAAACTCCTCCTGAATTACCTTCCTCACACACACACACATTATAATAGAATTAGTAATTCTTATGATTCACTGAAATGACAGTTTCCTGCCCAGCATGATTTAATGAGGTGGTCGTCCCTGCCAAGGGTTGCCACCTAAAATACTGGATTTATGAGCTGACTCAGTAGCTGAAACTCTGTAAGGTCTCATTTTTTAAATCTAAGGTGCTTGAATAATCTAGGCTGGCTCTCTCGTATTTGGGAGGAGTGGTGGAGAGGTAAAATGAGTTGCATAGAATAGACCTGCAGAAATGTTTCTGACAGGAATATCCTTCCCATAACCAGTAGAGCCATTACTGATATCAAGGTGTCAGGAAACTGTATTATTTTTCATTTCTGTTCATAAGAATTTAATCAAAAAGCCACTGGAACTTATTTCTTTCCACCAGGTGCGGTTAGCCTAGCTTTATCTCCTGGAGGTCTGTTACAGTGTTATAAAAGACTGATGAGAAGAGGGAATTTTCCTACTAAAATGAGAATAAATCATCATTTTTCATTCTGTAAGACCTGCTCATACAAATGGGACACTGCTACCACACAAAGACAAATCGCTCTGTGTTACTGCTTTAGTCACTGTGTCCAAATTACCTCTGGAAGGGCAGGTCCCATCCTCCAGGTCCTCCTTTAGCCAAGCTCACAAACTCAGTGAGCCACACAGAGAAGAGTAATTTGCTTTTTGCTGTTGCAGAACACTAATGGCTGTTAATGGAATGAACGGATCTTGTCTCTTGCTCTGCTTGGCTTGAAGGAAAGAGTCTGAGCAAAAGCAGCCTCAGACCAGTCCCAGGTGATGAGTCTGAGTAAGGGCAGCCTCAGATTAGTCCCAGGTGACACAAAGGCTCCTGCTGTCCTTAGAAATGATAAAATCTGGGGAGGCAATGGCTTTGACACAGAAGGGAGTTACAGACTGCAGTGGCTCTGCCATCACTTGCTGTGCAGCCCTGCACAGACATTGCCATGCACAGTCCTCTTCCTTCGTTATTTTCCCTGTAACGTCCCCTTCTTCCTCACAATTGGGTGTTGCAAATGGTTATTAATATTTATAAACTGCTTTGTTGTCTTCTGGTGGGGAGGCTCAATTCCTGCACAGAAGTCACCCATGACTGTCTCCCAGCCGTGCCGTCCTTAATTAGTGTTACCCAGCTATTCCCTGGACCTCCCCATTGCCATGGCAATGTTATTTGATTGCAGAGTCAACTGAACTCTCTCACAGAGTATGGCCTGGCTCCTCTGTGTGTTCTGCTCTAGGTGCTGTCAGGGGTAATTTCATGTTTTATTCTGAACTGTTAATAATTATAATTTCAAATTATGAAGCAAAAAAGTACTGAGAGAAAGGAAACTAAGAATAATCAGCTCCTTGTCAATGTCAAGGATAAAAAATGGGCTTTCAAATAGTAATTAGCATAAGTGGGTTGTAATACCTGGTGCCTTAAGAGATGTCACAGCAGGGTAGAATTCTGAAGAAATACAAACAAGAGGATTTGAGACTCCATAAATTTAATGGAAAAGTCCCATTAGTTTCAGTGGGAGAAATAAAATAATTGTGTGTCAGAATATTACTAAATTAAAATTAATTTGGGCAAGAGCACTTTCGCATTACCATCAGAAATTTTTTTGAGTAGCATCCACCTTGCACATTTTGAGCTTTCCTCTTCTGGCAGGAAAAATGTCACAAGGATTATTTTAATGTCATTTTTTCCTTTCAGGGATATGAAGGTTTTGAAATAATATTTTGTAAGTTGTTTTTTCTTACTTTGGATCAGAATCAGCCATCCCAGTTAGGCATAAATGCACATGCAGAGCAACATTGCAGGCAGACTAAGCCTGGGACAGAGTGAAAAAGGGAATTTCAGCTCAAATGGTTTAAATCTGGCAAAGTTACTAGCAGCAGAAAATGGCCTTGTAATGGAAAGAGTCTGACCTGCCTAAGGTGGCTATTTTATGTACCCAAATCGCAAGATAGGCATTGTTGTTATTGCTATTAGTGGACGTGTTGTTGCAGACTTGCTGTGTGAGTTCACAGAAGGGGTTTTTTCCCACTCTGTACCAAATCTTCTGAAATCTCATTGGCTCAGGAAAGACGAGGAAAAGGAGGAAACTTCCCCAGTATTTGTGGTATATTTAAAGGATTGTTTTCCTTTGTTTGTGCCTATCTCAGGACTGTTTTTTCTTCAGACAATGCTAGTTCTTCTGCCTCTCCTGATCTTCTGTCCAGAACACGGTGTTATTTAGACAGACTGGGAGTTCTCCTTATTAATGTAGCTATTTCATTTGAACTCACATCCAGCTGAGTCTCTAACAATTTGGCCAGTGAAACTGGAACTGTGGGAAAACATTGAGTTTGTCCCTGCTCCTAATTTCTTATTTTCCCTCCCTTCCCTTCAATACTATTTTAATCTGACCCAAATATGACTCAGTATAATTCAGCAGGAACATGTACAGCACCTTGTTCTGCAGTTCTCCATATGGCAATGAGGGAAGGAAAGCTGGTGCCAATTGCAGATCCAATTATAGCCAAAACAAGTTTGCTCCATTACTGCATTTGAAGTCATAATTAAATTTGCTAACTGTGAAAAGGTGCCAAACCTGCCATTTCTGTGGAACATGGGATATCTGTTTAGTGCTAATGCTAATATGGGATTTGAGAAGAAACATCAAAACTTCCACCAGTTTCTGCTATTTCATTCTTCATTAAAAATATATATATTCTAGTTCATATCTCCTTGGTTTCAGTTTGGCATTTCTGGAGGCATTTCTAGTGCAGGCACCGACTCCACCAGTTGCTGTCCAACCAAATGCCCTGCAATGAGAGTTGCCCCTTGGTATTTCAGCATCCAGGTCCTTTATGCGGGAGATGAAACTCTGTTTTTTGACACTCTGTTCTAAAACAGATTTAATACATGTGTCTGTCTTCACATTTTCTTCTTCACAAGCCTTCTACTTCCCTTGCAGTGGTTCAGAGCTGAGACGACTCACTCTTAAAATGATAACACAATTTGCTAAATGGAATGTCAAAATACACAGGGAGTTGGATGCACTCTCATGGTGTAATTTTCCCCCAATGAGTTAATGTTTTTATGAGTTAATGTTCTTATTGGTAATATACAGTGTGGTTATAAAAAGTGAAAATAGAGCAAGTCTGTGTAGGAGGGAGAAAAAAGCATTAAGGTTCAGGTAAAATGCCTCTGGAGATTCAGTTGGAGACAGGATGATGGATTCAGCTGTTCATTACCAATATATATATAGGCTGTAAGAACAGGCATTGAAAATTAACTATTAATTAACTAAAATAACTATTAATTAACTAAAATAACTAATTAACTATTAATTAACTAAAAATTAAAACATGGATTTCCTTTATTACCTTCAAATGGCAGCTGAGAAATTGGTGAGGCTTAAATTTGCCGAGAGCACGTGTTATGATCTGTGTGAGCACCATTGGCTGGCATCGAAAGGGAATGTCATTACACTTCTAATCAGAAATTCATGTTTCATAATCACATCACACTTCCAAATACATTTTTCCTTTTAGAGTTTCAGAGACAAAAAGAGAAATACACAAAAAAGAAAGAAAAAGAGAATACATGGCAGATGTGTTTATAACTATTTTTACACATGCATTTGGTTGGCAGCCTCTGAAGGGAAAAAACCTCTGTCTGGTGGTGTGGAGCACCTGCCTGTAAACCAGGATTTCCTGGTTCTCTTCTCACCTGTCCCTCAATGAATGAGTCCACAGACAAACACTTTGGGTCTTTTTACTGGTCAGCCAGAAATTCTAGTTACTCACCAGAGTCTGAGTAGTTAAATGATAACAGTCTCTAAAATCATAGCAAATGCTTCACAATCTTTTACAGCATTAGAAATACTTAGAGACTGCAATGAACAAACACATGGCACATCACAGGTGAATTACTGAGTGCTATTCTGAATGAGGTCTGGGAGGGATTCATTGAGTTTAGAGTGGGTCTTTTGCCCTGTCCTGCTTCAAGAGGTGGCTATACCAACACTCACCTGATGATGGTCATCCAAATCAAATCAAATCAAATCAAAGTTTTCTCTCTGCCTTTGCAAAAAACTGTGCAAAGCTTCAGAGAACTCCAGATAGCTCAAATGAATAATAATTTATTTTGATTACACTCACCTTTGCACAGATTTCTCTGAAAGCTGGCTATAGGATATAATTCTCTTTATATTTACATACCTTCTTCAAAAAAGTCTTTGAAGCTGGGTACATAATTCAGTTTTATTGTTGGTGAGGCAGTAGATCCAGATGAATGCTTCCCTTTGCTAATTTCAAAAATTCTCTTAGTGGTTTTTTTTTTTTTTTTTTTTTCACTTGACCAAGAAATAGAAGAACACAGCTCAGGAAAGAGTCTTGTACACATAGAATTGGATATGAGTTTTGTACAAGGACGTCTTCTGGACCAGTGAAGTGTAGCTGATGCTCTTAGAGCTTAAGAGGGCACTTTCAGGTAAGCAACGTTTCTCTGCCAGGCCACCTGCTCTTCCTTGAAGGACTCTTAACAAATTCTTCATGTTGAGGTAATGCTTAGTTTAAAGTAGTTCAACTGATCCTCATCACCACCATCTCAAAATCAGTCATGTAACAGTTCTTGACTCTTGAAAGGTGTGGGTTTTCCTTCATTGGAGATTACATGGACATGACAAGGTATCACTCACAGAGACATGAAGCAACATTTTCAAGTTCATAGTGTTTTACATAGCAACAGGGTTGCTCTCAGGAGCACTGAGGTCACTGAAGCTTGGATGAAAAAGGCTGCAAAGGATTTTCATTTTTTAAATGAGCCTGCATGTGGATATGTGTGTCTTGCCCATAAGTTCAGGGTTTTCTACTAATCAGACATTTCCGGTTTGAATATTTGTTTCTGTGGAACTCCACAAAGTCTGTGCCAGTGCCAGGATCTGGTGTATTGTCAATACTTCTGGGCTGTGTTTTATAACATAGATTTGCAGCATAGATTAACTTTTGAGGCTTTTCTTTACCTCTGACAGATTTTATTTTATTGTGGGATAGTCAGGGTTTGATAAATCTGGTGCTGCTGAGCTGAATGGAGTTAAGCTGCTGAGGATATTTCCAGCTTATGTGTTTGATGCAGTTTCCTGCAGTTTCAGGGAAGTGGCTCAGTGACCTGAAGGATCCTTCCCTGTCAGCAAGACAAATGCTTCCGGATTGAACCTGTAATGGTCGGATTTCATGTAATGAATCACTGCTACCAGCCTGCCATGAAACAGTATAAAAAAATGCAAGACAACAAAAGCGTTAAATGATATACCAAACAGCAATTTTCATACCCAATTTCTTTTATTTACAGGACATTTGGGTGTTTTTCTTGTGTTTTTGTTTCAACATAGATTAATAGGGGTTTGGAAAGATTTCGCAATGTAGAAGTTCTGGGATTTGATGAGCTCTTTGAAGTAAATAAAGGAGGTTTGAAATTGGAATGTTGAGACGTGGCCTAAGCCAGATTCAGTGTGATTCCTGATAGAGAGGTAGTATTTCAAATAGGATATATTGCCCCTCTGATCTGTTGTTCACAAGTATCCCTTCCTCTGGTTTCAACAAAGCAAAAGCAGCAAACGATTATGCACCTTCTTACTTGATTTGGTGTTAAATTATGAAAGAGTATTTTGGAATAAAGATTCCTCTTGTAATCAGGCTCCAAGCTCACAGTAGCTGTCATTCTGCAGCATTAACCTACAAAATTAATGTAAATCTTGCTTCCCAGAGGAGTTTGGGTAAGTGTACCAGGGCGGTGAGTGAGGCTGGGTTTTCAGGGGTCTGATAGGAACAGAGACCAATTGAGCATTGAGGGGATTTAAGTTCCTAAACCACTCTTATACATCTGAAAATCCTGCCCAGACCTCTGTGGATCTATTCACACAGCACATCTGGCTGTCAGCAAGGGAAATATAAGTGCTAAAAATTCCATATTCTCATCTTTTTTTTTTTTTTTTTCCCCAAAAATACTGGCCTTAGAGCAGATCCAAGTCAGCAGATTAAAAGGGATTGTTCACAACAAGAAGTCTAACAGAAGGAACTTCCCTGGAATGAGCTGGTCTGGGAGGAAGCCAAGTTAATAGTTCTTTTTAGCAGTACTATAGCAAGGCAGCCAGGTTACTGTAATGACCAGTGCTTAATGAGCAACTCGACACTATGTCAGGAAGGATAACTGAGTCTTGTGGTTATTAAGGATGTCGTTTTTAAGTAATTTTGGGGTGTCAGTACTTCAGCTTTTCAACAGGACTTGCTTCCCACCAAGCCAATCCTGCCACAGGGGTACCATCCTCATTAACCCTTGGAGGATTTGAACAAGAGCCCAACTTCAAGGCATACATTCCTAGAAATCAAACTTCAGTGTTTCAACTGTTCACAAATCTATGGATTTTTCAATCAAAACTAAAAAGTTGTCTAAATGGTGAAACAAACACATGATTTAACCAGCTCTAGAGCTGGGCTAAGAAGACAGAGACCATTGATGTGTGTCAATGAAAATATCAGCTCAATATGAAGTGGAATTGCAGCCAAAATATTTTCAAGTAACCACACAAGCCTTAAAGAGCAAACACCAGTAATGATTTTCAGAATGCCAAAGACCTTCTTCTGAGGAAGAATGTTTAATTTGCTGAAGAGTTTGTATACTGGTTTTTTTGGAGAGTGGTAGCCAGTGTGTTCTTCAGCTGGACAGTCTTCTCTGGCACATCAGTTCTTGCAGGTGAATTTATGGTCACACTTTACCCATGGCTTCATCAGGGGATTTGTTTGTTTTCTCTTAGAAGGCTGGGAACAGAAGTACCTGGATTTTATAGGGAAATGAGGAGCAGAGAAGCAATTTTTGTGAGCTTATATGTTCTGGACTCTGATAGGTATTGGATAGTATTGTTTCTTCTATGAAACTTCGTGAAATGGATTATCCAAACTTTTGTTTAATTGCCTGGTTGAAAAAAAGTCCTGAGAGTAAATACTATCTCATTATACCAAGACAGATAATATTATAATAAAATTGATGTGATGAAGAATAGCAAGAATCAATTTTTATGCCTGGAACTAATTTTCTGAATAGGGAACCACTGAACATTGCCATAATTAGTACATTCCTTAGAAACTATTAGCACATTGTTTTCAGAGCTGAACTTCCCATGGAGTTGCATTACCACTTTTAAATGCTCACCATCATCAGCTGCAGCCAGAATTCTGAAGACACAATTTCAGTGTTGACACCAAGAAATTGGCCAATGCATTTCTAGATCTAAGAATGAGCTCACTGTGTTTGTTTTTTTTTTTTTTATTTCAACTGATCCTCACCTCATTAAACAAAAATAAAGTAACTTGTGGGTTTTTTGCGGGACTTACAGGACACTAAACTGAGGCCTAAGGCTCCCGTGCTCAGTCCTGGCTGTTGGAATAAGAAGACAGCAAAGGTTTTCTCGCACAGGTTTTCAGTGGGCTTGTGAAGTTGGGCATTGATTGCAAATTCTGCCCCCATGTCACCTTTGTCTGCAGGAGAGTTAGCATTCATGGTGTCACTCAAAGTGAACTTTTACTGCCCACAACAACCTATTTCTGTAGCAAAGGTCACATTTGTTATCTATCAGGATGTAGCAGCACAGTGGAATAATGAGTTGCCACAATGAACTGGCCTTTTTACATTCTGAATGGGCTTCTAAATCAAGCAGAGGGAGCATTGACTGAAAATCATTGGGTCTGTCTACATGAAAGGTCATAGTCTGAAATACTGCAAGATCATTTCACCCTGGTTTACACAGTGAAGCAGCTTCTGGTACAGCCCACCGCCTACACCAATTGTGCAGGTGTCTGGCCTTCTTGGGATTTGAGATGGTAATGGGAAAAAAGAAAGACTACTTCGATCTGTCACAGCCTTTAGTCAAGGAAAGATAAAAATCAATAATGGTTTGGTGCTTTTTTTTTTTTTCTATTTTTTTTCCTCTGTGGCAAAATCCACCAGAGTTTGCAGTGACTTTCCTTAAAAAGAGCACACACTTTGTAAAGTCCAAGCAGAGCTGCCTTTCCCAGCCAACAGTGGATCTCACACAGCCACATGTGGGCAGTACATCTTTCCACATCTTTCCAGGCATTTATTTTATGCTCAGTGTCCAATTAATTGTATCCATTTCCTTCCAATCTTGTTTCCCAATTCTAAGGCTCTTCTCTTTTCACTCCTCAGTCAAGACTGCCATTTTCCAGTGTAATGCACCTGTTCTTGTGGCCTGTGACAGCAATTTCTTGTTTGCAGACGGTCTGACATTCATCAGCTTTGTCACATGGAGATGCTACATAAAAGCAATACTCAACATTATACATGTAAAATATAAACTTCAGTGTCTGACAAATTAGGCTCTTAATAAATACAGCTGCTGCTTGATTTGTTCTGGAAGGGTGTTTGACCCTTGGCATATGAGTGAGCATCCAGTGTTAGTCAAAATCTCTCTTTCCTCACTCCCATTTCTTTTACAGGTGGGCCGAAGTTCACTGTCAGTAGTGTTTGAAGCAAACAAAGTGCTGCTATATAAGTGAAGAATATTGGTGTAGACAGGGTCCAATTCTTTATCTGAAATTTGCTTTGAACTGCTGTGTTATTTACCTTTACAATGTCATGTCAATACACTCAGGTTTTCCCAGGAGCCATGAAAATATTTAACTTTGCTGCTGCAAGACATTGCTATGACTTACAAAATATCCTGAGCTCCTGCGCTTGAGAATTTGGTCCAAGTGGATTTGTCCCCCTGACACAAATCCCTCTGTGGTGCAAGGCAATGTCCCTTCTTTGGTGAGGAGGCAAAGTTTTTTTGGCTGCTGGTCTGAGGCTGCAAAGCAATGCACTGAGAGTAAATGATTCCCACAGACCTTTCCATCTTCCCTATCGAAACCCACCAGGCATCTCTGAATATATTTTCCTCACTGAATACAGAGCAATGGATTTAAAAACCTAGAAGCACTTTCCTCCCATGAAAATAAAGCAGAGCACTCCATGAGTCAGGGTGAAAGAAAAATTCATAAACCATGTCTGACAGATGTTAATGAAGCACAGAGACCCATTTTAATGAAGCACTAGAGAGTGGCCAGTCTGTTGTAGCTGGGACATCATGAGCCATACAGAAAAAGGACAGGCCATGAAGAACATCTTTGCTTTTCTCAAATGTGTCCTTCTTTAAAGATTCTTGGGAGAGCTTTTTGTGACATGCTTTTGTGGATGCAGCAGGAGAACCCCCAGCTCCTGAGAGGCAGAAGAGGTCCTGTGCTGACTGGACATTTCTTTGATCTGCCTGTTAAATCCTCCTGCAGCTGCTTGGGGAACACTTTCAAAAGGTCAGGAAGCACCACAAATTCCAAATTATAATTCTTGAATTTGGCTCAGAATAACATGGCTGGATGTGTCTCTGTTCTCCTGCTGTAAATTCTGCTCAAGCAGTTTAGAGGGATGCTGCAGAACAGCTCTTCCCAAAAAACCTCCAGCCTTCCTCAGCAAAGGAATCAGCTGGTGACAGGGCTGTTGCTCCTTGCAGCAATAGGAGACAGTGCCTGGCAGCTCTGAAGCAGACTTTGCATTGTGTGCAGCTTTTGTTTAATCTGCCATCACCCAGGGAGATTGGGATATATAAATGTATTATGTTTGAAACAGGAATAAAATATTAAACTGAATGCAATAAGGAGATAAAGAAACATGTGGACATGGTAAAATGCCAACTATAGATACTTTAAAAAAAGCCCAAAGCAAATGAGTTGAGGGAGCTTGTGGACCAGCAGTCTTAAGACGTATTCCACATTATTAAATTAACTTCAGAATTTAAATTTGGCTTTTGTTCCAAGCAGACTTCTTAAGGAGTTGTGGCTAATTTTCAACCTATTTAAGGATGTACACTGAGCCCTCCCCAAAGAGTAATTTCATTACTTGCTTTCTACTGCTGCTGCTTGGACTTATAATCCTTTTGTTTAAATAACAAAATATTCAAGCCATGACACCTTCTTTACATGCAGCACCACAAAAGACTCCCCTCCATGATTCTGCTGGGCTGTTGACACAGTGCTCCTCTGCAAATTTCAGAGTATTTCTGGAAAGGGATCTCTTTATAATAATATTTGTGTGCAAATGATCCCTACAAGTCTTTACTTTAATCTTGGTTAAATGGCAAAGTAATTAAATAGTAATGCCTGATGCTGGAAAAACATCATCCTCCCGTGAGACAAAACAGGAACAGGGAATGTTTACGGCACTGGCATTTTAAAGCTAATTTAAAGAGGATTTATCACAATTAGAAAAAGAGTTAATGAGGGATATATGCACATTGTCTGGCTAATAGTGATTCACATTCCACCACCATCATCAAACTGAAGCAGAGGTTGGGAGGGACAACTCTGCCTGCCTGCAAACATCCACGTAGCTGCCAGGGCTCCAGCAAAGTATCTCCAGCATCACTTCCCAAAGAACCAGTGTGAGAGCAGCTGTAAGGAGTGTTTAATAGCCCAAGACAACTGCAGTGTTATTGAAAAGAGAAACCCTGTGGCTTGAGATGATATAATTAACCCTGCCTTCCACTCTGGTTTATCTATAGAAGAAATGCCTGTGACAGATTTCATCAACTGCGCTGATGATCTGTGGGAAGAAATATTTGTAGAAATAGGACACAGAATCACAGAATCACAGAATCACAAGGTTGGAAGAGACCTTAAAGATCATCAAGTCCAACCCAGCCCTAACACTTCAACTAAACCATGGCACCCAGTGCCACATCCAGTCTTTTTTTAAACACACCCAGGGATGGTGACTCCACCACCTCCCCAGGCAGGCTATTCCAGTAATTGATCACTCTGTGAAAAACCTTTTCTTAAT
>VXAX01005499.1:0-12631 GCA_013399835.1 Leptocoma aspasia
AAAACCTGAGGCATCAGAGGCATCTTATATTAGTTTGCATTCATGATTCCCTGTCAATAATGAGAAAACTCACATCTCTAAAATAGTACTTCAAAATCAGGTACAGCTTGCAAATGCCAGATTCTGAACCTAGGATGGATTAATTCTGGAGACAAGATTACATTGGGAAAGGAGTGCAGAAAGGGACCTGGGCCTGCTTGTGGGTGTCTGGCTCAGGGACAGTCAGTTGCATGTGCCCTGGTGGCCCAGAGGGCAAAACTTGTCCCAGGGTGTTTCAAACACAGCATCACCAGCAGGTCAAAAGAGATTATTATCCTGCTTTACTCAGCATTGGTGCAGCCTTATCTGGAGTGTCATGTGCAGTTCTGGGCCCCACAGTTTAAAAAGGATATGAAGGTACTCAGTTGGATCCAGAGAATGGCAGCAAAGCTGGTGCAAGGGCTGAAAGAAACATCCTGTGAGGAGCAGCTGAAGACTGCATTTGTCTATTTTGGAGAAAAGAAGGTTGAGGGGAAAAAAGGCAATGAGACCTCATTGCTTCCCACAGCTTTCCAAGGAGGAGAGGTGAAGAAGGAGTTGCTGATCTCTTCTCCCTTCCATGTGGGGATAGGACACGTAGGAATGATTCAAAACAGCACCAGGGAAGGTTTAGGCTGGACATCAGGAAATGTTTCTTTACTGAAAGGCTGTTCAAACACTGGAATAAGCTTCCTAGAGAGGTGGTTGATGTGCCAAGCCTGTCGGTGTTTAAGAGGCATTCAGGCAAAGCCCTTAACAATGTACTTTAACTTTTGGGCAGCCCTGGTCAGGACTAGACTGGTCCAGCTGGGCTAGGTGGCCATTGTAGATGCCTTCCAACTGCTATGTCTATTATTTCACTCCAGACTGGGCAGGCCAAAAGCTTGAAAGTTAGACTTTAAATGAGCATTTCTTTCAACTCTCTTGAAAACAAGAGTACCCAAAGTTTTTCCAGTTAGACTTTAAATTAGTATTTCTCTATCTCTGTTGAAAATAGGAACAGACAATGTTGTGAATTGGTTTGCTGAGTACTGTATTATTATTTTGCTCTTTTTCTCTGCCCTGAAACTAAGCACAGCTGGATAAAATTTAGAGGAAACTTCAGATTGTTTTTCATTTTGTTGGCTCTGAATTGTTTCTGGTGACTCTGCTTGCTGTCTTAATTTATCTCTGCATAACAAGAAGTAGGTTTTTTTGATCAGAGAACTGCTGATACTTATTCCCTGTGGATTTCTTTTATGAATACTGCTACATTCTGTTTGGTGGTGGGGGAGAAATCATAGTTATTACATGGAAGCTACATGGCTCATATTATGCTGAGTATCAAAAGGAGAATAATGAAGTCATTATCAATCTCTAGGCTGGTAGGTCATAACCATTTCATAGGTAGAAAGCTGAGCTTCAGAAATTTGCAGAAGTCTCCTAACACTTGTGTGCCATGCATGTACAGATACTGTGCTCTAAAGTGCATAATATCTATTTTCCAGTCTCCTGCTCTGATCACTGGAAAAGTAGCAATCTTGCTGGCCGTCTTGTTTTGCTTATGCTATAGTTTTAGGAAAGAAATATTTTTCCCTTAAATATTGTTTTCAAAATGAAAAAAAAACTTTAAAAGCAAATAACTTTTATAATTTCATGTATGTATGCATTCCTGCAATATCTGGCTGCACCTGTCTTCACTCTGTCACCTGCCTTTCACTGCCAGCATTTCAGAACAGAGCTTCTGATATTAGCACAGCACCTACAGAGCTGAGCCTGGAATCCACATAAATCCTATATAGGCTCTTGCCAATTAAAATCATAGTAATCAGAAAATTATGCTTGGAAAAAATGAAGTTTTTATGCAGTAGCTATGATAATAATAATGGACATTCTTATATTTTTAGAATTTAGCTTGGCCCTCAGAGGAATTTGATACCACAGGATGGTTGACATGGAAAGGAACCTCTGGAGGTCACCTAGTCCAATGTCCCTGCTCAAGCAGGGCCGCCTAGAGCCAATTGCCCAGGCCATGTCCAAATGGATTTTAAATATCTCCAAGGATGGTAAGTCCCCTAACTATAATATTCCAACTTGGCTTCATCCCTGTTGTGCTCAAGAGCTGTCAACTTTTCTTCTTCCTCTGTAGTGTCATGATCAGCCCTGCCAAGTTGCAAAACATGTGATTTAAAAAGAAAATTTTAAAAAATTAAGAAGACAGAATTTTGGCTGTTAGTATGCAAAGAATAATCTCAGGATGAAAAATGAATAAGCTTTTTTTTTTTTTCCTTTTACAACCTGCAGTCATAAAATAGTCCAAGAAAAAGGTTTTATGGAATACTTTTCTCAGTATAAATTGTTTTTTGAAAAGAGGAAATTTGCAATGTGAGGGAATCAAAATTGCCCTACAAAGTAAAGAAAAGGGATTAAATGTGAAAGCTCTTTTTACTCCAGATACTAAGAAAATAACATTTACCTTGAAACAGTTTTAAGCAATTTTTTTCTCTAAAGTTATTGCTGCAGCAGGAAGAAATACATTCACAGTCTGTTGTTAATGTTCTGCCCTGTTAGAATTGCAAATGAAGACACTTTCTAGCAAACAAACAACAAAAAAAAAAGTTCTTGTCAAAAGCTTTCTGAATTTGTTTGTCCAGAGATAATTATTAACAACACTGACATTCAGACTGATGAGAAAAGCAATCCTGATATAATTTTCCCTCCAACAGCACTTGCAATACACCTTTAAAAGATATTTTTGATCTATTCATTTATCCAAAAGGACAAACATTGTTCAGGGATAGGTATTAACATGCTGTGCAAAAAAAAAAAAAAAATCTGTTTTATAAAAACTGGAGGGGAAAGGAAATGGGAACTATTTTCTGTTTTGTTTATAATATTGAAGAAAAATGTATTAAATATTTCAAGTGGTCCAAAGGCACTTCAGAAATGATAACAACATACGTGTATACTATATATGTTTTCTGAAGGACTCTACTAATTTGGCTAAGCACCATATTCTAATAGGCCAGTAAAATATATGGTGCCCTTTTTTTAGTTGCATTAAGCAAGAGAATGATACAATACCCATGAAAAAATGCTTGTGGCAATGATGATAGGCAGCTGGAGATGGAATCCATTGGAGGAGAAAACCTGGCATGAGTTTTTCATAAATGCATCTCATTTCCAAACTAAGCCATTGGTGGGAACTTCTGTTTAATGTGTATTACTTTCTAGAATAAAGAGGACATTTGCTTTCTAGAGTAACATGACATAAGTTCCTTTAAATCTATCTCTTGCTAAAGTGGAACATTTGCATTACAATCAAATTTCACTCCAGATGTCATTTGGAGCCTAATTCCCTAATAATTCTTTTAAATATTGGCTTACTTTTCGTCTTCCAATTAGAAATGAAGCATTCATGCCCACAGCCTACTACCCACTGCCAGAGATAAAAAAGGGGAAAATGACACAGCTTTCCTAGTGACATTAAATCAATTTAAATTGTTTTTATTTCCTCTTCGTTATGTCCCAGCAACTCTGAGGTCAAATGTTCAAATTTACTTCCCATCCTTAATCAGATGCTCATGTAGACACAGAGCTCCCTTCAGTGCTTTGAGACCTGGGCTAGCTTAGCAACAGCATGTTTGGGATGACATTGGAGCAGCAGAACTAGTGTCCAAGTAATTTGCCATTTTTCTTTCATGAAGGCAAAAACAAAACCAGCTCCAATCTTTAGTCTGGTTTTGAACTGTACATTAAATGTATGTTTTGCTTGAGGAAAACTTCCCTGAGTGAAAAGGACCAGAATAAAATAGGTAAAAGGCACAATTCAGCTGAAATCTCCGGTGACAAAATCTTGTAGGAGAGCAGAAAACATTTTTCAGAAGGTGGTTTCAGGGGTTGAAGATTTTAATTTTGGGAGGCTGTAGAGACAGGTCATAATCTTATTTTATCTATTTGTTGTATTGGCAAGTTTTAGATAGCTGTGAACAGGTGAAATGCCTTGCATAAGAATGCAAAGCAATGCACAAGTCAGTAAACCATCCTCCCATGACTACTATTGATCATCAACATCAAAACTTCAAGAGAAATTTATCAATTGTGAATGGAATATTTTACATGAGTTTTGACACTAGCACAGGTTTTTTTGACTTTTTAAAAACTATGAATAGTCAAGAAGTCTCCTCATAAATAATTCAAAACTGTTACTGTTCTGACTTTGACAGAACATACAAATTACCTCCTGACTATAGGGGCAGGACAAGAATATTTTTACCTTGATATCTAAAGACTCCGATCACTACAAACGAGGCTGTTTTGATCTGGAAATTTCAACTACAGATTGAGAAACCAAACTTTAAGCATCTAAGCTTGAATATTTTGGCCGAGTTTCAAAATTTGAAGCTGATACTGACTCTGAATGTCAGCCATCATATAAAAAGGTTAATGAGACTCCTTTTAGTGTGGTGCAATGAAGTAACTTGCTCCTCTGAGGATGGTACATGAAAGGATGAAACAGCATGATCCAAAATCTCAGTGAAATCCTGATAAAAAATACAATTAAGTGGAAAAAGTTTATGGTACAGAAAAGTGAAGCTTAATTAGTTAGAAACTAACCAAGAGCTTGAAACAAATAAATTAATCATATTTTCCTTCCTGAAACAGGCTCGGTTTTTAAAGGTGGCAAAATTCCTTTGAGGAATTTACCAAAATGCACATGGACATCCTAGCATCTCTAAAAAAAGGCTTGGTCATAACATTTTTTTTTTTATCTCCCAAGAAACCTCTATACATTTAAATGGAATCTATTTAACTTCTGTTCTTTCATATTTTCGCCCATATTAATTACTGTAGAAACACATCAGGGGCTTATCCAGTCCCACTTTTTATCACTGAAACAAAATAATGGTGCAAAAAGACAGTGCTTTGAGTAGCAGCCACTATTTTTCAACTTTGCCCTTGATGCATAAGGAAACAGGGAAACACATCTCAAGGATTCAGTCAAGACAAAGATGAGAGAGTATATTGAAACAATACAGAAAGCATGCACAATAGAATGAAGGAATGAAGCCTGTGGAAATGGAAACTTACTCTAGATACAATCCTTATGATCCAAAACATATTTTTAATGTTCTTGAGTGTTTTAAAAGTATAGCAGGCAGTAAAACACTCTGTGATGAGTGACATCAAGTCATAATGCTTACATGGAGTTTACAGGAACTGATGAAATCAATCTGGGTCTTCCAGAAGGGCCTTGAAGGAGACATTTCCAAATGCACTCTACACCCCAGGAGGAATGCAAAGAAAATGCAAACTTACACAGAAAGATTCAGAAACAGAGGCAGCAGTTTCCACTGACACTGGCAAAGAGTGATTTATGAATAACTGTGCTGTGTGCAGGGGGATGGGGCAATGCCATTAGAAGAGGACTGAGTTAACGAGACAGCCTGAAAGCCAAGGATTGCAACTTTCAGAATTAACCAACTGGCTTACTGGGAAGAGGGATACAGCTTTCACAACATGATTACGTTCATTGAGCCAGACACCTCTGAGTGGTTTTGCTTCTTCCTCATAAGAGAAGAGGTGAAGTGCAAAGCAGCCCTGCCCTCTGCCCACACGTGCTCTGCTGTACCAGGGAAATGTTTTCTCCTAAGCTCTAGAGTCACTTAGGCTTCTGAGAAATTCATATACCATTAAAAATTTTATACAGCACTTACTATGTGACTGGAACAGAATAAAAAAAAACAAAACCAAAAAACCAAAATAACTGCAGTAAAAGTTTCAAGATTAAAAATCTGAAAAGAAGCATTTTCTAGGACAAAGGGTGCATCAGATAAGAGATAAGATGAAACCTAAAATCACAATGACTTGAATAATAGTCAGATTAAAGAAAAAGCTAAAATGCTAGATTTCTTCTTGGAGGAAAAAAAAAACCATTGCATCAAAAGCATAGTCTGTATGAATCTGTGTGACATCTGAAATAAAAGAATAGGAAAGGTGTATACTCTGATTGTGACTCCAATAGCTTGATGAGAATAAGGGGCATATGCATTTTCTACTTATTGCCAATGGAACAAAAATCTGATGAATAGCTGATTATGAGAATTTCACTATATAAAAGAATTTGCATTACCTATCTCTACCTTTTAAGTAACACATGAATGGTACCAATGCTAATTACAATATTTAATTTTGATCTGGCTTTATAAGAGATGCAAAATATCATTGTAAAAAAATTTTATTAGGGGTGCATTTTCACATCACAGAAACATTCGTTTACAGCTACAATATCTTGTACCCTGGAAATGGCACTTCTCAAGTATTTATGAATATCAAAGATGGTGGTAAAATAATAAGAAAGAGACGTACAAAAAAAAAACTTAAAAAAGACAAAAAATCTACAAGAGTGAAACAAATCCAAGTAAAATAATTCCTTACCCGGTTAAATACCAAAGACTAAATGACTACTGTATGATAATGGTTTTAGGGTGTATTAGGGTTTTAGGGTGTATTAAAGTCACATTTCCATGTTGTATGTTGTTTTAGTACCTCTCAGAGAAATTATGACTCAATTCTTTCTTATTCAATTTCCTCATTTAATATCTTTTTCTGGTCCAACTTATCTCTCACAGATGAGCTGCTATGTACTTAATTTAATTTTAAGACACTATTCTCATGTGTACGTAGTTTTGCAAGATTAAACTTCTTTTAAAATCCAAACTAAATGTTTTCTTGCACAAAATTTTGTCTTTCTTTCTAACATTATCAGCCATCTAATAAAAAACTCCTCTATCTACAAATCAAAACTTAGGTTGTTACATCCAAACCATCAACATTTTATTTTTTTCCCCAAAGCATGATGATGATATTTGTCAGGAATTGCCAAACTGAGGAAAGAGTGACCTGATATGAAGCTGTGATTAAGTGCCCACAATTTTCCCTTATAAGAGCTATTAATAAAATTGTAATTGAACTTTTTTCCAACAGAGAATAAGTGTTTTTTACAGAACCACAGAATATTTGAGGTTGGAAGGGATCTCTGTAGGACATCTGGCCCATCTGGTCCAGCCTTCCCCTGCTCAGTTAGGGCCATTTAAATTCAGTTTCTCAGGACTATGTCGACATGGATTTTGATTATCTGAGAGGATGGAGGCTCCCCAGACTGTCCTGGCTGCTTGTGCCAGGGCTCAGTGCATTACGGGTGACACAAGAAAGTGAAACACACTAGAATGAGCCTTGAATCAGTTTTTAAGTATTATTTCCATATTTTCACTGTCACCATTTTACATGTCTGCATCTGTGTTTCAGATGCATGCTCAGATACACAGAGCTGAGCAAATATATGTATTGCAACTGCTAGAAGGTAAAGCTGAAAGGAATTCTAAGGACAATGCATCAGAAACATGGTACTGTCTCTATAGCATATCTTGTTACGAGACCTTTTATGGTAGCATTATTAAGTAATGACACAGAGACATTTGAGAAATATTTAACTATTCTTTTGGCAATTATATGACCTCAGAATTTTATTCTCAGCAGTTAACTTTGTTTTGCTAACACAAACATTTGTTTGTAATGGGAAGTCATAATTGGTTTTATGCTAGTTTTACAACAGAAGATGAAAATTTTACTTTGACTGTAACCCCAAAGACATCAATAATTTTCAAAATGCTTTTCAAAGGTAAACATTAAATTACTAATTTTAAATTAAAAATCTGCTACTATTACAGAATGACATCTAAAATCATATTTCAGTGTCATTTGTCCCACTGAATATGAAATTTCTTAATTTCAGTTTCTTTTTTATTATTCAGTTCTGTACATGTTTTCTTGGTTTTTTTTTTTTTTTGGAGAGGAAGACACACAGAATAGGATTTGTTAGTTTATTTGGACACCATGTGCCAAATTACATTGCAGTTTTCTGCAGCAGCTGTTGGTATTTCTACAGTGGTAAGGAAGATTGGGCAGAAGACCCCTGTAGGGACCCTAGTTAGACTCTTATCATTCTAAAACAAGATATCAGAGTCAAATTTTAATTATAGAAACTGTGGCTGTATTTACAGAATTAATTTATCCAGTTTAAAATACATATTTCATATTTCAGGGCAGATAATAATAATAATAACAACAACAACAATAACAATGTGTCTGTAACATTTGTTGCAGAGATTTCAGTGATTTCAGTAAATAGTTTTGAATCAGCTACAGATATTCTGCAAATGCCTGTTGATCTACTGTGAGAGTTTTATTCTTGTACAGATAACTGGAGAAATAAATTGCAAAAACAAAAAAATGAAAGGCGTTAATGTCAGATGCAATTATCTTTTATTCAAATGGTTATCTTTCCTGTAATCAAACAAATTTGTATTTATGGAAAAATTAGATTCCTTCCAGTGATGAACTATCTATGACATGGCATTAATACTTTATTTTATTCACTCAATCATTTGTAAAATGCTTCAAAAAATTGGTTGTTTAATGCAACTCATTATTCAAAATAGTTTCTGGGGGAAGAAAACAACAGCACATGCTCATAATTTTGGTTTTAGTGCCTTCTCCTATTTCAGTGCTCATTTGTCTGATTGTCTGAGTGTGGCAGGTGTAGCTGTGAAGGGACCCAGATCAGGAGGTGTGTGTGTGACTGCCAGATGGGAGAGGGAAGTTTCCCTAATACCTTCTCTAAACTAGGTTTTCTTCATGGCCCATGAAGAGTTCCTGGCACTACTAGTTCCCATGTTAACTGCTGCTGTACAAAGGAAATGAGCACTCAGCACTCATAGGAGCTGCCTTTCTGTAACTCTTCTACTTCTCATTTGCAACAGAGGCATGTTCTTAAACCCCATGTAGAAGGTGTTTTTCCAGCAAGAATAAAATGAAACCAAATTTCCTAATTAATGGAGCCTAATTAATGTATTTAGCTGTATTCCTAAAAACCTGCCATTTCCATCCTGACAGCACCCAGAACTGTATGTGCTACTTAAAGAAAAATCTCAATTTAAAATCGTCTGAGGAAACCTCACCTACCATTTCCTGGGGCAATGTTCCAGTTAAAAGCATGAAAGAACCTCATCCACTCACTTTACACAAAAATAAAATAATGTTAAATAACTCATAAATCCCTATCATAAAATAACACATTTTATACTGTGGCCAACCACTGTGACTTCTGAGCACTAATAGCAAACCTTGTATCATAGTTCCCGACATCTGGCAATCCCCTCAAATCTCTCATTTTTGCAGCCCAAAAGTTATTCTCACAAGTTTATATTTGTGTCAGATATCGTGAGAGCTGCATCCCTAACCTGCCACTGGGTTCTTCCCTCCTATTTCATGTACTGGGAAGCAGCACACCTCAGAAATTCACATTTTCAGGGGGAGGAAGGGTAAGTGAGAGGGGAATGAATCAATCTGTATTCTGCTGCTTGCTTTCTTTGTGCTTCAGTGGCTGTATTTTTATCTACATCAAAGGGCTTTGCTCTGCTTTCTCACCTGGGTTCCCTCCTCCTTTGTGTTAAGGTGGGAGTAAAGAATTCACTATGCTGAAAAGTGAACTCTAAAGGGAATAACATGTGTTAAGTGTTGGTAAACAGATTCCTATTAGAAATATTTGTACTTTTTTTTTGCTACTCTTTATGTACAGTGAGCAAATATTAACTCTTCATTAGCATAAACACAGTAATAGTCAAGCAAGCACATAAAGCATAAAAAAGCCAGGCACAGCTGTCTTTCACAAATATGAGGATTAATTAGGTTATCAGAGCTGGGAATTTCACCTGATTGGTGGAAAGATTTTTTCAAATAAAAAGTCTCCCTTACAGTGATTGTCTAACAACAACCAAGGCCTACATTTGTCCAAACATCTCTGCATACAAGCAGTTATTTATCTGAATTGTCTCAAACAAGTTCTCATGTGATTTGTCCTGATTATGAGTAGGAAGGAAGTATTCATGGTTTTTTTCCAAGTTGCTTTATTATACTGCAAAAAATTTATTTAAAAGGAAAATGTAACCCTTTTTCACTCTTTTAGCCAGGTTAAAGATTAATTGAAGTCCAAGTTCTATAAAGATTCACGCAGCTATTAATATATCTAACATTAACTTGTCAAGAGTGAATACAACCAGAGGATTCTAGTTCCCAAATTTAGTTTACTCTCAGTGATTTCTACTTCCACGATCAGTCAAAAGCAAGTGATCCTGCTTTGTATTTTCACCTCCAAAACCTTTGAGTCACCTACAAAACTTCTGCTTCTCAAGGTTTCAAAACAAAAGTAGCTCCAGGACTTCTAGAGCGTTATACAAAGGAAGAGGAAGGAGATAAAAAGTTGGTCTTTTGCACTGTACAGCCCCTTTCATTTCATTCTTTGGTGACAGGTAATGTCACCAAAGTACTTTGCCAGTATCTGAGAGAAAAATCTGCAGGTTCTGGTTTTCCTGGTAAATAGTGCACACGAGACTCCAATAAGAGGGGCAGCAGCAGCTCTTCCTGTCTTCATGTCCCCTTGGGCTGCACAGAGACTTCAAAGGGGAGACACTCCTTCATGTATGTGGAGCTGCAAAAGCAGCTTGGAGACAAACACAAATACACTAATATATGTTTCAGTTTTGTTTGCCACCCACCTGGTCCCTTCCTCCAGGGAAACAGTGAGGGCAACCTGTGCCCTTGAAAAAAATACTGTAAGAGGGATGCAATACTGTACTGGCTTGAAATGGTCTGTGCTCATTGACAAGGGGATTCACTGGGTTGTACAGGAACTGTTCCTTGTCCAGCACTGCTGTGAGCATGCTCTTTAATTTGAAAATTGGGAGGGAATGTAAGTCTGAAATTCAAAATGTTCTTGATATGTTCTAGAAATGTACTGGAATAAAAAAGATGCAACTGGATGGGAACAGTTATGCAGCAGTAGGCATAAAGTGAATACATAAAGTGATGAGAAGAAATATCAGTGGGACTGCTATATACAAGACAAAAAGAAATCCTTCTTAGCCAGCATGACTGAAGTCTAATTAGGTTATTACATAAATAAATTTTAAAAAGTCAAGGGAAGAATATCAAAGAAGATGTGGCCTAGAAAATGCATTCTTTTAGAAAATATGGGGGTTATAATCCAGAAGAAAAAGACAAATAAAAATAAATGAACAAAAAAGATACTTCGCTACCCTACAAAATGTAAAATATTACCAAAAGGAAAAAAAAAAAATATTCCTAATTCCTGTGGCTAAAACAGAAAGTAGTCTTAGAAGTACTAGACTAGATAATCTAAGGAGAAGGAATCCCCATCCCTAGAAGTTTTTAAATAAAAATTTTAATGAACTGCTGTTTTGATATGAATGGTTGTTCTCATGCTGACCTGGTTTTGTGTTGACTTGGCTGGCCCTTTGGCTTCTGCTCAGAATTAAGCTGTGGAACAGTGAATTAAACTCACACCCAGAAGGCATCTCACATGACTGTTCTCCCTCTGAAGCAGTCCTCTGATGTTTGAATGATGCCCAGTTCACCACGCACACCATGTACACCTTATTATTAAAAACCCCTGGAGGAGGTCTGGCTCCAATCTGTGCATGGGACATCACATGGGAGGAGTAGATCCAGCTCTGTGCCATGCTAGCACTGACCAATGGAGGAATCCTAATCCAGCATCAGCCTTTGTGCTCATCAGAGGTACAGCTTTTATAGTGGTAACTTGCCTTCTCAGGAGGCACCATGGCCTGACTGTCATTCTGGAACCTCTGGCTGATTGTCTACGAAAAGCCCCATATAACAGGACATCCACACATTTAGGCAGTTTGTATTCTCCTGTTATCTATGCACCAGCTTGTGGTGTACATGCTCTGGTGTCCACCTGTAGAAATTAGTGATTCCACACCGCCCCCCACAACAATGACATATCCTGACCTGAAGAAAACATGACTGAAAACTTGTCTTTTAACTGCTGCTGAGCTCCAAATGGTGCAGCAGCAGTGAGTTTCAGGCACATCATTATAAAGCAACACCCCAGCATTCCCAAGAAGTTCCAATTCTAGAGTACTGCACCTCCTCTGTGTACCAGTGAGCAGACCTGCCTCAGGAACAGTCCCAGTAGGATGAAAAGCTCCAGGCCATATTCCTACATGCCTTAAGCAACAATCCTGGGTTCTCTAAGGGAAGAGCAGTTTCCAAAGCAGTATGACAGGCAGCCATGCTTTTAATTGAGACTACTCTGGGCTGACTTGCCATATACCAGAGCACCTTTCAAAATCTCTGTTGTTCTAGTAAATAACCCAGTTTTCCCTACATCAATCAATGTTGTCATTCCATCATCCAGACCCTATTTATGCATATGTGGCAAGGTATGCACAAACACCTGAGGCTTTCTGTGTGCTCTGAAACTATAACAAACCTTTAATTTAATTTTTTTCATACAGCATCAGGAAGAAAATGAATGATTGTGGCTGGAGCTCCTCATTGCAAAAGGAGAAATTAGAGAGGGTGCTTATAATAGGAACTGAGTCCAGCTTTGAGACTGTGGACTACTGAAAACGCAATATCTCCCAGTCAGCCCAAAGAATTGAATTAGAACAGCATCACAAAGAAGCAGTCATGTGGACTGGTATAAAAACAGGGATTGCAACTCAGTACAATTATTAACGGGCGGGAG
>VXAX01005499.1:12717-44368 GCA_013399835.1 Leptocoma aspasia
AAGGAAGGAAGGAAGGAAGGAAGGAAGGAAGGAAGGAAGGAAGGAAGGAACCAGATTAAAAAAAAACCCAAAGAACCAGAAAAATATAAAGGATATGATCTTGGAAAAATCTTTAAGATCTTCTAACTGAGATGTGCTTGCTATTTGTTTATAGTGCTACCAAAATCTATAAAAGTCACTACTTAACCCATCTCTTTCTTTTAATTATAGTGGGAGTTTGAGCAATGTATTCATTCTGTAAAACTTGTATTTATGAGAACAAGTACAGATTTTATTAAATCAACCATCCGTATGATACATATTGAGAATAAAATAGATGATTACCATATAAATTGGGGACAAATCTGAATTAAATATTGATCCATCCAAACCCTTAACAGCCAGAAAACAGCCTAATTGTCATAGATCTTGAAGGCTCTAACGGTTTAGATGAATACTATAATACACACAAAGGTAAATATTAAAGCATTAAAAAAAATAAAACACAGGCATTCAAATTATTTGTTGAAAGTTGTAAAAAGTATAGTGAGAGCTGTCAGAAGTTAAAATCTAATAAAAAATACCTAAATCTGAAAAGAAAACATCAGTGCAGTGATTAGCACCTTTATGAATTAAGTAAATTTCTAACCTTTCTGGTGAAGATAAAGTATGTCAAGTGAACAAGATTACACAGGGAGAAGGTGACAGCATTAATGTTATTTTTTTGTTTTAATTGATAGCACTATAGATGATGGTTGGTTGGTGGGCAGGTTTGCTCTATGTTTTCCTCAGAGCCTTGTGAATAAACAAATTAACCATAAGCTTTCTGTCTAGACAATGCTATGACAGGAAAATATATAAGAGAAAGCAGTTTTCTGTTCTGCCTTCCACGGTGTACTGCAGATATACAGAAATTGAAATAGCTTTATGACTTATGGGAATGGCCGTGTGTCTTACTCTTCCTCTACCTGGATTAATTCATTTGCCAAACACTACGTAAAAGAAGATTTGCATGTTGTCTGCCATACTGAGCCAAAAGGGACAAAATTTCACCTGCATTAAACAGCCAGGTTTTGTACATTATCAGGAGCAAGCAGAGCTGTTGTAACTGTAACAAATTGAAGCCACAGTGAAGCTGAGGTGAGATAAAACAGGTCTGTGCTGCTGAGTAGTGTCTGGATATGGCTGGTAAATCTTTTGCTTTCTCAGTTCTGTGATGGTAAAGCAGGCAAAGGAGCATTCCAATAAACTGCATTCACAATCTGTTCTTCCTTTTCCCACAGCACTTTCATCTATAAATACCTTGCCTTGGGAACAACTTTTGCTGCTGGTTTCTGCCCAACACTTTGACTTTGACTAAGGGCTGAACTGAGAATAAATTTCACTCACATTACCCTTCCAGCTTAACTGCTGACCACCAGGAGCTACCAACATTAAGTTTTCCAATGTGGTGATTACCCATCAGTTAGTTCCTTCATTTTATGTCCATGGGCTGCTTGTAAGAACATCCAATGAATGAAAGTGTGTGAAAGTGTGTGAAATTAAAGCATCACCCAATACTCCTGCCTCAGACAGAAGTCACAAGAAAGATGTTAGCTGAATTCTATCAACTGAAAAATCTATTCTTGTCTCCTAGGTGCTCATATATCAAGAATTAAAACCCTTGCTTCAGGAATTCTGCTTTCTGAAATGTTGAAATTAGTCCTACTAGTATGTAGATCTAAAAGTACCCTTTTTTCGCCCCAGAATAGAATTTTGGATGTGTAAACCTTTATACCATTCATAGTCTTCCCATATTCCTGGAAATTGTGGTAAATTATTTCGTATTATATTTGTCTTAAATTCTTGAAGAACTGTGGTATACATTTTACTCTGTCCCTGTTCAAGAGAACACCATCAAAATTTCTGCTAATTATCTTTGATCATTTCAATCTCTTATCTGGTCTATGTGCACATTTTTTTAACTGTTAAATGTATTAAGCTTTCTGTCATAAAAAGATGACCTAATCTCTCTTCTACAAGTTTATGATTTTCACATCCAATGAGTTAATTGCATTAATGTTAAAGCAGACTTTGGCAGAACCTTAAATGCTCAAAGTTTTTTATACATAAGTTGATCAGAGCCAATTAATATGTTGGGTTTTTTAAACAGAAACCATTCAACATCAAAATTGTGTTGAATAATATTTTGTCATTTGTTTATGATATGAAATGGGATATCACAAATTTCCTCAAAATATAAACATGAGCAAGAATACTTATGGTTAGTGATCAAAATCTTAAGGGAAGCCAACTAAAGGATCACTGTTTGCAGTCCTTTTCCAAAATTAGGCCAGTAGACATAAAAGATGTAGAACAAATTATTTCTCATTGGTTCATTAGACCAATCACCTTTTATTGAACTGCACAATTTTCAGTAAGTATAAACTAAATATGGCAGGCGGTGAATAAGCTGTCTTGTACTTAAATAAGATGTTTTAAGTTATTTTTTAATCACTAAAAATCCCGATTTAGCTATTGAGGGTCATCCAGGAGAGGTTTCTATTTTGAGTTACACATTTTGCAGATTTCTAAGCCTTTCAAAGCAATTTTGTGAAATCTTTCAAATTTGGTTATTATTCAAAAACCTGTGAAACTAAAAAATAAATATATTTAATCTGATATAAAACAAGAAAATTAATAATACAGATAATCTATTAATGCATGGTAGAGCCCTGTGCAAAAATATTTTTATCTATCTTTCTAATGAACATAATTTATGCTTTTAAGACCACTGGAAATTTTAGAAATAAGTTTTAATTAAGTGATTATTTTTTTATTTGTTTCCTCCTAATGAAACCTCTTTCCTAACCATTAGACTCATATAATTACAACATGTTTCATGTCAGCTGGTAAAATTGATTCTGAGATGAATAAGTTTGGTTCAATTGATAAAAGTTTCATTTTGAAATTATTAATCTGCTACAGAAAATATTGTGCACTTCCTATATGGCAAATTCAAGTGATAATATTTCTGTAGTACAGGCATATTTTTTTTTTTCCTAAGGTTAAAATGCTGTCCAGAACTGATACCACTGAAACTGTAAGCAGTACTTTCTTGGATCAGATTCTTCATTCCTCCATTCTTGAATTATCCAATAGAAATGTGTATTTTAATTTATATTCCCTACTTGGTCACAAATTGACAAATTCATGGGAACATGAAATAGCTAACAGAAATAATTATCACTTTATTTGGGAAAATACAAAGCTGAGCAGACTTGTTTCCTGCTAAATCAGATACAGAGCTGGTGTAGCTATCCACCAACTGGTTTTGACCACCTTCTCACGCCCACCTTTTCAGTTACAGAAAGCTGCACTAGATGGGTTCTAGCATTTGATCACTTCTGGAGCATGTTACTGTCAAAAGACATCTCTCACTACAACTGTAGTGCTGTAACTGCCCAAAAAATCCCAGATAGTGATCTCATTTTTTTTTTATAAAACACTGTCTCCTTTTCAAGACACTTCTCTATTCATTAACCTCTGGTGGTCACCATCAAGTTATGTCACCACAACCCTAAATTTGCACACTGCAAATGCAGTGGAGGTGCCTCTGCAGAGCCTTCTGGGTGCTGAACCCACATGGAGCCTTCCCAACACAAACACAGCCTCAGCTCCAGGTCTGACAAGGTTCATGGGCTGCACGACCCCTGTGCTGCCTGATGGACCCAGATGAGGTGTTGAATCCTCTGCATCACTCCAGCTGCTGCTACCCAACAGCTGTGTCAAAGCCAGCAAACACCTAGCAAGGCACTGAGACAAATCAAACAGGCTTGGGAGCATCCCACTTTACCTGCTGGGAAGGTAGTAAGGGTAGGATGAAGCTTGCCTACCTTTTTATGTTTGCAATACTGATCTTTGCTTTCAGAAATGGGAAAAATACTTCAGATCATTACCTCTGTGATTCTACAACAGCAGGCTATAATCAAGAGACTGAGATAGGCACATCTTAAAAAGAGTCTAGATATTTCTACTATTGATGCTGGCAAGAGGCATCCCAACCCACGTGTTTCTGCATGGTGCTTTCATATAGTCCCTAATATAAACTCAGAGCTCTTCCTTTGCACCCATTTCACCTCTACAGGCTCTTAAACCACAGGAGCAATCACCACATAATTGGTTTAATATTAATTTCCAAGAGATAAGCCCTGTAAACTTTGGATGTTCTGGTAAAAAAAAAACAAAAACAACTTGATTTCTCATCCAATATTCACAACGTGGTCTGGGACTAAGACACTATCAGTACCTGATGGCAACAACAGGCATCATGTTGAAGGTATTGGAAGGCATCAACTCCTTTCAGCACCTATGGATACTGATACTGACAGCTGTTAACACCTGTCTGCTGGCAACTTGTCCATGCCCGTGACTCCATCTCAGACAGCAGGTATTTTTGACTCATGTAGTCCTGCATCTGTTTAAATTAAAAGTTTCAGTTCACATCTCAAACACTAATAGCATTCAGCTCTCGGTAATTTTAATGACTCAACTTTTATTACTGAGTGCAGCTGGTTAATCTAATGAACAGACTTGCTTACAAATAAAAATATAAAAGCAATGGTACATGTGATAAGAATGACAATTTGTGTTAAACAAGGATCTTGGTTACTTTCACGGATATTTAAAGACATCATGAGACACGTAAAGGGCATTGCTGTTTGCCAGGGCTCAGCCATCTTTGCAGAGTGGGTAATCAAAGAGAGGAACAAAAGGAATGAGCTATTGTACCTGACCTGTTCATGTGGAGTGTGCCCTTCAGGGACCAAAGGGGTCGTACTCACATACTACAAAACAGTAAACGAAAATACAAAAGAAACATATTCAAGAATTAACTCTGACAACTTTATTGTTATTTAGTCTCTCTACAAAATAAGTTAGGAAAAAATAAAAAAAGAATGTAGTCCAGGACAATTCCTTTTTTACAGTTGTTTGATGATGATATCTCCCACATCTCTTTTTTTTTTTTTAAGAAGCAGTGCCTAGTGGTATCTGTAGAGAAAAATAGTTTTCCCAGGCAATCCACTTTCCTGCAGCATTGCTTTGTGTGCTGATTACTTCAGAGCATTCATGTCCTCTTTTCATTTCACACTGAAGCAAGTAATTTATTCCATTGTACATGGCTCTATCCCATCCTCCTCACTTCCTCTTTTGCCCTCAATTTTGCTGTGCTGTGCTCTGTGTATTTCTATCTAACGGCCATCACAAACCTCCAGTTGTCACCTTTAATGCATTTGCCTGTTGTGAGGCTGGACAGTGCAAGCCAGCTCCCTGCCAGCCCCCTGCCCCACAAGAAATCAGGCAGGGGGAGGTCAGCCTTTAAACCACAGAATGACTCTGAGCGAAACTGCTGCTCACAGCTCTGCAGCTTTGCAGTGCTGTGGAAGCACAGTGGCCAACTCTAAATTTGGCAGTAAAGTCTACTGGAAGGTCAGTACACTCCTGCTATGCACTCATTCACTGTGTTTTCCTCCTGAAGGAATCACTGGGATCATTCCTCAGAAGAACTGATTCCACTGTGCTCCAGCTGACGTGCAGCAGGCAAGACACCATTTAAGCATTGAAGAGGCCTCTCACACCCATTATACATCAATGCTTATGTATGTAAAGAAAAGTGTGTATATATATAATGCATGTACAAAGAATAACAGTCTACTCCATCATGCTCTTGAATCTGGTGAGCTAATTTGCCTTCTCTTCAAAATGACTGCCCACCAAATTAAAGCTCTGTGGCAGCAGAAGGGCAGCCATGCACTTTGTATCTGAATATCCTCGAGTGAGGACAGAGCAGTGTGAATTCTGCTGTTTAACAGAAGCTGGATGAAAGAAGTCTGTTTCCAACTGTACCCACACACTGTGGTGTTCAGAAAAATCAGCAATTAGAAGGATTAGGAAGTCTGTGAAAAAGGACAATTTTGGATCATAGCTTTGTAATTATAATGCACAAGAATATCTAAGCTGGTTTCTCATTCAGAACACTTAAAATAGAACTTTAAATTATGTTAGAATATTCATCTATAACTGATTATTTTTTTTTGTTTATCTGGGCTATGCTTCAACAAGCATTGCAAAGATAAAATTAGAGGAAAATCTTTATCAATAGTGGCAGAAGTCTTAGTGGAGAAAAAAGATGTACAATATTAAAATTAAATTCTTCCATCAAGGCAAATCAGGGATATATTGAAAAAACATCACAGCAATGTTTTTCTTTTGATTACAATTTTTTACTGATTCAAGCAGAATGGAAGTATAATAAAGTTATTTTGCGAATACCCTAACCAGTAGTTCCTCATTTTCTTCTATAATTATGTTTATTCTAACTCTTCAAATTTCAGCAAAGTAATTGTAAGTACAGCAGAATACAGACATGTAAAAACATAAGATATTAATAGTAAACAACTGAAAAAAATTACAATTTATAAGATACTATTGAAGTCCACAGTTACATCAAACCCCTAAAAATCCTCTGGTGGCACTGTGAAAACCCCAAGAGATTTTATTCATTAATTCAACAGCATCAAAGTATTAGAAATGCTTGTGACAAAACAGATTTCTGCATTTTGCCTCCAACTCACTAATTTTTAAATTATTTTTAAGCTTCTTTTTTTTTTTAAACTAAGTGAGCAAAATAAATTATTTCTTTTATATGTCATATGTATTCAAATAACAATGTCTCACAATTTTAATTTGTGCCTGTGTTTTCATAGTATGAAAAACACAAGCACAGGCATGAAATATTCATCTGTGACACCAGGAAACAAAAAAAGCAGATTTCCCAAATAAAACCATAGGGGCCAACATTATTTTAAATGAGCATGCATAAACAAGCTATGCAACATATTAGTGTTTGCTCATAGCCTATATGCAAGTCTTATATTTTGCATGTGTTTGGATTGATGGCTGTTTAAACATAAAATTTCAGCTTTATACCTAAATTTACTGACTACTGAAACTCATTAAATATGTCCACCTTCAACCTGTCCTTTATCCTGTTCCACTCTGGAGCTCATAATTTCTTTTCATAATGAAAACATAGGTTACAACAAGATAGAAGAAAGGAATCTGCAGGAAGGCAGGAGAGACAAAAAATGCAGCCCAACACTTTAAAGTTTTGAAACTTTGATATGCCACTCTGTAAGACAGTGTCCACGTTTATTTTGTATTTATCATCATACATACTGATGTTTAGAGAAATCAACCACAGTTTTGTGTTTTGTGATTATCTAACAGTAAAACTAATATCAGAATTAAGAACAAACACACATTATCTGCTTATACAAAAATATTTTTCATTTCAAAATAAAAGAGTTTAATAACAGTTCCACCCTCATTTACTCTCAGTTCAGGGGTTTAGTTTTTGGGAAGGTGGAGTTGTTAATTGTTTCTTTCTAGAAAGCTGATGATACTGGTCCTAAAAATTATCAGAGACTCCGTTAATTTTATAATCTTTCAGAAAATATCCAATCACCTTCTTCAGGTACACAGTGTGAACTCAAATACCACATGGCTCTAGTTTAAAACTCAGATGAAGTTCTGTGGAGATGATAAAATACACTGCAGTCTTACAGTAAGACTGCAGTGTATTTCATTCCTAGGATCAGTGAACAGGCTAACAAAAAACCAGGCACACCTGAAATTGCACTGGTCTCTGTGAATTAGAGAAGCTGGGAACTGCCACTGTTAATTACAGTGTAAAGAGCTTGGAGTTAATCCAGGTGATTAAACACATGCTTAGACTGCCCTGAGCCTGAGCACTTCCGTGGAGAAATGCCCTGCTTTTCACACCCGATGGGAGTTTGCAGTCACCCTCAGGCACCCACAAGTGCAGAGCACTTCTGGGGAGCTGTTGAGCCCTCTTTCCTTGCCAAAACAAGTCAGACTGTAGGAAGAGAATTTGAGATTAACTTCCCTGCTCCTGCCACAAGACAGATGGGTACCAGACAAAATTAAGGCATAACATGTTGTGTAGCCTGTGTGTCCACCCCCCTACAGTCGATGATGGCTAAGTGCCTCCCAAAGTCCATCAGCTGGTGGCAAAGGCAGGCTAAGATCCAGAGAAGTCTGGGCTGCTTTTCTAGTAAAAACATTTCATCCCTGTTCATTTCCCACTTTACTCTGCCCCTGGCTAAGACGGGATGTGTTCTGTGTTTTGTTCTGGTTTTTAAAGACTCAGAAAATAGATGTATCTTTTGCCTCCAGTTGTGTTCCTCAATCTAATGTGCTATTAAGGAGAGAAGCTTCAATTTTTGTTCCACTGCTAATGAAGCAAGTGAGTATTTGGCTTGCTTCTTCAATCAGACCTCTAGTAATTGAAAGAAAAAGGATTAAAAAGTACAAGAGAGTGCTCTTAGAAGAAGATGAATGTCCTGACATGTCCCCAGCCTCGTTGTTTTGTAAACAAGCCAGTGAGATTTCAGTCTATAGGCAGAATTCACAATACAATTGAGATGGTTTTGCTCAGTATCAATATAATCACTTCCAGAGTTATCATCAAATGTAGGAATAACTTAATGGAGGAGTTGTGCTTTGCAGGTTTTGTGCTTAATATTTGATCCCTGAAAACTGTCTGTTTGATATATGCAATCATCACACTGTAAAAAGAGGGCCAAACAATGGACAGAGAACAATTAACTTCAATGACTATAGTCCAAACAAGTCTTGAATCAAATCAAATACAAACAAGACTTTTCCTCAGCTGCAGGTAGAGAGATGTAAAAAGAAAATTGTTTCCAAATCAAAGCAAAAGTTCAAAGGAGATTCAGTAAAGGAAAAATGGCTTAGGCTCACAGAATTACACAAGAACCTTTGCAAAAGAGAAAAGATTAAACGTGTGCTTGTTCTGCCAGCTGAACCATCAGCTGTACTTAGAAAAGGAAATCTGAAACAAAGGGACCTCTTTGTTTATTAAATTCTCTCAATAATTGTATATAAGTGATTACAATACAAAATTCACTGGTTATACAAGAAAGATTTTTTTACTTCTCATATTTTTAATCTCAACATGCAAAAATCACTAGAGAAAAGTGATAAATATTGCTGCAGTTTTAATGCAGAAAATATTCTATGCTCAGTGTTGATTTTTATGACACACTTTTCTTGTGCTGTTTTAAAATATAAAGTAAGTTTTCCTCCATAGCACCAGGCTTAGATTCAGTCTACATTGAATCTAGAAACTACAGCTACTTTGGATGGTCTGGTAATTTAAGTTATCTCAACTTCCTTAAAGTGAGATTACAGGCACCATAACCACATAGGTAAACACTGGGTTTTATGCAGTGGAAAAGAAAGGAAGAATTGGTAGTTTATTTAAATTGAGTTCTTAAAGGGGTGGCTCTTCTCTCATAACATTTGTGGGACTTGTTAACAGCTGAAGTATGCCAAAATAAGAATGCAGACCACCAGGTGAAACCCTTTGGTTAAAAGGATCTATATGAAAGGGTAAAGTTTTCAAAATCCAAGGAGAAAAGAGACAGAGTACCCCAATAAGAGATTACGACTCTGAAAAGGACCCATGTGCAAAAACAAAATTCAGATTCCTCTAAAATGTCTGCTACTGTTTGGGTAAAAATTAAAATTACTGATATACAATGAATGATCTCAACTAGCTCCCACCAGTGCCCCTCAGAGCACAAGATGCCCTTTTACCTCTGCACAGTCCTCCTCTCCTTTAGACACAAATTAGTTAGAAGAGAAAAACAGCTATTCTTTTGCCTATGAAACTAATACTGTTTTGCAGTAGGACAGCAATGTGTAAAATAAAGCAAGCAATAATTTGTACCTTTTTCATGGACTTGTTGAAAATATGGCAATGGGGAAATTATTTTGTTGATTTCTACTTTCATAAATCCTTTTTTAAATTGGTGGAAATGAAATTTTCTATTCTTCCAGACCCAGACATGATCTGTTTTCTGTTGCTGCTTTGAAAAATAATTGCATATGGTAAATTCCTACGTTTGCATATCCTTATTCTGGCTTTCATTCAGACATGAAAAAAATTTACAGTTCAAAATCAGGCTATCTTATACAGTGCCAAGAGCAACACTCATGTTAAGAAAACAACGGCAATCACATTCATGAGATTACAGAGTAATACACTAATTTTCTGGAGTAAAGAAAAAAAAGAAATTAAAAAGGAAAAGTCACAAAATCACCATCAACTAAAAGGTCATTCCAGTTTTTCTTCACTCCCTTTTCCTCAGGCAATAAAATTCAATTACAATAATGTACTTCATTTGTGCATTTTATCATTTCTGCTAATGTATTTGGCAGTTCATTTAGAAATTAATTTGGATCAACTTTCAGCTTTTCATAAAAGTACTGAAGAAACAGGATATTGGACAAGATCCAAGCAAAGTCCAGACAGAATCATGAGGTCGTTAAAGTTGGAAAAGACACCTGAGACCACCAAGTCCAGCCATTAACCCAGCACTGACACGCTCCTCACTGAACTGCCCAAGTGCCACATCTATAGGTTTTCTGAACACTTCCAGGGATGGTGATTTTCCCACTTCCCTGGGCAGCTTTTTTCAATGCTGCCCACCCTTGCCATGAAGAAACTTTTCCTAGTATCCAACCTAAATCTTCCCTGGTAAAACCTGAGGTGCAACCCTGAGATTAGCTCAATTGGTTAGAGCATGGTGCTAAAATTTATGACAGGGTCATAAATTCAATCCCTGTATGGGCTTTTCACTTAAGACTCAATGATCCTTGTGGGCCCCTTCCAAAGCAGAATATTCTGTAATTCTGTGATTTCCTTTGTCAATTGTTACCTGGGAGAAGAGACCAGCTCCCATCTTGCTACAACCTTCTTTCAGGTAGTTCTAGGGAGCATGAAGGTCTCTCCTGAACCTCCTTTTCTGCAAACTAAAACCTTTCAGCTCCCTCAGCTGCTCCTCATCAGATTTGTGATAAAGACACTTCCCCAGTTCCATGGCCCTTCTCTGGGCATGCTCCAGCACCTCAATATCTTTTTTGTAGTGAAAGGCCTAAAGCTGAACACAGGATTCCAGGTGTGGCCTCTCAAGTGCACAGTACATTTTGCGTTCCTAAACCAACTCTATAATTTTGGTGTCACTCAGTTTGCTGTCAGGAATGCTCAGACCCTTATCATATCAAGACATCAAAATATCTTTACCTATAAATCTCTCCTTAAATTTGTAAAGCCTCTTATTGAAAGAAATATTTGGAAGAAATGAAAGCCAGACTAAAAATACTGTCTGACAATAAGAATTTTTGCTTTTAGAAATCATGCAAATCACTTACATAATACTTTTCAGTTATGGACAAAATGCTGAAGGTTGAAACCTCATTTGAAATAGTGAAAAAAGTTGTCACTTTATTGGTAGACAACAGAACAAGATCTTATCATCAAAAATAGATTCTAAAACATATAAATTTCTGTGATACATTGAAAGTAGTAATTTTTACAAAATAGCCTTCATTTTATTAGCTACAAATACTGTCCTCTCACATGGTATTCCTTACAAAGAAAATAAAATTATAAGATGAACTACAAAGCAACACACTAAAGGAGACAAGCAGAGCCACTGAGCAGAATGAATTAAAATGATACAGCATTTGACAGCAGGTACAAAAAAACCCCCAAAACCCCCAAAATATATAATTTTTTAATAAACTCCAAGCCAAAAAAAATAAGAAGAGAATGAACTTCTGGCAGGATACAGAGACCTGAAATGAACTTGTAATAAGAAGTTCTGAGCAAAAAGTTAATGTAGAAGTGTGCAGGTGTCAAAAGGCATGCAATGCTCCAGAGGATGAGAGCGGAACTACTAATGACACAATAGCAAATCTTATGCCAAAAAGCATAAAAAATACATCAAATATTGTTGCAGAAGTGGCAAATGACATGTGGAGGGACACATCACAAGCAGGATGGCTTGGTCATTCTCTTACTCGACTCATGTCTTGTTCTATGTGAGAGCCTTGCAGTGCAGAGATGCTGTGTTCTCAAAGTCATTTGCTCTCTAGGTCCATAAAAACCTTCCTTTCCATCAGCATTTATGAAGACATACATAGCAGAGGTGGAAGACTGAAGGCCATGGGACCCAGTCAGACTGTGTTGTTTTATATTTCTTAAACCTGGTTTTCTATTACCATATCCAATTATTATCAGAGGTGCTTGCTGAAGTTACAACAGGCAGGATGTTTACACAGGCAGTGTAGTTTCTGACTGTGTTAAAATAGTATTGAATTCACAGAAGAAGTCATAGCATCTAAAACTCATTATTATTATTTTTTTTTTAACTGTCCATGGTTTCTTTATACAGAATTCGTGTTAGATGTCCGTATATATGTTGTAAGACTTATGCAGGCAAGCAGTGTCTTCAAAAACTCCTATCAAATGAAAGAAAGCCCTTAACTTTTACTTTTTTTTTTTCCAGATTTGTTTCATGTTATTTTTTAACTCATAGACTGGTTTTTCATACAGGAAGAAAATCCTTGATAACAACCAAAATAAAAGCTGAACCCCAAAATGCACCAGCTCTCTAAAGAGATGGAGTGGTTGACCCTGGGAATTGAGCCCAGTTGAGGTAGTTTATTATGCAGTACTTTGGGAAGAATTAGCAGAAACACTGTAAAGTAAAGATTAAAACACTGTACTCTCTCAGCCTAGATAATATTCTGCAAGCCATGACCAGTTTCAATTCTCAAATCCATAAAACAGACATGAGGTATATCAACATGTTACTGTCCTATCCACCTCCTGTTTCAGGATGTCTTAATTGCACCTGATCTGGCAGGTGGCCAGTTTTGCATAGACTGGGATGAAAAGAAAAGCCTTTTTTTTTTACACCTCTTTAAAAATCTTTCTGAATCCTTAAAAAAATCCAAACAAACCTCAACCTACCAAAAAAGAAACAAAAAAAAGCCAACAAATAAACAAAGCAAAGCAAAACCCAAGCACTGCTATTATTAGTATTTTCTTTCCATAATGAGTGGGGAATAGGGAGAGCTGAAGAGTCACTCCTCTATCTTGGAAGTAGCCCAGACCATCTGGCACCATCCCAAGACTCTTTATCCTCAGAGCACTTAAACAGCAGCAACTGAGCAGAGAAGAGTGGGAAAAAAAAATTCAGAAGATTTATGAAAGCAGTAAATGCAATGAGACTTAGAACACAGTGAATTATTAGTTGCAAATTAATCTTATCTGAAGGTCAGACCAATCCAACTGTAGATCACGTGAAAATTGATTCTAGTTTCTGGCAATTTGTTATTCTAAATTTTAATTGAATGAGACAAATCGTCTATTTTCTCCTAAATACAATTTTGCCTTTTTCACTTTTCATTTCGTGTGGGGTCTGCCCTGGATAGAGCATGACTTCTGACTTAAAGGAAGACTGATTATGGTACAAGCAGTTTCTTTTTTTTCCATAGGTAGTTACTTCTGCTATCATAAGGAACTGTGTGAAGTGGCCAAATCAAAAAGTTCTCACAATTCAAAGAAATATTTGCAACAGTATCTTTTCAATGCAGTAATAACCAGTTTTACTAATGGACAAAGCTGAAAATATGAGGACAGAAGTATTAAAAGACATTATTACATGTATATATATGCTTATTTATATGTCTGTATTTCTATATGTTTATTTTTCACAAGTATGTTTTCTCAGTCTGATTTTAAAAAGTAAAAATAAAGAGTGAAACACTTGTATATTCCTGAATTCTCTTTTTCCTCCTGACAAAAAAAGAGGTAGAAAAGTTAAAATTTTGATTATTTTCCCTTACTTGGTAGGTAGTGAAAAACGGACAGAAAAGAAATCTTATTTTTTATTGAGGGTAGAGGGAGGGCACCCTGCCAATTTTTTTAAGTCTTACTTTGAATTTGTCTTCTGCAGAGAGCTTACACTCATTTAATGCAGAAGTCAGAGATGTGGTGGATGAAGGTGGAGGAAGGGGACGGAGAAATATGTCTGCTTGTGAAAGGAGTCTGTATAGAAGCTAAAAGGGATATTCTTCTCACATTTATAGTTCTTTTATTTGTTCTAATGTGTGATTGAGATCAAGAAAGGCATTGCTTGATGGACTCTACTAAATCTGCATGGGTGGACATGACTCCACTTCGTGTACTGTTTTGGACAACAACTGATTAGTTAGAGCTTTTACCAAATATGGGGACTATACAGATTTGCATGTGTCACATTGGCAGTGAAAAACCAGCACTTCTCTGGGGTTAAACATACATATAATTGTCTCACATAAGCATATGCATCAGAGAGAATTTCCACGTTTCCCCACAAAAGTGCAAGAACAATAAATCAAAGTACTTTGCAGACACCACCTGAAGCATGACCTTGTATTTGTAAGGACTGCTTCAGGATACGAAGCTGATTTCATTTGATAACTAGTCTTTGCAGCACAGGAGAGGAAAAACAAGGCTTATTGGCAGTAAAATCAGAAAAGTAGACAAAAAATAGGTCCTGAAATCCCTGCTGTGAACATTTTTAATTTGCAAGTTTAAGAGATGGGATCTTCCTGACAAGACAGTGTACTTTTACACATTTGTGCAAGAGCCTGGGAGTAGAAATACTCCTGCAGCAAATAGATAGCAGTTATTTTCCTTTGATAGAAATTTTTATCTTTTTAATACACTGAGAATGTAACCCCCACAGTCAAATAAACAAAAAGCTATTTACCATTTAGACTTATCAGTGTCTACCTGTAGCATCATGTGCTCTGGTTTATTTCCCATCCCACAGAGTACTATTGCCTGCCAGCACAAATTTTCTGTCTTCAGACCTTGGAAACACAACATCTGACTCCTTATACAAGGATTTTCATCTTTTTCGACACTGCCTACTAGAAGGAGGAAAGGGTTCCTACACTGGATTAAACTTGTAATCAAAGGAAGAAAACTGATTTATTTTCTTGAAATCATCTGGCTAACTTGAAAGTACCATTAGATGCAGCTTTGTGTGGGGTACTCTTTTCCTAAAATCACAGCCTAAAGGTTATCATGTGAAAGAGAGAAAGTTTAATAGTCATATTTTTCGAGGTTAAGTGCAATTTTCTGAGAACTGAGCTTCGGTATAGATTTTTTTTAAATCCAGTAAATCAAATATACCTCTGATAAATCCGCCAATATTTTCAACTTATATTTTCTGTAAACAAGTCTGACTATTCTTCCAAGCTTGCATAATAAGCATTTTCAATCAGACTAACTGAATGACTTCTTTAAACATTAGTAAAATTTTATTCCTTTACCTGCATTAACTCTGTAGGCATTTTATGAGCAAAATGCATTAAGTGTTCACTCACAAGTAAAGAAAAAAAAAAAAAGCTGCTTCCTTGAGCCACTACAATATATATCTCATTATTTTATAATCTCTTTACAGAGAAGTATAGACTTGAAATATGAAATTTACCAGTCTACTGCTCTTTATATTCTACTTCCATCTCAAGAATTTATATTCACTGCATGCAACTTCCTCCTCCCTCTTATTTGTTACCTCATAAAGGCATCACATAAATGAAAGGTAGTTTATTTTTTCCAGCTGCATCACTAGGTAAAATAAAAGATATTGCCCACCTGCATAAGTTCTGTTATATCCTTAGACTATCATGACCACAACATCCTACTTTATTTTAGCAAGTACAGTCAACTTGTAAAAAGGAACGTTGTTTATTTCTATTATATAATGACAGCTTGAGATGTAGAGCCAGTTGTGATGAAGGAAACAGAAAAACTCTTATCTTTTTGGCTCTGAAAGAGCCCAAACATTGACCTTCATTGAAATTTATTCAATTCTAATAGAATTAATATCGCTCAAAGCTAAGATAAGCTGTCCTTCCCTGATATCTTGACAACAATGTTTATTTTTCTTAAAATTTCTATTTCTTAGTGAAAATTAATTCCATCCAAAGCAGCGGGCTTATGCAAAGTTGCCTTAGGCTGGTTGAAATTTAAAAAAAAAAACAAAACAAACCTTTTGATGATAGGTGATAATAGGATTTAGAGAACACTTAATTCTTCTCAGTGGTAAGCACCACATCATTTGTCCACAGTGCCCAGAGTGTTAAGTAGGAGTTTGGTGTTACATATTTGGGCTTCACCTGCCCCATTCCCTCCAGTGTTATGGGGAACCACAGCTGTGACAGGAATTTTTCACTGAGGTTCTTACAAAGTAAGAATAAATGAGTTACTACAGAAAACAGTCTCCTCATGCACCCTTCAGTGATTTTATATATATATATATATATGTACACACTTTTTGTCCAGCACAAGACCAGCCCTCCACTGAACAGTAGATTTCTTCAGGGTTAAACCAAGAACTTCATGAGGCAGAGGGAGTCAGTGGCAGGAAAATGAGCGCCAATCTTAACCAAAAATAAAGAATGGGAAAGTCCAGTAAAGGACAGAGGAATAGTGAAAAGGACCACACTTGTGAGTGGCAGCAAACTGCTTACATCAGCTTAGGTCTACAGGATAAAAAGCATTCCTGTCAAGCAACAGATGGCCAGTGACTAATGTTTGTTGAACAAACAATGGTTTATGGTCAATGCTGGCCAGAAAAAGGTGTATTTTGATTCATGGATGAGGTCCAATTTTCTTTCATTCCAGTATAAACATGCGAGTTCATAGATGACAAAGTAAAGATTAAGTTTGGGATAAATTCTTAGGGTAAAAATGTAAGTCATTCAGGCATCCAGCTGATATTTTAAGGTTGTAGGTTTGAGCTTCACTTGTGTCAATTTTCTGATCCCCAGTTTTAAAACTAAGTTAATGCTTTATACTTAATTAAGTTGATAAGAATATTAAAAAAACTGTATTTTCCTCCTTAAAGAAAAAAAAAAGAAAAAATATGTATACCCCCAGTGTGTTTTCCTTTTTAAAAACAAAACAAAAAGAAATTTGAAAAGAAAAATAAATTGACTAATATTGTAATATCTTAAGTTAAAGCCTGAAGGAATAATCATGGGACTGACACATGCAAACTGAGCACAACAGGTAAAGACTGTTCAGGTATTAATCACAAAGTGCTAGAAATAGTCTAGATGACAAAGTAAATACCCACTGGCAAACATGATTTGAAAAGCCTTCACTTTGCATTTCAAGTTTCCATGCAGGCTTAATAGAAGTCAAAAAGGCAAAATCTAGTGATTCTTCTTAAGCAATAGAATAGAGGACCAAGACTCTAACAGTTCAGATAACATTAGGGCCGGGCCCTGGAGTTGACAACAACAACGAGATAGTGTAAAAAAAATGCAAAAACTGTTTTGGGCTTTCCAATTTTTAATATCTCCTGATCAATGAGAATTCTCAATCACAGAAAGGGGTTTGGGAATCTTGCACACAGAACCACACGAAAAAAGTGAAATCAGAGCTGTTTCAACAAAAACTCTTCCACAAGATGATAGCTTAGATTCTTCTCCTGAAAAGCGATGTGTATCCTGAGGATTTCTACCATGGGCTTTTGAGGGTCACCAAAAGCCAGGGGCTTTTGAGGGTCACCTTCTTGTTTGTTCCCCTTAGCAGCAGTGGAAAAGTTTTGCAGCTGGTGGCTACTTTGACAGAGGAATGGAAAATCTGCAGAGGGATTTGTACCTGCCGGGTCTTGGGCTATCTGAGAAGCACCAGACAGTGTAAACAGTGACAAAATGTGCAGTAAGATGTTTCCAAGGCGAACATTGATGGCCTCCCCTTCCAGGCATATTTGGGGCTTTTAGGTTTTGGAGCCAGGATCTTAAGCTTCCTTTGCCAAATCCTTTGAGGGGGATATCCTTTCTGGCTTGTGGATCTGAGTGAAACAAAACAATCTGTTTTTCTTCATTGAGCCTATCTAATAAGAAAACCTTGCAGCAAACTAAAAGTAGATAATTCGAAAAATGTAACATCTAAGGGCTTTTTTTTCTTTATGAGCTTTTAAAAAATTTCATGTAATTGAAGCCTTCAAAAACTGTAATTTGTATGCAGTAAGATTTTAATGGAAAATTTATACCAAGTGGTGATTTGCAGAGTGTCAGGCACCAAAAGCTTTATCTGAAATCAATAAAAACCTCTGGTACATCCCATTTCAGGTAATTAAACCTTGCATGATTTCTTTGAGAATACTATGTGGTGTTTTATTCAGTTTTGTAGCTGTTTTCAGACTATCCCAACTGCCACAGAAGTTGTTTTTGTGTTATTTGTTTCCTTCCACCAGCCACTCTGAGAAATTAGTTTCCAGCCTACAGTTCCTTAATAAACAATTAACATTTCCATGCAATTTAGTGTGGAGGAATTTAAAAAGTAAGAGCCTGTTTTTGCTGTTACTCGGTGGGATCAAGGTCTTTTGTCCTGAAGAATAATTGTTCTCAAATATCAAATGGAAAAGAGTTTAAAAGGAAGGCATAGAATTTTCTACGGAGCAAAAACAATCTTTGAACTTACATTTGAAATTCTTTCCAAAACAGGCACATTTTACAAATAGCTGGCAGTGGAACAGTGAGCTGGTTTCAGTTTTGCTTGCAAATATATTTCAATGTCTGCTTCATTGATGGCTGTTAAAATGAATTTTTTTCAGCTTTGCAAGTTAAAAAGAGCAGAATTAACCATGTTACAGGTGATCCAGTGCCCTGCAGGTTGCTGGCCCACATATATCACTCATTGCATTCACTCTTTTGAGCCCATCTGGATATAAGAGTGTTGGGTGCTTATAAGCTGCAACAATTGTGCATATACAGTACATCACTTTCTATATCACTACATGTGATAGGAAACATCAGACCTTAATTTCTGTTTCTTCTGAAATGGAGACAACTGAGACAGAGCATCTGGCAGTGAGCTGCTTGTATTTATTTCTCAGCTTACATCTGCCTCATTTTCTCAAGTCTTTGACCAGACAGCTTAAACATGGCTTTTCACAGATCACATTCACTCAGAGACAAATGAGGTACGACCAGTTTTTGTCTCTAAAGTGTCCAGGGTGGCAGTGACAGAAAGGCATAAGGATCTGTTGCAGACAAGCAGCTTTTGAACCTGCCAGGCACTGTCAGTTGCACGAGTGCCTCAAGAGAAGGCACTTTTTTTTCTTTCCCTAAAGAAACTGGGTAGATATCCAGTGCTAAAAGAAATTACAGACTTGGCAACTCAGAGGTTGTAAGATAGGACCTTGTCTCTTCCTGCTGTTTTAAAATTTGTAGTCTTGAGTTTGGCTTTATAACTTAGCCCTCCTCTTTGAATTTCAGTATCCAAGACTGTGATAAAGAGTATGTCATGCTGAATGTCTAAAATGTGTCTTTGTGAAATATGTAGGAAGGAACTGTCCCATGCATAAAACCAATTTATAACACATTAGCACCTGGACAGATTTCTACAGAAGTAACTTGAAAGCAATGTGTTTAATTATCTACTTCTATTTGACTATGTCTCATATCTATGTGCATTATTAGCTACCATAATTTTTCATGTAGGAAAGACAGAGGCTGTGATACATAAGGATGATAGGCTATACAAACTACAAAAGGTCAAGTCTAAAGTGTTACTTGATATTTTCTAGAACCCATTGTTTTCTTTCATGAAGGCAAAGAAACCAAAACAAATCACTTTTACCCACTCTGCTGATTTTATTTTCTATCACTTTCTTATTCTCAGCCTTCAGAAATAATAAACTGGTTGTACCTACTGACATTTTTCTGGAAGATTGATCTTCTTTGTCACTCAGATTCTGCAAATATAATACCAGCTTGCATTTATATAGCTCATTTCATTTCAAAGAATCCCAAAACCTTTTATAAATTTAATACAGCAGAGTACATACTCACCCCACATTGAATACAGGCATCTCCAGAACAAAGTATACTATGTGACTAACTATAAACAGTTTGAGAAAAGTAAGAGAGAATTATTGTATCACCTTAAAAACTCAAGGCTGCATGATATCAGTAAAACTATGCACTGATCTCTGTTTTCTGATTAACTAAACTAGAGTTTACTAATTTAGTTTACTAAACGGGTAACTAAAGTAGAGAATGCTCCATAGTCTTGGAAAAAGTCTACCAGACCTTGGCATTAAAGCTGTAAGAATGAACTTATTGGGCAGGCCAGGAGCTCTTCCAATATTGCATTTTGTTTCTGAGACCAATAAGTATCTAGAAAACAGCTTAAAAACAAAGAATCATATAATACTGTTTTTCCCTAGGTCTTGCCCAGCCGCAAGGATGATCAGGGGCTTCCCAAGATAAAATGATGTTTTATTTAAAAACCCTCCACAGAGTCTTCCTCCACAGACTTGTCTAGTTCCTCTTCATACCCATATTATTAGTATTGTTATTATTGTTATTGTTATTATTATAATCTCTGACTCACTGAGGAAAGATGTTCCAAGTTTAATTTCCATGCAGTGAAAACTCTCACAATCCACTCAGAATGAACACCAAACAAAGTGATAGGTGTTATCTCTTTCATTTTATGTCCCTTCACTCTTTTATGAAAAGAAACAGTGAACTCATTCTTCAATTACTTTCTCCACAGTACTTTTAGAGGTCCCTATGCGGAGGCAAAGATTTGGTGCCCAATTTGCCAACTGCAGATTGAGATGCAGATTGAGGTGTGGGTGGGTGCCCAAGACATGAGTCCAAGAACTGCCAACCCTTTGGTCAACAAAGGGCACATAGCCAGGTGGTGACAGCCAGGTGGATGGATACTGAGAAACACAGCAGGAGTGGAGGACGCAGGAGGAAGAGCAAGACTTGTGAAACTTGCTCATGCTTGGACTGTGAGGAGATAAATCCATGGGGTCCTCCTCGAAGGCATCAGCTCGAGTTCTTTCTGTGTTACTGCGATAAATGTCTTCATGGAATGAGACATCAGTGATTCTGCCATAGGAAACCCAAGGTCAAAACTGTAAAGAAACCTGATCTGGCTTCATGTGAGTGGAGAGTGTGCAGGGTCAAGCCAGGCACCTGTCGGCTCCCTGGAGCTGCTGTGGAGGAGGTCCCAGCAGCGGAAGCCGCTGGCATTGGGACTGTGACTGCCAGAGTCTCCTGAATGGTCAGACTGGGAAATTTCCTTAATATCTATTATAAATTTCCTCATCTGTCTCTTTTCTACAATTGAAAACCTCATATTCTCTTTATTCATTTCTCTTGCTGTCACACCATACTCTGAGCTGTGGCTGCTGCCTGTCCTTGTCACCTTCTCCAGTTTTACCATATCTTTTTAGATGGAAGGAAACTGAATTGCAGTCACTGGTCAGCTTAGAAGGACACCAGGGCTTTACTCAGTGACATACTAATATTTCCCATTTTTTAATCTCTATTTCTTATTTAGCATGTTTTTAATAAACGTGAGCTGTGAGAAACCTCCCAGTTATGACACAACAACCTTTTGAAGAGCAGATGTTATCCAACACAGCACTGCAAAACTCTATATTAGGACAGGCACCTGTCAAGACCTGCAGATCTGGCTCGCCCCACACAGGACACAGCACTGTGGGGTGCAAAACAGGGAGGAGTAGGACTGTAGCAAGGAAGAATGCTGGACAACATGGATAGGTAATCTTTGAAACTGCTGCAGGCTGTTCATGGATCAAGTCTTGAAAATCAAAAATAATAATTGACTGAGTTTTCAGCCACACAGCTGAGATTTGCCCCTCTTTATATGTGTAAGGTCTTTAATATTTTTTTCCAATGAATAAAGTTCTCACAGATGCTTAATCATTTTTAGTAACAACATTTATCATTTGTCATTTTCCAGAATGAAGAGATCACAGAATACCTCGGGCATGTTTTCACCAAAGCAATGCAGACACTCATTTGTCTGGTGATGTGTTATTTCTCTGTATATTTAAAATAAATCAGCCTATTTCCTTCCTAGCCTGTAACATTTCTTCCTACCCTGCAACCCATGCTTCCACCTTTCCTCTGCCTTCTTAAATTTTATACATAAAACCATTTTTTTCCACTTCTAAACCCCCAGATATTTACATTTCTAATTTTCAAGTGTCTCCATCTGACCAAAACCCTGTCATTCAGATTATTTTTTCCCAATGATGTTGTCGTGCTCTTTTTTGTATCTAAACTGCATTAATTTTCCACTTTTTTAAGACTTTTGCAAAACTCCAGTTGTAATGTTCCTGCCTCTACTATAAAAATTTGTGAGGTTCCTCCTATACCATTAATGGGCAAATGGAAAAATGTGGACTTAACACCAACTCCTTCTTGCAGACTACCTTCCTCTCTCACCTCCACCACTGCATGCTACTGCATAGTTTCATTGCTCCTGTTTAATGTTTCTCTGTCAATATTCATTCCATGTTACAGGATTAAAGCAACAGCCATTTTGGATTTTTTAAAATAAGATTGATGTGTATTTTGGATACAAGCAGCGATGTCTTCTCTACTGAGAAAAGTTATCTCTAGCACTTCTCATTCTTCAGAAGAAAGTAATGCATAAACTCAAGTAACTTTTCCACAGTAAAATAATGTCACATTTATGATACAGTGGGCCAGTTTTCTTATCGTAAGGATAGAAGAAGTCCTGTCAGAGGAAAATGCTCAGAGTGGAACATTTGCCCTAAATGCCAAGAATTTTCAAAGATGTACAAGTTACAAGACGTACAAGAGGTCTTTTATTTTAATATGAATGTTCACTTGAAAATGTATACTAGACATCTTTGTACACAATTCCTTGCACAGTGTCATAGAAAACCTTTTAACTACTGGATTATTCCAAACCTTAACACAACCTTGCCTATCCCCTCGCACTGGAAACTTAAACCTGGAGAAGTGGGGGAAATACATGTGTTACTGAGTGTTTTCCTATCCACTCGGGTGGTCAAGGGATCAGCAATATCCATCTAAGGATTCTGTGACTAGATGGAGCCACACAGAAGGCAGGCCCTGGAGGCTAACCTGTGCAGGGCCAGGAGCTAGGCTCCAATGATCCTTGTGGTCTCTTTCAGCTTTGGATATTCTATGATTCTGTGATCCTATCACCCCAGACAGGTCCCCCAGTCCTGCTTTTTGCTGGCCCCAAGCTCATTCTCCTCCAGCTGACCTTGCATATGTGATATGCACTGTGATAAGGGGCACGTGCTGAGAATGCTGAGGGAATGGGGATGCAAAGGGAATGAGGATGTAAAGGGACACATTATCATAGCAAACACACCCTGGGGACATGCACTGTGGCGCAATCCCTCCGTGACCATTAAATGAGGTTTGTGTTTCATTCTTCATAATGTAGTCATCACTTATTCAGGACAGTACGAGGACAGAAACAGCAATTTGTTCAGATTTATTAGGACAAAATAATCAACCAAGTAAAATGTGACTACACAGAGAGTTAAAGCAGCTCTGACAAAGGGAAAAGTTATTTCCTAAAAACTTGAAAACTTACCAATTTATAAATAAGAATGTAGCTTTTTGTTTCTATTTATATGTATATATTGGAAATGAGGAAAAAGAGATTAAAGTGTTGTAAATAAATATTACGTATGTGCTTAAAAAGGGCAGAGAGAATAATTAGGGTTTTTTTAGTGTATTCTTTGTGAATTAAATGCTGATTGCAGAACAACCCTTAGATACTAATGGTGAATTAAAGGTTTATATTGTTCAAATCCTCTAGTTTCTTTAGGGCACCTGATGGGATTTCTCATATCCTGTTAAACTTCAGATTTGTTGACAAGAATGAGAAATTATTGTTCTCATCTTCTCATCATAAGTAAATGCTGGGAAAAGGGGGAAGCAGTTGTAAGGTTTCTTATGTAATGTGCTTGTACTTATTGTGTCTTAAAATAGAGACAATGGGCTGATGGAAAGAAGAGAGAAAAAAGAAACAGCTGCACCTGACAGAAATTCTACATTCTGGTAATGACATCTTGTCTGCCAGAAATTTCTCTTCTTCATTTCATAAAATCTCTGCCTTTCACAGGTGCTCAAATGCAGCTATACATATGCTACTGTGGCACCATCTGTACAAGTAAGTGACTTTGAAATATTATTTTTCAGAAACATCACATATAAAACAGGTCCATTCTAATCAGGAGAATATTAAGAACATGATATAGAGTCTCATCATGAGTCTTTCAAGTAGGGACACCCACATAGAGCACCTGGTGCTCATCACAACAAATTAATTCATCCTCACCTCTGAACTTAGCTGCATACAAAATAGAGGAGCAAACTGAGGTGCTGGAATACTTTTTAGTCTGCCTGTAATGGCAGTAGGGATTAAAACTAACCACAACAATGAAATAAAGAGATAGATATGTAAAAACTGTAGGGCTTATGGGTTGTTCATGTTCCCAAAATTCCTTTAAAGAGTGCCATTCATTGCAACCTCCCGTAGGTACTATTTAGAAAACAAAGATTGTCAGTTTTATGTCAACCATTTTAGATTAAACCAGTAACCACTAAACTTGCTTATCTGACAGTTCATGGCCACAGCTTGAATAAAGGTCTCCTTTCCACAGTTTCAGCTAATCTTTGGTTTGAAGGAGAACATTTAGTACTAAGTCAAATAAAATTACAAATTTATGATTTCTTTTTTCTAAATCCTAAAAAAGAGTAAAAGATATAACAGGGTCATACTGTGATTTTTAAATGTCCCTGTAAATTTGGAGATAATCAAAAGGTATGGAATTCAAATTCATCCTCAGTTTCTGAACATCAATATGATGAAGAAGTTTTTAGATATTAGCAGGCTGCAGAACTAGAGAAAGATTTCAGATGAATCATTAATGAAGAAATTGCCCATCTTATTAGTGGGATGTATCTCTCATTTCTTCATTGGCTTTCTGCATTTTTCACAAGGTTGATGTTTTCTATTCTTACTTGACTGCTACTGGAGGCACAAATCTCAAGAGATGCTTCTCAAACACAGGCAGAGTGAACTCTGATAATCCATAAACACAGAACAGTTCTCAATCACCAGTGCAGCATGGAAATTCAGTTTTTAGGGGAAAAGAGAAAATAGAAAACTAATTTTAAGGTTGCTCCAATCCTTCATGAAACTAGTAATCCTGCCAATTACAGGAAATTGTTCAAATACAATGTTGTTTCTATATCATTTCTCCAAACCATTCTCTAAACACTTATTACCAGTCCTAAAAGCATTGCTATGGTTACTACTTCTTTTGTAGATATTTTGAGATTAAAATAATAAAAAAAACCAGCATATGTTTTCCTTGTTAAATTATTCAAATATATGCTATAAAACAAGAACATCATAAATTTTACTGACTTGAGCAGGCACCCACTTTTGACACAAAAGTGATTAAACAAAGTCATATTTCTAATGCATGACCTAAAAATTCCACATCTGAACTTTTGGTCAACTTGTGCAAAGAACCCTCTGCATTTAAAGTCAGTCTCTGATTATCCTAGAAGTTTATACTTCCAACACACATATCTTTGGATTGTCTGCATTTAGTTTTACTATGCACTCTCTCAGAGAATACTGGCCCTTATATTATTCAGCTATTCCAAGTGAGCATTTGATATTTTATTTTCAGCCATAATTGTCTTTGACCTACTTCAATGGCATGTTGAAAGAAGCTTTGAGATATTTAATATCAATTAAATATCAATCTTCAACTTAAAAGATTAATATCAATCTTCAACTTTAAAAAATGAAGACTAAGGGATTTTTTACATTTGTTTCTTGTCTAAGTCATTGTATGTTTGTCAGATCTAAGGGCTCTTATTTCAAAGGATTAACATCACTTTAACTCGTAGAATGATAGAATGGTTTGAGTTGGTTGGGATGTTAAAGATCATCTCGTTCCAACCTCCCTGCCATGGACAGGGACATTTTCCATTAGACCAGGTTGCTTGGAGAATACCCACCAGCCCAGCCTTGAACACCTCCAGGGATGAGACATCCACAACTTTCCTGTTCAACATGTCCAGTGCCTCACCACCCTCACACGAAAGAATTTCCTCCTAAAATCTAATGTAACCCTACTCTCTTTCAGTTTAGACATTCCCTCTTCTTCTATCACTACCATGTGCAAGTCAGAAGCCCTCTCCAGCTCTTTCGTAGCCCCTTTAGATACTAGAAGGTGCTATAAGGTCTCCCCAGAGGCCTCTTTTCTCCAGGCTGAACAAGCCCAGCTCCCTCAGCCTTCCCTCATAGGTGAAGTGCTCTGTATCTCTGATCATGTTCATGGCCCTCTTCTGGCCTTGGCCCAGCAAGTCCAGGTCCTTCTTATGCCAGGGGTCCCAGAGCTGAATGCATCTCTCCAGGTGAAGAGTCATGAGACAGTAGTAGAGGGGGAGAATCTGTATCAAACAACTTTTTCAGGAACTGTGGACCAGCAGCAGCTCAACTATCAAAATTCATGAATTCTATAGAAAGATTCCTGATGCATAAATTACCTACATATCCCCATGTCTATAAGAATTTGTTAGCTAGAAAGCTTTTACAATATACATGTGTAGCTGAAAACCTTTAGTGCCACATTAAACTATTTTTCATTAAAAGCATACTTTTACTGAAGAAGAAAATTTTGTGTACAAAATGGTGCTGTCCCCAAAGTATTTAAGTACAGGTTACTCCCTTTTGCCCAAAACAGACGGATATTCCCAGAACATACGAGTTTTGAAAGCCATGGTGTGTGTTATTTCTTAGAAGCTGAAAGAGAAGTTGCCTACATTATTTATGCCATCCTTACTATGATGAGACATCAGATTCAGCCCTCCACCTCCATCCTTTTGCCTTCTGTCATCTTTGTTAGCTGGACTCCAAAGTAGCTTTTTACTATTTTGACTGCCAAGTTAGCATACAAAATGCTCTCCTTGCAAGCCAGGACATTAGATACAATTAAATAAAGATTTTCCATATTAACTTCGTATTAAGTCATTCCATTGTCAGATGTGAGTTTGCAATTTAAGGATGCAGTCATTTAGATAAATGAAGAGTCTACTCTGAATCCCATCAAATAAAGCTTCCTACTAAACATTTTGATCACCTAATACCAAAAGAAAAAAATTTAAAAATTAATGTGATATTTGGGCAGGGTCAGATTTTTTTGTTTGAGGGGGTGAAATTGAAATACAATTTGGTTTTTAAATTATAGGTTATTTTCATTCACTAGCTATCAGTTTCCATCAGTATATCAGACATTGCAGCACCTATTATTGTTTGAGGGACAAACAGGTCTTTATTAAACTAACTCAAGAAATCTGAGATTGTCTCCATCCATGAGATACCATTCCTTCACTTTCATTACCATTCAAACAGCAAGAGCTGAAAGTAGTCTCACTGGAATATTCTTGAACTAGGAGGCCAACTAACTCTTAGTTTCAAGAGAACATACTTTTTTTAACTTTAAAGCATGAGATAGTATAGTTTCACAGTGCATAAGAGTCTGAGAAGAAGGGTCTAACATACAACAGAAAAGTATGAAATATAAAACTCCTTCGAGATGATCAGAAATCCAGAGGGGCTTGATGGGAAATAGGCTGCCATATGGGTCAGAAGGAGGTCACTGCTCAGCTGAAATTTTTGTAGGAAGGGATAAGACAAGGTTGTATTGAAATTTTAAGACATGAATCTTGAGTCCTGGCTAAGAATATAAAGTCTAAGAAGTCCCCAAAGCTTAAAAAAAACCACCAAAACCCCAAAAAAAACCAAAGCAAAAAAAAAAAAAAAGAAAAGAAAAGAAACCCACCCAGAAAAATCCAAAATCAAAAAAACAAACCTAGACTAAATAAAATATAAAAGAAGCCTTCAAATAAAATATAAAAGAAGCCTTCACAGCTTACTTAGAAGTAATCAGTGAATATTTGCTAGTAATAAACAAATAGTTTGTGTTTGCAGAACAAAAGTTTTTACCTTGTGTTTCTTTAGTCTTTTTTTAAGGAAGTTACCAGACCTTTAACCCAAGCTGCATTCTAAATCTTTCTTGACAACATTTCCTGTGCAGAGCACTCCTGATAAATTTTGTCTTCAAAAAGAAACTTGGTATTTTTCAAAACGTAATTGTTTCCTTTTCTGTATTTATTAAAGTGTCTATTAATGCAAGATTAGAAACAATTCAAAAGACCTGTCAGGTTGAAGAGTATTAACCCTGCTTTGTATTCTCTAACTAGATTTATAAAGAAAAACTGAGACACCTGAATCATAAAGTGTGGTTGTACAGAAGTGATGATGTCAACAGAAAAAAAAAAGCTTCACAAAGACTTTTGTCACATTTATATTTCATAAATCAGTCAGTCAGTTCTACATTAATTTTTAAGTAGTCAGTGCTTGCCCTTCCACAGCTTTTAGAGTAATGAATGCAAGGAGCAAATAGAGAGGTAACTCATAAGTGCTTTTGACAACTCTAATTTTCAAACACCTGATCTAGTCATAAATGATAACTACCATGAGCAGAGCTGCACGGTCAAGGTGTGCAGATGCTACCAGCTTAACTGACAGCTTTGTTGTCCTTCCTCATAAGTTGGTGAATTTGGTTTGGTTTGGTTTGATTTATGTGGTTTTTTTACTAGCAATTCAAATAAAGAAAAAGCAGTTAATATCAGAATTACAAAGGCACTTCTTTTATGCAAAAAAAATGTATTTTAAAAATAGAAAATGTGTATCGCATATATAATAACTTTGATATAAATACCTAATTCTTTTATAGTTATAAAAATGTTACAATTTCTTTAGGCAGTCTTCTAAATTCAGGCCTGTCTCTCTTTCTAAAAAAACCCAAAATTAACCATGCAGTGTCTACTGTGCATTTCTGAGTAAGTAGTGTATATGTTTTAGGGTATCTGTGTACTTGTACTAGCTATACTCTCTATAAGTACCACACAATAATTTCCCTGATGCTTTAAAACAGCCTTTGCCTAGAGTACTTGTTAAACTACTTACATTTTCAATTATCCAGCTGTTAGGGAATAGGCTTGGAATATCAGCATCTTAGAGGAATTTTCTGCTTTGTTCAAGCTTTTGATGCCTAAATATGTACATATTATTTATTTTTCCATATATTATACCTGTATCACAATACAATTGCAGTGAAAAAGGCATTCACATTCGAAGATGATAACTATGGTGTGGTTATATTCTTCACAGGAATATTCACACCAGAACACCTGTGATATGCACCTATAACCAATGTTGAACAATCTATATCTATTTTCCCTATTAGCAAATCCAACTAACTCCTTCAACACTAAAATTTACTTAGTAACTGGAATTAGAAATACTAACACCACATCATCAAGCTGTCAGCTGAAGAGCTCTGCAGTAGCACACAAAAGAAAGAGTTCTTTTTGTTTCAAACCTCTGGTGTATTGCAGCCTTGACAGAAATAGGAAGGGAAGAAATAGCAGAAGGAAAGGTTTTTCCTGAGAGCATTTATTTTTATTTCATTAGGACATATTCAGAAGCCAAAGCCACCAGTAGTTCTCATTCAAATAATTCAAAAGTCTCCATATCAACAAGGCAGCAGGACCACAGACACTGATCACCTGAGTGATCACTGATCACTGAGAATTATCACCTAATGCTTGGCACAGAATGTGAGGGACTCTGGGTGAGCACCAGCAAAAAGTCTGCCTGTTGCTCACTTAGACTGAGACAACTTACTTGCAAGACTGGTAATGGCTGGGTGAGGTACGTTATGGAGAATTTTAGACAATAATCATATTTGCAACAGAGATCAGATGAGATTTTATTCTTATGTATAAGACTTGCCTGGTGGAGAAAGTGTGCTAGCTATAAGTCTGGTGAGAGAAGAATGAAATCATATTACAAAATTGCCAGTGTATTGGATGAATATAATATCCTTCTCTTCAGAAATACCTACAAAACACACTTTTGCCTCCTATTTGAAAGTTAAATAAATATATGGTGGACAAACTCGCTAAAGGTGTGTGCTTCCTCTGATAACATTGACTTGATTGCCAGATTTTATGCAAGAATTATACAGGATCACTCAGCAGCATAAGGGATTGTGATGTATCAAAGAAGCTGCAAGCTAACATGACTTATCACTTTTAAAAACCTTTGTAGAGGTGACACCCTCTACAAGATAATCAAGCCACCACTACCAGACATTTTAGGGTCACAAGACTGCTAACACCAGCCCTGTCAGCATTTGATGTCAGCCATTGGTGAGATGCCAGATATATCACAGGGGTCACAAACAACCTGAAGGCAACCACAGCACACCTCCTGTGAGTGGAAACTGGCAGACGTGAGAACTGTCCAACGTGGAAAAGAACAACCATTCATATCCAACCTGGACTACATGAAAAAGAGAAAAATGCATCTACTGGATCATAAATAGTCAAAGATTAACCCATGAACTGCTGTGACAGTCATCTAAGGTAAGTTCCACAGGTATGCTTTGAATCACTTCTTAGAATCATAAAATGCCTTGGGTTGGAAGGGTCCTTTAAAGGTCATCTAGCCCAAACCCCCAGGGACAGCTAGATCAGGTGGCTTAAACCATTCCACCTGTCCTTAAATGTTTTCAGGAATAGGGCATCCACACTCTGGGCACCCCCATAGTAAAAAAAAATTCTTCCTAGTGTCTAGTCTGATTCTACACTCCTTTAGTTTAAAATTTCCTCTTTTCCTGTTGCTGGAGATCCCAGTAAATTGTCTTCATCTTCCTTTTAAACCCCATTTAAGTACTGAGAGGCTGCAGTTAGGTTTCCCCAAAGCCTTCTCCAACTCAAGCATCTAACAGAACTGTATCCATATCAGATACTTCATATTTGCTCTGCATATCAACAAACACAGATTTGAAATGCACAGAACTTATTTCCTACGCTACTTCACATCTGAAGCCATCACTCACCCTGATAAAACTGGAAGAACTACTAATCCTGTCAAATACCACTGCACTCAATAAGCGTTATTTCAACACAAGCAATTAGGCAGGTAAATTTGTAAACAAAACAACCTTGCTCCAGCAGAGCAGATGTATGGCCCATGTCCAAGCAAGCATTTAGTACAGCCATGATGATCTTCAAATTTATTCCTGGTTTGGCCATTTTCAAACCAGCCAACTGTCCTGATACGACAATGAAAGTTTGCTATGAAAATTTTACACTTTCCATGAGTCCTAGAAAAAACTAATTAAAAGGGAGAAAAAGGAAAAAAATACAGAGTTTACCTGGTTTTATTTTCTAAAGGGAAAACTATTTGGGATGTATTAGCTCCGTTGTTATTCATTAACTCCTTGTTTCCTTTCTATATTTTGCTGCAGAAAAATCAAAGAAAGGGATAAAGGGGCTGAGAAGTCAATAAAAAATAAGAAGAATAATTTCAAAATTATTTTATTTAAAAAAATGAAAATTTATTTTAGAGAAAACATAAATGAAATTAAAATTTACGTATGCATATATTCATCCATATGTCTGTACATATTTTTATCTTTACATACAGCCAAACAATGTATAGCTCCATATGAATGGATTATATCATTCATTCAGGTGTAATTTGTGTGTTTTTCCTGATAATGGCAATATATCTGGATAGGTAGTGAAGTTTTGATTAAAGTGGTGTAAAATCAAGTCACAGGACAACAACATTAATCTGAATAGATGTTTTTGAAATGTGCAAAATGCAATGTGGAAAGTAATCGTTCCTTAGCTCTAGCCCTACTGTTACTGGATGAAATTAAGATCTATAAATTACAGGGCCATACTAATATTTTACAGCAAGAAATTACCAGATTTTTACAAAAAA
>VXAX01005499.1:44397-182923 GCA_013399835.1 Leptocoma aspasia
AAAAAAAAAAGAAAAAAGAAAAAAGAAGATACACTAACTTGTCTCATGAAAGATGCAAGTTCAGGTGGCAGATTGAATCTTTTTGCTGTGGAGAAAGCAATTGCTGAGAAAAAGCTAGCATTAGATTTGGAGGGGGCTTTTTGACTCTCATAGTCAATCAAATAACAGAACTATTGCAATCCCTAGGGTGTTTTTCTTCCCATGAGGTTTCCTTTCAATGGGAAAAATGCAAAAAGCTTTAGAAAATAGAGTTAAATAGTTCTCCAGGCAATTCTGTAAAAAGTGTTTATCTCTCTTGATTCCATGTTCTTTATTCTGGATTTACTTTCATGCATAAGACCCAAAAACATCTCCTAGCATCAAATGGCCTAATGTAAACTGCTTCAACAAACATTTTCCTTTCCTTTTATTCCAACTATGAGAAAAATACCATCTTCCTTGATTTAAAAAAAAAAAAAAAGTAAAGGGACACTTGGCCTGCTTCACAGGGAGCACATAAAAGGGAAGTGTGATGCATGTACTGCAGTCATGCTACCAGGAATTCAGGAAGGGACCCATATCAGTTCCATTTAGTAACAACATCTGCTTTTGTCCAGCAATATGAGAAAATCAAACTGCCCTTTCTATGGTAGAGAAAGAACTCATAAGTAAATCACCACCTTCTGTTAATGTAGAAGACCTAGAAGCCTCACAAACAGTGGAAAGCACATTTAAAAAATAATGGATAGAATCTCAAGGGAGTGATCTTAGTCATTTACATGCTTTATATTTTGAATATATTTAGAAGAAATGAAATATTAGGATGCCAAAACCCATTATCTGGAATCCACAACTTGTTGAAATAACTACTTGCAAAGATGCAGAGCTGCATGAATAAAAATAAGAGAGAAGAAAAGTGTGCATGCAGGGTAATAAAACAGCTAAAAAAAAGCCACAAGGCAACCATGTATCTAAAGTATTGATTGTCAACATGAAAGAAAAGTGACCCCTTTTTGAAGTTATTGAGGCCGCTTCAGCTTTGCTTAATTGCCCATATACTCTGTTTGTGGCAGATGAGAAAGATGGTTCAATACTCAGCAAAGATTATGGCATAAGCAAGAGCAAGTAAAACACTATGGAATTTGAAATATCTTGAGCTTGAATAAGAATTCGCAATTAAAGAGTATGCTTTGAATAAATTTTAAAGCAGGGATAGAGGTGCCATCTTGCTAAAATTCCAAAGTATTTTCTCTCAGTATTCAGAGTTAAAAAATCCCTTCTTCTGTAATTTTACAAGGCTGTTCTGAGACATCTCTAGTTCTATAAATCCCTGACCCCTCTGTTATTACCACCTTATCCAAAGGTTTGTTTGGGTTTTTTTCTGAAATGTGTTTGTATACTTTGATATTTTAGAAGTCTGCTGACTACAGGATTGTTAAAATGCGTTGGATCTGGAAGAATGCAAAGGCAACAGCAAGAATTGCTGTCCCATCCTGGGAAGGTCAGCCATGATAAATGGGCACTTAATTCCTACAGAAATACTTTTCAGTTCTGCTGTATCAGCTCCTTAAACTATTTACAGCAGAGATGCTTCAGATGAGAGAGGGCTGTAAAAAAAGTAGATCCAGGTAGCACAAAAATGCCTTTACCATGCAACAGTGACTAATTCTCACACAGTCAGAAGGATGTCCTCAAAACAGGAGAAGTAAGTCTCAGCAAGTTTTATTTTTCAGGAACTTGGAGCAATTGCTATGGCAGACCTCACTTGAGAAAAGCAATTGAATGCACAGGACATATTCCCCCAGGAAGAGATAAAGAAGGAAGTGGCTGGCAATAGTTATATGCCCAGAAAATATGAGCATTCTGAGAAGGATAGTGGGTAGCCACTGTGGCTACCCAAGAGACACTTCTGACACTTGCTGTACTATAAAAAATGTTGTTTCTTTACATTTTTATCAAACAGTTTTTGTCTTAGTTTCAGTCCTATATTTAATAGTGTGGGAGATTGTCTTCTTTTCTCTTGGAAGAGCAGACTAAGAGGAAGGTGAGATTTTAAGGGGATTAAGAGCATGGCAGGGTGCATTCTCTGTAAAGGATCTAGTGTGTATTCTGTGGCTTGTGAGCCATGTCCTTATCCCTGGCAGTTTTTTCAGCTTTAGGATTGGGAGAGGGGGAATAAGGCAGAGTGCCTGGGCAGAGCAGGCTGTGAGCACAGGGGTGCTGCTCAGGACCAGGTATTGCAGGTCTCAGTGCTGTGCCAATGACCTGGAGGGAACAGTTCAAGGCAAGACAAACACTGACCTTTGAATCAAGTTTTAATCTTGACCTGAATCTTTGTTTCAAATTTTAATGCAGGGCTGCATATGTAAGATCACAGTGAGTTTACCCAGTCTTCCTTGAGACCATGAACTTAAAGCTTCAATTGCATTTTTCTCTCTCAACTTACAATATCAGGAAATTAGAATATGGCAAAATGAAGTGTCTTTGTTTCTTTCACACATGGTGAGAAATGACAATCAGTCATTACAGAAATCATAGAAGAAATTCATGTTTATAATATATTCTTTTCATGAGTGTTGGTAATCTGCAATTATTTTACAAACCATTCAAAAAAGTCAAATATATTCAAAAGATCATAAAGGTTTGCAAGTGGATTTGGGTTAAAAAATATATTTTCTTCAGAGAGCATATAGAAGTATCAAGTCAACTTGTGCAAGCAGATGTTTGCACCAGTCCTTTCTACCAAAAGTCATATTGTCCATAACTCACTGTCTCAAAGATGTCCTCCCTTCTTATACAGGCATTTCAGCCAAGGCATCACCTTAATAATAAAGGATATCAAAGAGCGCTTTCTTACAGGTGAAAGGATGAAGAGACAAGAGCTTCTATCCTTACACTAAATAAAATTTTCCAGATTAGTAGACATTACCGGGTTTGAAAATCAGAAGTTTTAAACTGATTTCTGCTTAGTGGACATTAATTTGAGGATGCAGCTAGTCACAGAAGCTCTATTTTCCTAAATGCACAATTGATGATCTGCAAATGGCTGCATATTTTCTCTCAATTTATCTTTCTCCTTATCAGAAAGCCAAGAAAGCTGAGAAAAAGTCGTTCTTCAGTAAAATTGCATCTTTCAAACTAAGTGCGACATGGAATGTCAGGCATAATAAATTAGAAACAATCCTGTTGAGATTTTCTATCGTGTCCAGATCACCCCAGGTCCTGAGCTCTGCCAATGTACAGAACCAGTAGCATACACAAGAGAACACAGAAGGGTTCTCATTAGCAAATCAATACAGCAAATGGATGAAGTTTTCTGACTTTAAAATTAATGATGGAAAGCCACATCATTAACTTGGAATGAGATTTTCTGGTCTGTAGTCTCAAGCTAGTCTTCAAATATACATCAATATTTGTGAAGGAAAGCTGATGGCTAGTATATAAATTTTAACTCATTATAGGTACATCCACAAATAAAAAAAGACTACCCATTTTTTATTTTTCTGGTGTGAGGAAGTACATATGAGCCATTCCTATTTCAGGTAAGATGAATACTCTAGCAAGACTTTGACTAATGAACTGTTATTTCCTTTCATTATGATACGGAGATTTTAACATTATTTTGTTGTAAATTAATGCCATTAGAGCATTACCTGATAAAGAAATTATGCTCATCCTTCAGCTTGTATGTTGCTCTGAGAAATAGAAATATTTTTGAGCAAATGTAACATCCAAACAAAGAATTTATTTTCATGTTACCACCCACAAAATCAGCGCATTCAATCAGTTCAACCATAAAGTTTTAAAAATAGAGGCAGATGCATAGAGAACTGTCCTTACAAATGTAAGGAATTGCCAAAATCAGAAGCAATTTTTAATGCTGAAGTCACACTTACACTCCATTCTTCAATCCTGAAGAAACTACTTTGAAATTAAGATGTATAAGACCATGAGGACCCAAAGTAGGCACTGAGAAATGAAATTGCTGTCTCTGAGTAATTAATATGTCACTTTTCTTTAATGCAATTCATTTAATGCTTTTTTTAATATACAAAAGTTGAAATAATCCCATCACTCAGTTAAAAGAATAAAAGTACAGCAGTTCCCAGCTATAAAGTAAAGGACTTAAAGAAATACTTTATTTTTAATATAAACCAGGAGTTTAAAAGTTCACCAGCTTCATTGCATTTCTAAAGCTTGCACAAAATACACTTTTATCCAACTGACCATAATCACTGCAGCAGTCATTCCAGGTCCTTGCATGATTTCACTGTGGCACCACCCTTCCACAAAAATTTTGTGTGCTTACATAATTAGATCCCAAAGATATGGCCTCTTAGCTTTCAATGACAAATACAAGGAAAAAAAGTGCAATTACATCATACAGGTTTACATCTATTAAAGACTAGGTTAGGGTTTGGATATGCTTTTCACCTTATAGCCATTAGAAAGATTCCATATGGTGTATAAGAAACTGTTCAGAAATTGCACTGTAATTTGTCAGTGGTGTATTGAGCTCTGCATGAATTCTAGAGACAAATGTGAAGATCTACAGCAGTGGGAGCTGCACTCCCTCTACACTGCCTGATGGAAACAGGTGGGGAAAAATAATAAATTCAGTGCCAAAAACAAGAAAGAAAGAATGGCCCTATTCTTGTCAGATTTTGATACTATAAATTGCAAGAGAAAGCACCTTCATCTAAGCCAGCTATCAGTAAAGTGTCAGGGGGAAAATACTATAAAGATGTATTGCAGTAGATAGCTTTCTTTCTCCCCTCTTCAGGAGACATTACTGCAATCCCCAGAGCCTGATCCTAAAAGTGTTGGGGAAACAGAGTGCTGTCAGTGACTTGAGTTTGTCATGAGCCTAATAGGAAACTGATTGAGATCAGGGATACTTTTCCCATCTCCAACCACCATCTTCCCTTTCCCTTGGGCAGAGGCTAAAACAAAAACTGGTACAGCCTCCCAGGGACTGGGCAGTGAAGCCATGGTTAAATTCCAGAAAGGCAGGCAGCATCTTGATCTTCAGGTCATGCCCCAGACACCGAGGAGAGTGTACAGTGCAGAACAGACCCAACTGTGAATAACTCTGAAGTAAGAACATTGGAGTTATATATGTGGAGATTCTCCTTAAAAACTATATGACTTTCACTGTTCCTCCTCCACACAGCCACTTTACTGCATAAGCAGATTATCTATTAGCATTCTTAATAATAACAGCTAAGCAAGCCAGTGAATTAAAGCTCTCATTAGCAGTACTATTATGTAGCAACAGTTTAAAATAAATTACACTTATTCAGCTCAGCTAAATAAGAGGTTATATCCACCTCTTCACTCAGTCCACTCTGGATCGTCTAGAGGTTCAACATTTCCACTAAACAAATCCACCCTTCTGATGAGCAGCAGCAAAATTCTGGTGTCTGGAAGGAATCCTTTCTGCGATGTCTGCTTTGTGCAGGGTATCTAGCCTCAGGACTTACAAACTAAAAATTCCTGCACTTGCCTGCTCCAGGTTTAGTCTACAGAAGCGAGATCTTCTGCAGGTCACTCTACAGTAACAGTTGGGCAGTTCATGGATGGCTATCTCTCATTGACAAATAAGTGTCCTACACCACAAATAAGGAGAAGAAGAGATGGACATTTACCTCACAACGCTGACAGGCAGTGATTTAATGTTTGCTCAATGTTTTCACAAAATGCTGCAACACGAAATGTAGGCCAATTTTTCTGCAATGTTGTCAGCAATTAGCAAGATGACAGTCAAGCCCAAAAGTTACACCAAATCACTTCCAAGAATAGATGAAGAAGCAAGGAGTAAAGCTTTATTTGTGGAAACTTCTTGCTAATAAGGACTGAGAAACAACAAACCCAAAGCATTTTCAAAAATAACAATTTTCAAGTTATTAAATGGAGCTTGAACTTGGTGAAAAAACTCCAGACAACCTGTTCACAAGTAGAAAAAGTAGGAAGTGAAAGTGCTTGATGTGCAGAGAATAACAATCCACTCTGGTTTCTTGTCCTGTGATCTCAAGTGCAACTTATTGTGTATATAGCCAGAAGCAAACACATATTCAGGAAGGACTGGGAATGAAGGACATGAGATTTTCCCCTTTCCTCTCTGTGTAACGGTATATCTGATTTTCTCTACATCTTGGGCAGAGCATCTATTTAAAGGCCATGAGGGCAGGGATTGCATCTGCTCAGATCTTTCTCTAAGGAGTAACAGTGAAGCAGCACTGTATTTAAACAGTGTCAGTAGCTAAGTAGTTCAGAGAAAGAAAATACTTGTGTGGTGTCCGTTAATGACAGAGACGGGAAAGTCCTGCCATCTTTATATCCTCTCTGTTATTCTGACAACTGTGATCAGAAGCAGCAACAGCAGTGCAAAGCCAAGAGAAATTAATGGCCAAAAATAAAGCCAGACAGGCAAATTCTGTACATGTTTTCCTTGAACAGAGGTTATTTACTAGTAAAGCATACTACAGTATATGAATACATTATTTTTTGACTTTGTTGTTGGGGTTGTTTTGTTTGTTCTGTTTTTTTTTTTTTTCACATACACGAAGTATTTTATACTTTGTATACTTTACATAATGATAAATCCTTAGAAGCAAAAAGACAGTCATGGAACAGACCAGTCACTACAGTAACTGAATCTGTGGTAACTACAGTGACTGAGGGATACCCACTTCAGAACATCCCACAAATTTGCAACAAGGCTGGTTTTTGAACACTTATAGAAAAGAAGATGGAACAGAGAACCCTAAAAAGCCACTGCAGATATTAGCTTCAAGAAAAAAAGCAGCTCCCATACCTTTAGAACATTCCAGGACTGAGGAATATCAACTTGTTGTCAGACACCAAACCATGGAAACCAGTCCAGTCTCCAGTCCCTGGACCAGATAAGGCAGAGCAAGTCCATATTCTATGAAAAGGGCAAGTCTGCCTTTCAAATGTTTTGGTTTCTGATAATTTAATGCCATGAAAATTAATTACAGGACAGCAAATTTATGTCTACATCTGATTAGAACAATATGAAGATTCATGGATGCCAGAAAATCTCACAGTCATGCACTGCTGTACAATTTACATCATTTCTCATTCGCTTTCACACACACTCTAATAAGATCACTTCTGCTTCAGTTTGCTGAGTGGGAGTTCCCTGAGGACTGGATTTCATTATCAATGTTGATGGCTCAATGCTTTCAACCTTCAGCTTACATCCAGACAAAGCATACAGTGAAGAATAATAATACAATAAATGTCCTGTCATTGCTTGCTGACAAAGTACAATGATCTAGTCTTTGTATTCTTTTCAATTTTACAGAACAGTTTTTATTAGGTTACTTGTACTTATGTTATGCATCACAGTCTTTATTTTTCATATTTCTCATCCCAGTCATTCAAAAACCATTAGGCAAATCCCCATACTGTTAAAGCCACTTTAAAAACAATTATTTTCAAAATAAATTAATTTTAAATTCCTTCTGTGTGTTTATGATCTGTCATGCCTTTCAAGTTCCAATGCCTCATGTTCAATGTACAGACACAAGGGTTTTGTTTTAAAAATTCAGAAAGAATTATCTGGAGACTGGGAATTCAATAAGGTCCATAATTGTCCTTTTTATATAACAAGGCATGGTAACAGAGCTTCTTGTCTCTTTCTTCACCCAAAGGATTCTAGTCATGTGTAGGTTTCACCCAACCTCAATTAAGCAAGAAATTTCAGAATCGGAGTCCAACCAAGTGGTAGAGTGGAAATTCACATCAGTAACTCAGGAGACACAACCCATTGTAAAAAACAATGTCCAGAGTAAAACTGAGCTACTCAGAATTGAGGCTGTAATTATTAATCTGTGGAATAAATAACTCTTATGATGTCAATGTAAATCATTTAGCCTTTTCCTCTCTCAGACACTCAAATATGAAGATAAGAAGACAGGACTCTAAATTTATGCATATTTTTCTCTAAACTTTTGCATATTTTTCAAAATGAGGATATTCAGATATCTTTGTTGTAAGAATATCTGAAGGTCGTTGAGGATAAACTAACTTAAAATTTGTTGACCATTAAGTTTTAAGAGGTAGATATTGCTCAGATACCCCTCAGCACATTAGTTTGTACACTAATCTCAGAAACAGAGGTCTGTGCTCCAATTCCTCCCATGACTTTGTCCGTTCTATCACCTGAAATGTCTCCCCCTTTCTCTGCATCACCTCTCATGAAGTGCTAGGGAAATAATTTTTCTAACCACAGGATTAAAAGAAACAAACAAAGGAAAAAATCATGCATCCCCAGTAAGTTGTATAGAATGGGGTACTCATTCTGGGGACATCAGTAACTTTAAAAAAGAGCAAAACTATACTTTTTTTTTTTTTCCAGGCAGACATCTGACAAACTATTTTACCATGATAGAATCTGATAAGAAACCAGAAAACTTCAATGAAAACAGAATATGTGGTTCTACTATAAAGGCCAAATCTTCAAAGGCAATCATAACATTCCTACTAGCAAATTGAGGGGTGTTGGAAACATTCCCAGACACTTTGGCCAAATGACCTAAAGCACCCTGAATATATACTTATCAGCTGCCTTAGCATCCAAAAGTGAATTGCTTCATGCTCCCTCCATTTCTTCTAGGAATTGCTCCTAGAACATTTTTACTGCTGAACCTTACACTGAAGAATTACTTGTGAAAAGACAAGTTTAAACAGTTTAGAACTACAGTCCAGAATGATCCTGATCACTGCTCTTCCAGGCCAAATCATCAAACTGAAGAAAGACCTTCACACAGTTCCTAGGTCCATCGGGAGCACCATTTCCCTTTGAGGTTTTGCTCGTAAGCAGGAGGTTTTTGCAGCTAAAGCAGAAGAAGGTTTCAGTGGGGCAATAAGAACAGTCAGATTTCAAGAACACCATGAACAGATGAAGACCATGAGCAGATATTTAAAGTGTTTCAGCTAGGAAAGCCTAAAACGAGAAAACACTTTAGCTTTCAAGACTGACACAAGAAAATTAGGTTGCACTTCTGCCACGGATAGGTCACGAAGAAGTAGATGCAATTTCTGACATAGAAGATATTTAGGTTGGCCCTTACAGAACAAAAGAAGTATAAAAAATAAAAAAGAAAGCTACTAAACGCTTGCCTAGACAGCAAATTTATTGACACATGAAAATCTGTCACTGGAGGTTTGTAAATAAAAGATTGAGCATACATTCATTGGGAGCTATTCAGGGAGGGTCAGTGTTATCTGTAGACAGGCTAATGGTCTAGACTGTCTTCTTCAGCTCTACTCTACCCCTATTTTTTATTATCTACTTTACACTTTCTTTTCCCAGATTCTTAGAGAAGACAGTGCAGAAAAAATACAGTTAATGTCACTTCAATTTAGGAAAAAAAAAAACTACCTGTACAAAATTTTCCTTTATTTAATTTGTATTTAGAACTCCAAAGCTTATGGCAAGAAACATAAAAAAACAAAAGTGTAGCCTTTTTCTTTTTCTTGCTGTTGAGTAAAACAATAACTTTTTTTCTTCTCTCTCTGTTTCTCTCTCTCTTTAGGTTTTTTAATTCTTCTTCGTAGTTTTGAGACACAGACATCCCAGGAGACAAACTGTCTGTTTTGCACTGGAAGCAGATATCACTCTTACAGTATTGTCTCATTTCAACAAAATTGAATAAATAGAATGAGTTACCTCAGGTTTTTTTTACCAAGTCCTAAGGGGCCAAGTGTATGTTGAAACAAGAATTAAACTAACAAAAAAAATACCATGAGGAAATTTTCCCAAGCACTTTTGGAGTTTTGCTGTGTGTACCATAGAGCAAAAATGCCAAAAGCCTCATCTGTCTGTTTCTAGCTCCATCCTCTCCACATTCCCTGCCCACAGTACACACTCTTGCTGAGGGTCAGCAGGACGTTTCCCAGCTAAGCTTGTTTGGCCTTATCATTTTGCAGATTTATTTCTGTTACTTTTGTCCACAGAGTGTGTCTGCAGAGTGTTTCTTAAGATCTGCGTCTCCACTGCTGTGTTAAGGTGTCTTTGGGTTAGTTGGTAAAAACCGAAGAATTCCATGTTTGCACAGAGGTTTAATTGATTGTCCTTATGTCTCACCCTTTCCTGTGCTTGAAATTCAGACGATCCCCTAGGTGAAACACGAGCTCCCAACGTTTCATTGTCATGCTGGTGCAAAAGACAGGAGATCAATGAAGTGCACCTGGTTGAAGGTGAATGTATCTTAGCCCCTGCTGTCCAGCAGCTTCATAACTTGTGGGCTGAGGTAAGGATATTGTGCCCAAGCATACCAAGGGGCTGTAGGGAAGCTGAGGACAGGTGAACAGAACCAGTGAACCATGTGCTTGGAAAACTGAGGGACTAGGTTGCGTGACCAGACTCTGGACACCCTTCATGCAACCGATTTAACTTGGCCAGTAGCCTGACTGCTCCCAGGAGAGGAGAATCTTCATAAACCGGCTTCTAAAGACTGTAAGATATTTGAGTATAGCCAAATAAAAGCTCATCCAAAGACAAACATCAGCAAGCTTAAAAACAAATGCATATAAAGCATTGATTTTAGAAAGATTTTGGATCCCTTCGGCACAGCCTTCAAAATTCTCAATAATTATGCCACAATGCAAATATAAAATAAAAAGTATATGATCTACAGTTCTCATCATGTAGAAGAGTCAAAATAAATCAGGTGTAAGGCATCCACAAAGTTTTCTGTATATGCTTCAGGTATGAAAAGTTATTTTAAAAAATTCCCTCTTTGTCATTTTCCTTTTCTTAAATGAGCATACTGACATTGATAGAATTAGAAATAGCATCAATTAAATGTCTGACCTTGAAAATGTCACAGAAGTAACACTGTGAATATATTAAGTATTTTTTACTCATCTCAGCAGGCACCATACTATGAATTATGTAAAAATGAGCATCAATTTTTCAAGGCAATAGATGTGACACCACTATATGGTGAAAACAAAGTACTTACATTAAATGAGACATGCAGTTGGTCCAAACTAATGTGATCTAAACAGCCTTCACTTAAAATATTTATTAGATAGAAAAGATTCCATAGCTGCGCTTTGCAGTACACATTTTGTAAGCAATCTTTTCCCATGGCATTTAATGTAGTTATTCTGATGCTGATGTTTTAGCATCTTGACAGCCAGGACATATTTCACCATTACTGGAGTCAGGCCACTAATGCATCTCTGCTTGTGTGGACTGTGTCTATTTCACAATTTTATTTAATTTGCAGGACATCAGAATGACAAAAAAATTGAAAAAGACGTTACAGAACCTAACTTTTAACCTCCTTATTATAGATAAAGCAATGATAAGCAATAATTTTAAAGAGGTTTCTTTTGTCATTATCAAAGTTTACTAGAACACTGAAAATATTACCTAATAGACAGTAATTTTTTGTATGCATTTTAAGAAATAAAACTCACTTTAACCACTACGTTTTCTGCTTTTTCTCAGGAATGCAATTGCACATCATAGTGAGGGCAGTCATACTCAGCCAGCAAAAGAAAACAAAGCAAAAAATAAGGCTCTCAGAAAATTTCTCTTTTCATCACAGATAAGTTCTTGGCCAAAGAAAAGCAAGAGTATGGTAAAATTTTGGTATCATACTCAAAACGTTCATCCTTAAAAATATCTCAGTTTTCTTGGGTGTTAGGAATTTCTTCACCAAAAATGTAGTCAAGCATCTTTACCAAAAGGGTTGTCAAGCATTGGAACAGGCTGCCCAGGGAAGTGCTGGAGTCACCATCCCTGGGGGTATTTAGAAGGTGTGTAGATGTGGCACCTGGGGACATGATTTCGTGGAGGACTTGGCAGTGCTGGGTCACAGTCGAACTCAATGGTCTAAAGGTCTTTTCCAAACTAAATAATTCTGATGCTTGTTAATCAATTTTGGTTTAAGATTTTTCTGTGTTTTTGGAGTATGTTCCCCAGAACATATGAGAACAATTTTATACAGTAACTTAGGAAAACAGTTCCACTTTCAAAACTACCTTGGACATTCAAAAACATATATCTCCATAACTTAGATATAGACTACTCAGTGACTACAGTCACCATGGACATTTTTTACCCAAAAATAATTCACCATTTTTCAAAACTTATTGCACTTAAGAGACAACAACAGTAACTTCAACTACAGTTGAACATAAGCAAATGACACCTCACTCTGCATTTGGAGTATAAAATAATGCAAATTCTTACTAATAATAATATATTGACTGATGACAGATTCTCAGGATTTACATGCTAAACATACAAATATAAAAAAATAATTATGCCGTTCCATTAGGATAAACTTGAAACATTATCAAATCACAGCCCCCAGATTAATTGAGTAGCAAGAAAGCTGTAAAACTGTAAAGAAATATAAAGTCAGAATCATTGTCTCTGAATCACATATTGATTTATCAAGAATTCTGGAAAATAGGTGATTTCTAAGCTCAACTCTAGCCACACTTCACAGTTTCACATAAAAGAGCAAACGCATGTCTGAATAGCTTTATATGTGTTTTATATACAGATATGTTAAAAATGTACTTGTATACATATATATGAAATTATACATGTATACATACATGCATAAAAACCAAACACATACAAAATGCAATTGCACGTAGTGTCCATGCTGTATCAGACAGACATTCCAATTACTTTTAAGCAGTGGTGCTTCACTGGGGCTGTTTAATCCAGAAAACAGAAAGCTCAGGGGAGCACCTCATCAATGTCTATAAGCACTTGCAGATATTTAGGGGCAAAGAAGACAGAGCCAGGCTCTTTCAGTAGTGCCCAGTGACAAGAGAAGAGGCAATGGGCACAAACTGAAACACAGCGAACTCTTTCTGAGCATCAAGAAACACTTGCTGTGTGTGGGGGTCACCAAGCATGTGGACAGGCTGCCCAGAGAAGCTTTGGAGTCTCCATCCCTGGAGATACTCAAAAGCTATCTAGACATAGTCTTGGGCAGTCTGTTCTGGGTGGCCCTGCCCGAACTGTTGGACCAGATGTCCTGCAGAGGTCCATTCCATCCTCAGCCACTCTATGATTTGGTTATATTTTGGCAGTTTCAGGGACAAGAGGTATCTGCAGTACAGTACATCTATCAGAAAAAAAGAATAGATCCATCAGAAACATATTTATGGAGTATTATCATTCAATATGGAGACTTATAAGTTAAAAAATAGATGTATATGTCAAATTTTTAGAAGCTTTATAACTCTGTCACACTAATTACCTTTTTTGTGGAATTATACAACAGACAATATATTTTTAGTTTGAAGAAGAGATCACGTTTAACACTGTTAGAACACTGAGGTGACACACCTAATTAAGGATGCGATTCACAGGAAAGCAAGGTATTAAACAATTTTAATGGCACATATATGTTTGACTAATGATAGCATTGATTTTTCAGTAGTTTAGTTTTTGAACACAGGGCAGCTGGCTTACTGTTATATATAGTTTTAGCATAGTGCTAGAAGTATTCATCATGAGCAACAAGCAAAATAATTACTTTTGAGACAGGGGAACTAGGCTGTAAATATTGAAGTAGCAACACAAGGCTTTAACAAAAAGCCTGAGGGATATATAACACAAATAAACCTCTGTAAATTCTCATTGTAAAAGGTGTTCTACTTCTTGCAGTGTACCAAGTGCTGTCACAGAGACTCAAGATAGGAAAAAACTTCCAGTACCTATCTGGACAGGAATCACTCAGTTGTTAAAGGACAGACATACACTACCACCCATATAAAGCTATCTTTCATCACTCAGCCTTGCAGCCACTGGGCTGAGGTTACATGCTCACTGCCACGTCACTGAGCACTACCTCACCATCCAGCAATACTGACCTGGAATGGTAAGGCACATGAGGAGGGCACAATGTGATTTCTGACATGGATGACAGACCAAGGCGGTCTCGATGCCCTGAAGGACCATGACTGCAAGAATGATCAGCTCCCAGCTGACCCTGAAATTTTGTGGAATCTGTTGCTCCAGATGGATCCCTACGAATCTATGGAGCCTGATGGGGTCCATCCAGGGATCCTGAAAGAACTGGGTGATGTCATTGCAAAACCTCTCTTGATTTTTGGGCAGTCCTGGCAACCTGGAGAGGACTGACTGGAAGCTGGTGAACATCCCAGTTTTCAAAAGGACAAGAAGGAGGTTCCCAGAAACTACAGCCCTTTTAGTCTCACTTTAGTGCCTGGTAAAGTTATGGACAAAATTATTCTGGGAGGTATTGAAAAACACCTGAAAGACAACACAGTCATTGGTCACACAGCCAGCACAGCTTCATGAGGGAAAATCCTGCTTACCAAAGCTGATTTCCTTTTATGTCAAGGCAACCCACCTGGCTGATCAAGGGAAGCCAGCTGATGTAATCTTATTGGGTTTCAGTAAAATACTTTCCATACTGTCTCTCACAGTATCCTTCTGGATAAAATGTCCAGCACAGAGCTAGATAAGCATGTCATGGATGGGTGAGTAACTCGCTTGCAGATCACAGATGCAACCCTCTGGCATGATCCTCATTGTGTTAGGTCCTAATATTGCCCCTTTTCTGTTACACAGCTTGTTACATACACTCACTGAAGGTATGCTCTTCCCCACATAGCCAAAGAGTGAGTCTCATACCTAACCACAGGTGACAAGAGCCATTATGAGTGTCCCAGGCATTCCCAGAGGAATAACAGATCAGACCAAAGACTGACCGGAGACCTGGCTCTTCCTCATGCAGGGTCAGGTGGTCAGGTGAGGCACCCTTGGGTAGGTGATGACCCATGAATCACTTCTCCAGTTCCTCAGTAATATTTCTGGTTGCACCGCATGAAATCTTTACATTTGTAATGGCTACAGAACTGCTGCACACTGTACCTGGTCTTAGGCAATGAACTGTAAAGGGCAGTTTTCAGCTGCTCCAGCAGCGCATTGCAAGTAAAGCAATACACAAAACTCCACATGTAGAAATAATTAGTGAAGACAAATATAATAAATTTGAACTTTTTTCTTTTTCAATTACAAGGGTTGAGTCCAATTACTATGTTTTAACAGATAGTTAAACCAGTTATGTTCTCCAGACAGAAACCAGATAGGCAGCCTTTTTTTCTTGAAACCGCTCTTCTATAAATAAATAAATAGAAATTAAATATTAATTAGCCACTTGGCAGTGGAACTCATTTCTACTAAAGACTAGTTAATAACCTTCCTAGGAGTATAAAAACAGACCTGTATCACTAGTCAGTAACAAATTTGTTTAAATTTGTTCTGCTATTCTGGATGCAATTCTGAAGGTGTCAAAAATACCCATCATGTTTATAAGTTTATCTATATTCCTCAGCCCACCATCTCTACCTTTTTATTTATTTTCCCCAAACTTTTGTTGTTCTTCTTCTGTTTTTTTTCCAAAAGTATTGTCTTAAAACCCCAAACTCCATTTTCATGCTAAGCAAGACACTGTTAATGGCATACAAGAAAACTATATGGCAAAGTTAGGAGATTACACTAAGTTATATCATGTCAAAGTTACCTTAACCAAGGATAACCAGCTCCAACTGGACCTCAAATTCAAAAGGCAGTGCTTATCCTAAGACCTGTCTGGCTTTGGTTACTGGTATGAAATATCTGTGCCATTTTAATATTACTTCAAAACTAGGTATTAGGAAAAAAACAAGCCAGCTAACAATAAAACAAATGGAAATGTTTGGTCTAATTTTTGCTTTATAGAGAGCAATGATTTTTTTTTTTTTAATATAAGGTAACAACTACCTGCATCACACTTTTTGTATACTGAATATAAATGATGTTTTTTTAAACCATACAAAGCTTGTGAGTAGAAGCTTAATTAAAACTTTTCAGAAAATATTTCAAGCATGTAAGAAGAGGATGTTTTTATATGTCTCATTAGAAACTGATGTGTCTCTATTAGTTCACTACATCAGGAATTAATTATTCTGAGTTTATGGCAGTCAGGTATTCAGCATACATGGACTCGTTTTGCTGGATCACTCTCCCACTCAAATTCATGGAATCATAGAAAGTCTTGGCCTGGAAGGGACCTTAAAGATCATCTTGTTCTAACTACTGACTCCCCTGCCAGGGGCTAGGACACCTGCCACTAGGCCAGGTTGTGCAGAGCCCCCATCCAACCTGGCCTTGGACACTTCCAGGGGTAGGGCATTGACAGCTTCTCTGGGTGAATCCATCCCAGCCTGAAGAAAAGAACTGACAAAAGACTTGCCTGACAGATTGGGAGCAAAGGCTGGGCCTCCAGGAAACAATAAAGTCTCTTCCTTACATAGCCCCTGTAACATCTTTGCAGCCAGGCAGTTCCTCTCTTAGGAAATACTTAGGAAACTAGTAGAGATTTTTGGCTGGAAATTAATAATTTTGGAAATAACTACAAGTTTAGACATTACTTAAATAAATACCTTCCAAACAAAGTAAAAACAGGAAACAGAAAGGAATTTAATTCACGATGAGGTTAACAAATCCCTATATATTAAAGCAAGACTGAGGTAAAATAGAGAATACCATGCAGTATTATGACAAGTTATTTATAGCAACTCAGTTAAGAATTTTTATATGTTTTAGAACCATTTTATTTACACTGTCTCCATTCTCATCCTCAGAGATAATTTCCTCCTGAAACATCTCAATAAGCAATAAACACATGATAAATGAAAGTTATTGCAGCTGAAACTGTAGAAAAGTTGGTGCCTTAAAAAGCTGCCAGTCATGGTGAATCAGTTCAGACAACTTGCATTGATTAATGTTCCTGTCAGAAGAGACTATTCCAAGGTTTGCTTTGTCATCCAGCAGAGATCAGAAGTCACTATATGGTCTTTTAAAACACAGTAGGATCAGTTGAAGTATGTCTAATGTTATAATGAAAACTAAAAGAGCCACTGGAGATTAAACCAAATAATCTGAATGCCATACTGTCCCTGGCATCAGCAGGAATTATGCATATGGAATTGGCAGTATAATTTAAATTACTTGCATGGTTTTCAAACTGACTGCAACAAAGTACCAAATTATTAAGATAAAATCATTAAAGAGGGCAAAGTAAAGTTGTGGTACCACTAAAAAAGGTAAGTTTTAGTTCAATTAACTTCATCAGAACACAATGTTTTCTGAAATACTGTAATCACCATGATTCAAAAGCTACAAATTAAGCAACAGATGTACTAAACTAGAGTGTGATATAATTGCAGCTTGCATACATGGCATACAAGTAAACTATATATCAGTTGGAGTGATCTTTGTTAACTGACGTATATTTTCAGAAATATTAGTATAGAAATTCAAGCTATGTGTTTAAAAATATTTCAATCAGTGCAATGCAACAGTATTTCATAAAATCTATTTTATTAATACATTTTAAGTGGTATTTTAATGCTGTATAACACACCTTTTTGAGGGATAAATCTGTTTCATGGAGCTTTTATTTTCAGTAGATAATTACTCAGATGGCTTTCAGCAACAGTACCTCTATCACAATTAAATGTTAATATTCCTATTCATACCAGGTACCTGGTCTGGCTGCAAATCTTACTAGAGTCAAACATAGTTCACAACTGATGAAAGAAGAGGGATCAAAAGGCAAAAACCCAAACAATAAAATATAAAACTAGTCCTGTCCTCTTGATTTTGCCCCATTAAGCCTTTTAGACTGGCAAGAAAATTCTCTTTTTCCACTCTGATGCCATTGCAGTAGCATACAATAAAGCAAACACACCATAAATTAAATTCACCTTAGAGTGCATTCTTTGCACTTATTTGTATTTGCAAGCACCAGGGGATATTATTGCCAACAAAAGAAAATTTTACATTTCATGACACTAAAACAAATCTGCTAAAGCTTGAAAGGAGTATTACTTGATGAATCTGCCAATTTCATAGTTCAGTTATTTGTCCTTTTTCAATTGCAGTAGATGTAATTTGTGTCCATGAAGCTCTGTGCAATTCTATTTCACTCTCCTTCCAATCTCCTTATTCCTCTAAGTCTCAAAGTACATTTTTGCATATTCCCAATAGAACATGAAAAGCTACAAATTCCTTTGAAAGTTCAATGTTGTCAAACTAAACTAGATTATCTCAGTTTTTTCACTGATATTTCAAAGACAGATATTCTCCTAACACACAACAAAAAAAAAGACAAAATTCATTAAGTTGGTTTTTTTAATCATTCTTTTTTCCAAAAAAAAGAGTCTTACATCATTTCAGAAGTCAGAACACTTACAAAAATATAATCTTTTCTGAAAGAGAATATTGGTTCTGTGGTAGTCTGTTATACAGAGATCTAACAGGATTCATTATCCCCAGGTCCAGTCTAACTAATATTTTTGTGCATTAATGTATAGCTTCAGAGCCATGATAAAAACATGCTTATGAAACTTTTCTATAGAAAAAGTATTATTTATCACACAGATTTATTTCCACCTTGAAATTGTATTGTCACTGAGAAAAAAAGTTCTCTTCTTCAACAACCAGATAGTGAACTACAGAACAGATGAGTTCAGTTCAGAAGCAACCATTGCAGCTCACTTTTATTAGCTGCACTAAAGACTTTTAACATTGAAAGTGATGCTGTCAGCTAAGGAGGTTAATTGCACTGATAACAACCATCTTCTGAGGCTTCCTAACATAGACGTATTTTCAACTGCTTCTTGAAGTCTTACAAGGAGATGGTGAGATTGCTAAAACTTGGCAACCAATATATAACCTCCTTTACTGGATAATTTGATCCCTATCTTGCTTGGTTTCTGCTTTATTCAGCCCACTAAACTATTTCACTTCAACGTTAGACATATTTATGTACCACAAGCTCTTTAAATCCCACTGAATAACTAAAGGAGGACTTTTTTCAAAGCTTCACAGATGGCCCAAAAGGTGAAGGCTTGTAAATAACAGCCCTTCTAAAAGCTGATGCAGTAGCTGTGTAGTTTCACCCGCTCAGAAGCTAGTAATCATGTCCTTTGTGAATTGCTGTTCGTTTCTAACACAGGGCTGATACATACAAGTGTGGAAAAACTTCTGAAATGGTACAAAGCTCGATAAGGCAAGCATGAAACTAGGTGCCATTAACATGAATTTGATGTGAAAAGAAGGATTTGGGCATGGTGGTTGGTGGAAAACTCGACATGAGCTGGCAGTATGAGCTCACAGCCCAGAAAGCCAAGGGAATCCTGGGCTACATCCAAAGGAGCGTGGCCAAGCAGGATTGAAGGAGGTGATTCTTCCCTTCTAGTCTGCTCTTGTGAGACCCCACCTGGAGTGTTGCATTCTGTTCTGGTGACCCCAGAAGAAGAAGGACGTGGAACTGTTGGAGCAAGTCCAGAGGAAGGCCAAAACATTGATTAGAGGTCCAGAGCATCTCTCTTACAAAGGTTAAGAAAACTGGGGCTGTTTAACCTGGAGAAGAAAAAGTCATGTGGAGACCTCACAGCAACTTTCCAGTGTCTGAAAAGGTCCTACAGAGAAGCCACAGAGGGAGTCTTCTTCAGGAACTGTAGCAATAGCACAAGGAGTAATGGGTATAAACTGGAAGAAGTCAGGTTTAAGGTAGATATTAGGAAAAAATTCTTTAATGTGAAGGTGATGAGAAACTGGAACCAGTTGCCCAGGAAGGTTGCGGATGCCCCAGCCCTGGCAATGTTCAAAGCCAGGTTGGATAAGGCCTTAAGCAACCTGGTCTCGGGGAATGTGTCCCTGCTCCTGTCAGGTGAGGTTGGAACTAAATTATCTTTAAGNGTCTGAAAAGGTCCTACAGAGAAGCCACAGAGGGAGTCTTCTTCAGGAACTGTAGCAATAGCACAAGGAGTAATGGGTATAAACTGGAAGAAGTCAGGTTTAAGGTAGATATTAGGAAAAAATTCTTTAATGTGAAGGTGATGAGAAACTGGAACCAGTTGCCCAGGAAGGTTGCGGATGCCCCAGCCCTGGCAATGTTCAAAGCCAGGTTGGATAAGGCCTTAAGCAACCTGGTCTCGGGGAATGTGTCCCTGCTCCTGTCAGGTGAGGTTGGAACTAAATTATCTTTAAGATCCCTTCCAACCCTTAACATTCTATGGTATAGACTAGATAAAGTGTTTTTCAAAGGATATGGAAACACTGAGTAGGTGAAAATTCTTCTGATGGGATTTATGCTTGAGAGATAATGAGAGATTTAAGCTTGAAAGATGTTCTGATTTGGTTTTCTTTTGTATTGATTATATTTTTTAAAGGGCAAGTAAGCCCATGTTTCCTTACTTTCAAGTTTTACCTCAGTTGGAGTGATCTCTTTAGCACACCTGACTTTTCACTGTGCTCATTTTACACTTCTTAGCTTTGCAGGTCTATAATTAAGACAAGGCAAAAAGCCAGTAAATGATATTCGATTCTTTTCATAAACTATGAATTCTTCTCCAGTGCTGCATATTAATCTAGCTCCTACTCACTCATTTGCTGTAGGTGTTTCTTCCCATGCTCTGTGTATGGGAAGGAAACCATCTGTATTTATAAAAATCTGTCTAATTCATATCTTCAGACACTACTTAGAGTTTCATAAAGAGGTTCACTACAGTGACAACCTTTACTCTTCTTTATGCAGTGAGCGTACACAGACAAATCATGCTCATCATAAGATGAGCCTAACACCTTCAAGAGTGCTCATGTGACTGAGATGAGAAGAATTCATATTTGTCTGTAAGTAGGTACAAATCACTGTCCTTGTCATGAAATACCCATACATCTACAGTAAACTGATTTTATGGAGGAACGCCTCTGCTTCCTTGCCTTTTTAACCAAAAAGTTGCTTACTATTCCATTAACTGCAGGTTCCAGAACATTATTCAGCCATTAAAAATCTACACCTCAGTCATGTTTTTAATGGGCCTGTATTTATAGACAATAAGTAGGGCCAGTGTTTTGTCACAGTAAATTATACATTAAACAGTCTAGACATGGTAGCAAAAAAAAGGCAAGTGTCACAAATTGCTAGTAAAACTGCCAGAGCTCACAGACTGCATTTTAACCAAGGCATACTTTATTTCATTATAAAAATCAAGTAAAAATGTTTAACTAAACATTTAAAAAATTTTAAACTGCTGCTATAAATGACTTTTGGCATGCAGGTGGGAAATAAGAACAGCTTTTTATTTCACGTTTGCCAGAGAAGACCCTGTTTTAAGCTAACAGTACTCAGCAACCTGCAATCCAACTTGAGTACAACAGCCCCTGAGAGCTAGCAAATTAGTTTTGTGTTTCAGATAAGGTTTGTCAACAAAAATAAATTAACTGTAGAAATATTGATGTTCCACTTTTATGCAAGTACGCACAAGATGTCTCTGCTATTCAAGATGGTCAGTTTTCAAATGTGCACAAAACCACATATTTTTAAAATTATTTCTGAATCGAGAGAGCACACATACTCAAAAAAAAAATCTACTGCCATTACAGGCTTAAAGTTTTTAGAATAGATGCTAATAAGCACTGTGGATTCAGCAGAATCCACTGAAATTCACAGCCTTTCCCTGACCTGTAGAAACATTGAATTTAGCTCTTATATTTGACCTTGGCCTTGCAGTCAGGTCCACCAACCTCCCTTCCTTCAGTATATGGAACGATAAAGTGTACTGGTGCAGAAGACCAAAAATGGCAGATGTTACCAATACACAACTACAGTCTTCTTGCCTGGAATAACTCATCCTGCTTTTTGAAGCTTGTGGAAGTTTACGGCTTGTAATGCCATCCTTAAAATGGCATAGCTATAAAGTGTTACTACTAGTGATGAAATTAAGTCCTTCTATCCTCCTGAGGCAGTATGAGTAATCTGTAGAACCTCAATTTACTAGATCTCACCATTAAGGCAGAAGAGTTGTCACTCCACCACTTTGGAAATATTACAAGGCTGTAACCTGCCAAGAATAAACCACTAAGGAGTTGAAAGTAACAGACAAAGATTGAAAGATGCATTTCTTGCACTTTGCTAACACAGTGCATAAAGAATCGTCATTTAGTCCACATGCCAATGGTAAGGGGCAATTACATACAGTTCTTGCTCCTAGTTCCTCTAGGAGTTGTCAGACACGAGTCTCCTCTCCACTGCAAGGTAAGGCAAGCCTTGCCATCTGTCAGCCTGCACTATCTTCTTTCCATTCCACTTCGCTGTGTTTTTTCTGTGCTGCTGATTTGCACTGATTTTTTTCTGCTGGTACTGCTTCTTACCTCCTTTGCAAAAGACGTAAATCAGTCTCAGTCAAGGTATGTCAGTGATCCTTGTGGGCCCCTTCCAACTTAGCAGACTCTGTGGTTCTGTGATTCTGGGGTTCTGTGATATGACAAACACTCCTTTTCACTTTTACATTACATACTAAGAACTTCAAACTTCAGGAAAAGTGTGGGAGATTCTGGCCAACTTAAAAACTAAACTGGAGAAGAATTTCCACCATATTTCAGAGAAATATTCAGGGTCAAGTTATTTAGACTTTGCTCTAATACTCCTTTTAAGGTTCCTGTATGTTTGAACTAATATTCTAGCTGACCATACAGAAATACCTTGTCTGTAAGAGTGAAATTTTACTGGAAAAATGTGTTCCCTCGACAGTTCCAGGATGATTCAAATTGAAAACCTTGATTGACCTCAGAGTTCCTTAAGGAAAATAACATTTATTAATTACCAATATTTGTAATGAAGTATTTCATTCCAGAACCTTAAATAGAGGTTTTGTTTTTTCCCCTCAGACCACAAAATCTGTTTGTTCCTCAATAGCAGAGGCATCAGGGTTGGTTAGGTAAGCATATAAGAGGGAGAAAAAAAAAATGGAAAAAAAAGTTTCTACTGAACATGTGCTCAGAGTAAAACTGCAAAGCAAGATCTTTGTTGTAGGTTCTCCAAGCTACTTGGAAAACAAGGGAGGAAGTTGACAGCTAAATTTTCCATATATTAGTCTCAATTCTTATCATATTGTAAGAGGGGGGAAACCTTACCCCACTTTTCCCTATACAGTCAATTTAAATGGTCCTGAAAAGGGGCATAAACGAGTGTGCAAATCCCTTTGCTACTGAAAGAAACCACTGGCCAGTCATGCCAAGAAGGGATAAGAAACCTTTTGGCACAGCCTCCTCCTCCAGTTTCTTCACTCTGGGCAAGTAAGGACCTTAAAAATTTCAATGTCCTGCTGCAGCTAATTAAGTACACCAGAACATTTTCCAAAGTGGCATTTACAATTATGTTATGCCTATATTTTCATTGAAAACCTTGCTTGCCTCTTGCTGTCCATGATACTTCAGGGTTATCTTCTAAAGTCTCCTTAGAGGCATTTTCCTGTTGAAGTCAAAGAAAATATAGTTCACTGAGAATTCAGCAGAGTGAGACAACCTCTGTTCTTGAAATATGAGTATTTTTAATACCAGAGAAAGTTATTTTAACTTGGCTTGATTTTTTTTTTAAATATATTTCCACTGTGAATTTTGTGTGTGTGTGTACATGTATAGGTATATGTATGTTTGTACATGCATAGAAACTTGTTTTTCCCTGTGTGGTTTGATTTAATTGTAAGATGTGGGAAAATCCAAGGTTCTAAATAACTTTTAAATTCTTTTACTGAATAAAGCCATCCATATAAAACCTCACGGGTGAGTTATTTACATAATGCACGCAACAATGTTTTGGTTTATTTTATTTATAACAAAAGTTGTGAAGAACAGAAAATATAAAAGAAATATTACAATAGAGATTGGAACTTTTTTTCAAGGGGATTGCCATATATTTGTACCCATCAACTATAAACAGAAATTAGAATGAATTATATTTATGGCTGCCTTTGCAGGCCACAATGCAAATACTTAAGTGAGTTATTATTGTCACTCTCCTGATTTAAACTGACAATTAGTTTCCTAACAAACCATTAAACATTTATCTACCAACAGAAATACAACAGTTATTATGCACAGCAGTTCATCTTCTACCGGATGGGTTGGAACAACATTTTTGAACTTATAATTATTATTTTTCTGTACTTGAAGAGTAAAATAAATAAAATAATGTAGCAAAATCTTACAAGTGATTATTACAATGGATTCTGTTCCAGGGAAATTAATGACAGAATTATTATAGAAAAGTTTCAGTCTCATTCATGTACCCATTCAGTCAAACTGACCCTCTGTATTTCAATTTTTTTATGATCAGATGCTAAATTGTGCCCTGTACACTTGATTGAAATAAACAGCCTAGAAGTCCCAACTGTACAGGTAGATAATTGTTCATCAGTGTCATGAACAAACTACTTCATACAGGGTGACTGAATTCAAAATACTGAATCCCCATCTGGTGAGACCTAATGAGCAATGGAAAGGTTTGAAAGTAATGAAGCAAGTCCCTTTTTGGCAGATGTTACTTGACAGCTTCATCTTGGGATCCTAGCAGCACTCCAGCTGGCTCATATTAATATATTCTTGAAGATATCATGATGAAACTTGTGAAAAAGAGAGGATCCTTTTCTCTTCAATGGGCTGAATTTTATGTTGCTCCTGTTATACCTAATCCACTAAGTAAATTATGATTTCAAGGGACTGTTCAAAGTTCATTGAACTGTGTGTTTTCAAATACTTTAGCTAAATACTTTAGCTCACGCTTTAGCTCACATGCTGCAGGCTGAATCCCTGCAGAAGATAAAATTGACCTAACAGGCATGTCAAGGTGTTTGTTTTTATTTTTTCCCTGAAGGAAAGAGGGAAGAAACATGATTCTGGGTCACTGCTCTTCACATGCACCTTGTGGCATACACACGCCACACAGGGTCCCCAGCGAGCTCCACAAAGCTCCATTCTCTCTACATCCTATTCAGCAGATCTTCTCTCTTCCAGGGAGAAAACATCCTGATACTGCTACTTGAATTGCACGCATAGAGCCAACACATACAGAAAAAAGTCAGCCTTAATAGTTTTGCTGGTTATATAATGACTATCAGATTAATACTAAGTTCCTAGTTTGATCTAAACTCTTAGAGGATCTAAAGTGGAATCTAAGATAGAGGCAGTCTAAGCTGTAAGATTTCTAGAAGAGTTGTTTTCCTTGGTGGTAATGACAAAAGCAATATGAAGGAAACACTGCTGGAGGCCAGGGACATTTAGAAGATGTAGAATTTCCTGTTTTAAAAAGCAGAACTTTATATTTACTTAGAGTAATTGCAGTGTTAACTTATTCTACACCTGTTGCAAGGCTTTTTGGTGTAATACCCAATGCAAATTCAAGAACTCTTGATGAGAGGAACCACTCAAATGTTTCCAGGTCCCTCATACCTAAATACCTTTTCCGTACAATGGAATTTTCCAGCTATCTTTATATATTATAGCTAAAGGATTTTTTTTCTAGAAGAGTAATTTATTTTTACTTTAGGAACCTTATATAATTCCTCCTCCTACTGATCATTGAGCAGTTCTGTTCTATTCTTTTTTGCATATTAACTGGTCTTCAAGGGCCTGGTTTTTTCTATCCATTTACACAATATCCTATGGAATTGCAGTTATCCACTTCTCTAAGTAATCTGAAAATTGTTTTGCACAAATTCTAAAGGAGATTATTCATTATTTTTACTTTTTATAAAGAGCAGTTTTGTGTTTCACTCTAACGCAAGACACACAGAATTAGTAAAATAAATATTAGCTTTGTAAGCTTTAAAAGTGGTGACACTCCTGGATGTTGATGTGGCACTTGGGGATATGGCTTAGTGGTGAACACAGTGGTGCTTTGTTCATGGTTGGGCTCAATAATCCTAAAGGTGTTTTTCAACCTGAATGATCGTATGATTCTGTGAGGTACCAGGACAGTGAACTGTTGAACCAAAGTCTCTCAACAAGTTCATCTTCATAAATACATCATTTACATCATTATATTAGTTAAAACAGAGGCATGAAACTGTGTCAGAGGAGGTTTAGATTAGATATTAGAAAGAGGTTCTTCACCCAGATGGTGGCTGGGCACTGGAACAGGTTTCCCTAAGTGGTCACATTAATATCATCAAGTTCATTGTCCTGGATTGTAAGATAAGTGTGTATTCTATTTGCCATCTGTTAAAGGTGGGGCAGTTATCTTCTGTTAATTGGGCAGTTTTCTTACCTCTTCCACAACCAATTCTCCCTATAAGGAGAGACCTTCTGTTAATGGGCCATTGAGCCTCACTGCATGACTGATAAAATTACATCATCCTATCGTGAGATGCTCTGCCCCTGGGGAGGAGCCAAGCATTCCTACCTGGATATAATCAGAGATTTTGGGACACCAGAGCAACTTTTCTCCACTGGATTCCCAGAGGAAGACCAGGCCCATCTACACCACCACTGAATCTTCAGAGGAAAACTGCACCCTTCTACAGGATAATTGCTTCAGTAGAACCATGTCTGTCACCCCAGGAGGACTGCAGCCACCATTTAATGGGACTGCTACCAACACCCTGACCAACAAGGTGTCAGGTCATATTGTGACCCTGTCAGTGGTTTTTTTTTTTCCTTTTGTATGTACTATTGCATTTGTATTTTTTTTTTTAATTTTCCTAGTAAATAACTGTTATTCCTACTCCCATATCTTTGCCTGAGAGCCTCTTAATTTCAAAATTATAACAATTTGGAGGGAGGGGGTTTACATTTTCCGTTTCAAGGGAGGGTCCTGCCTTCCTTAGCAGACACCTGTCTTTTCAAACCAGGACATTCATGGAAGTTCTCTTGAACAGTTTAGTACATTTTCATCTTTATAAAAATCAAAAAATATACCTGGAGTGTTCAGATAGGAATAATGCTAAGTTATCATCCTCTCCATGGGCAGTTTCCCTTTTTTTTTTTTTTAATGCACAGTCATTTAGACATATCAGAATATTTTTGATGATTCCTTGATTAATGGCTAGCAGGGAACAGAAAGAGGGACAGGGTAAGTTTGCACTTTCCCAACCTAGAACATGGCCAGGAACATCAACTTCAGACAGGCACAGAAAAAGCAATCAATAGCCCTGGCAGAGGCCAACACAAACTAAAGAATGAGCAAAGCAACTCTTAAAAGCTAATGGTTTCCCATGAGGAAAATTCACTTACTGCTTACTGGTGTCCAGGTGGCCAGAGACATCTCAGACTGCACCACTTAGCAGCTTTAAGTCTACATCCTTCCTCAGCTTCTCTGAGCACAGCTATCAACAGTTGCTGCCTTTGTTCAGACGGGAGGAGAAATTGCTCATTAGTCTTACAACCCTTTACATGGAAATCTGCATATGGTGCCAAAAGTCCCAAACCAGGTAATATCATATAACAAAGAAGAAATCCTTCATAAGAGAAATGCTTTCTCATAGCCACCTAGAGATGGAACAAAAAGAACTGAGACCTATTCTGGATTTATACCTCCTGATATCTCCTTTAGAACAAAGGGAGAATAAAAAAATGCATTTTTAATGTATGACTTCACTTTTTCTGTCCCTAACTATCTGCAAGGTGAAACGATGGCTCAGTTGAAAAGATCTGATGCTTTATTGCATTTCTTTTCTGATACCATCCTTTATTTAGACAACCATTTGCGTCTTAATCCATCAAGGGAATTCCAATGAGAACATTCAGTTCCTTTATTTAATTCCAGCACCTTCATAACAATATGTATGAATCATAGTGCACATTACATTGCAGCCCTGCAACTTTGAGTCCATTTTTTTCACTTTATTTTCATCATGAGTCTCCAAGGCAGTATTCTCTAAGTGCTGTCTCACAAATTAATAACTACCAGAGATCTGCTTTGTTTCTATGGCTTTTTCTCTTCAGACTTCAGCTTTCTGCATTTGAAGTGTTTTATGAGAAGCATCATTTAACATTAAAATTCAGCATATCCAAGTTAATTCTGACTCAGGGTCTATTAAATTCAGTGTGCATTTCTACCAGTGTGAATGTGTTTTAGGCCCACTCACTACTCTTTGAGGCAATGATGAGTTTTACAAGACAGTATAATCACGAATTCAAAAAACTTTACAGGTTTTGTAGTCCATTAAAACTTTCCTGCTGATCTCCATCTGTTCTAAATATAATGAATATACGTTTCTTTCAAGCACTCTGCTTTATCAGCATAATATCTTTTTGCCTACGCAGATTTTATCTTGGCTTTCTGGAGAGACATGGTTTGGTTTGGAATTTTTTGGTTAAGTAACAAGGGAGAACAATGGCCCCTACCCCAAAGCTTATCTGTTGCTTATTTTAATTTTCCTGAGCCAAGCATCTACTCAATAAAAAAAAAATCAGAAAACCCCAAACTTAGGTTGTATTGGCACCCTCAATGTCAGAACTACTGTGACGACAGCTTAAGTGACCTGTGGATGACAGTCTCTTATAAATCAACTTCATTGCCTGCAGCCCTCGTTGCAAACCAAAGCAGGCTCAGTTGCTCCAGTCGTGCTGGATTCACCAGATCAGGTGGAGCATTGTGTCAGTGCAGTGCTTGCCATCCCCAAACTGCTGCAAGCATCAAGCCCTGCTGGACAGGCTGCCTGCAGGTCCCTTCGGAGCCTCATTGAATTTCTCTTCATGGCACTGCTGGGCCAGGCAGTACCAGAGCACCAGTGGCTCTGCACAGTCCAGGTCAGGTCAGGCACAACAGATGCTGCACTAGACCAGGCTGGATAAGCCCGTCCAGACCCCCACTGGCTTCACCTGGATGTGGCTGCACCACTGAAATAGAGTATTGCCGAAAGTTGGTGAGAAGCCTGCAGCAGGACAGGCATCAGTCGTGCACCATTGTTTTGTTCTGCAGTGCTGTCCTGTAGAGAACATTTGTCTCATGGGATTGCTCTTCTGACAGCAGGAAACAGGGCATGAATAACACAACATTTCTGCAGCAGATGTAAGGTTCTGCACTCTCCATGACCCCCATCCCCAGTTATCATGTAATTTAACATGTTCTTTGGGAGATGATCTGAAGAAGATGACACACTTGAACTATTACAGATCAAAGACAAGAATATATTCCACAGGGAAATGGTTCTAGAAAAATAGACTGCTTTGTTAGCTCTTCTTTCCACTTTATGTCAGCCACACATAAACAGACCTACTCAGTTCTCCTCCCACAATTAGTAAAAGGTACATCTATACCAAAAAGTATGTTACAAACCTGAATTTCAAAGTTCTCAAAAGAAGGCACGTAGCCTGTCTCACTGCTGCCTAAATTAATATGAAATATTTTGTTCAGCACTGTGAGAAGAAAAAAAAAAAAGATGAGTGGCAGAGAGAGAACTTTTTTCAGATGCAGAATAAAGTGCTCCATCCACTGAACCATGCCACATGCATCAGCTTGTTTTATTTCTGATACACTTGACCACTCAACTGTTTCTGGTTTGTCATTTCCTTAGGAGACAAACAGAAATGAAGGGAAGAAAACAGCTGAGGAATAAAGTAGGCAGTAGCAATATAAAACTCAGGGTGAGCTGTGCTCTGAGAAGAAAGGTTAAGTAAGGGAAGAAAACAAACACTGTATGGATGCAAAGGTAACATTTTTGCTGTAACAGCTCTGGCTATACACAGAATACATTAGCCTGGCCAAAGCTCAGGGCTTATGCCATTATCTTGTTTTCAGAGGCATTAAGGAAAAACACTTCACCTAACATCCCACTGTTAATTGTTAACAAAGGCCATCCACCTGTGCTGTCCTGATAAAAAGCACTGCCATTTCCTACCGTCTCAACACTTGTGTGTCAATGCAGAAAGCTGACAAGCAAGAGTTTCTGGGCTCCTGGAAGCATTCATTCATGCATACATAAGTGTATCTTTAGAGAAGAGGCTCCTGCTTGCTCTGCTTAAATAGAGGAATATGAGAATTACCCGTGAAGATAACTGGAATACAAGATCAGCTCTAAATTTGCCAAGTATTCTCACCATGGTGACTATGTAAATTTATTACAAGTTTCAGAAGTATCTTAATCCTTCAAGTAGCACTTAATTTAATATCCTGATTCATTACCTGAAACAAGCAGGAGAAGGCAGTTTTTAAAGAAATACAACTCACAGATGGTAGTAAAAAATGACAGTCTCAGTAGATTTTTCACGTCTAGGCCTCATAATTTGATTTTTAAAGAATACTAAGGAGACTTGAAATCCAAATAAATCAAGAGGTATACTGCAGAGACCATGAACATTTTGGTGGTCACTGAACAGTCCAAACAATTCAACCAGCCAACCAAAGGAAAATAACCATAAGAACAGAGAAAATAAAATTCTATACCCCATAACTTTACACCAGCTTTTCATTCATATTAAAAAATATTGACCAAGTTAAATTGAAAAACACTGTTCTATTAATCTAACAAATCTGTTACTTTGGGTTATCTTCAGAGGTTTTGTTTCCACAAAAAAACCCCCAAAAACAACAGCAAAAAAAGCCCCCAAACCTTTATATCTAGTTTTAATCCAGTAAAGAACATATATGCAAGCTTCATTTTCTATTAGGAATTCTTTTCCTAGATCAACAGATCCTAAAGTGAAAAACCAAAAACTGAAAGTGATAATTAGAAGTTGAAGGATATATCAGCAAAGAAGAAGAGTAAAAAAATACCATTAGTAGAATTAACAGAATGTTTTTAACGGGGCTTGTATACTTTCTTGTAGGCTCATTTTCAAACTACTTTGCATTGTGAATGCTTTCACAAAAAGATAAAAAGAAGCTTGACCAGGGTTTTGGCAAAGTATGATTGTAACTTTTGACTTAATAAGAAGAATTTTTGCAGCTGTCATACCTGCTATGGACCAGACATGCAGCAGACACCGTTGCACTGAAAATTTACATAAGCAAAATACAAATTAGAAATCTTACCTTGCAGGTTTCTCTCTGCAAGGCTTGTAGTAGCTACAACATCATTTATTTGTCCCAGAAATATCAAGGTGCCCATGATGGTGATGATGTTGATGATGATTTTCTTATATTCCCTATTATGTGACCACATTCATGCACAAACAAATTACTATTTATTTTGTGATACCTAAAATATTTTCTTGATTATAAATTAAAAACTGAGAACATAATTTAGAGATACCAATACATAGATATATGGTAACTGGGAAAATTGGAAAATCAGTAAAGGCATTCAAAATACATTCATCAACAGTCATCTTAAATCTAATCTAAATCATACAATTTAATTTAATTCTTTGATGCCTAAGGTTAGCAAGTCCACTAGTTAGGTAGAGTTGGGAATCAGAACTGATTCAGGTACAGTAATTTTTAAATGGGTCACAAGAAATCATTAACTACTTTTACCTTTCTGTAGCAGATAAGCCATAAACTGACACACACGGATCACAGAAGAAAAAATCTTCTGAAATGGAAATAGATTATCTCAACTGACTCTTCCAGGCATACTTCCCTGCATTTGGAGCAATATTTTTTTATCTCTTTAATTCCTAGGAAAGTATTTATTCTCTAAACCAGCATATACAGCACTATAAAACACAATTGCCGTAGCTCATGAAAATGTGTTTCATTGTAGATGCTCTGCCAAAGGGTACAAAGGGTACAAAACCTGGACTCTAGAGCAATTAGACACATCACAAGTGACACACTTGGCTCTGAGAAGGGGAAAATGACATTTGTTCAACACATAAGCACTTCAGGCCAACTGGTTCATTCACATGCATTTCCTGCCAAAAAGCCTGAAAGGCATTTTTTGTACCACTTTGCAAAAGTTTGGATTGCAGCATAGGAAGACAAAATAAAACAGAAATAAATATTATACTCTAAACTGAGAATCTTGGCTAAACCCACACAGCCACTGATAATTCTCGTGGTTTCAGAGTGGTGCTCCCCAATGTAGTGTTCCAACTGAAACCACTCCAAACCATGCACCAGTCCCTCACTCCTCCCTCCCTCCCTTCCTCTCCCTCTTTCCTGCAGCTGGATGGAGAGGAGAATTGGAGGCAGAAAAGCTGAAGATCATTGGTTGAGATACAAACAATTTACTGGAAACAGCAATGAGATAAAAAAGCAAACAGTGACAGCAGCAATATTAATTAAAAAAGCATACAAGAGAGAAAGGCAAGTAATTCCCATGCAAATGGGCATGGTGGAGCCTGAGCCCAGTGTCACCATGGTCCCCCAGCCTGGGAGAGACCCTTTCCACCTGCCCCCATAAAGTGAAGTGAGGTGGTATAAAATACGGTTTCAGCCATTTCCCCTCCTGGCTACTGCAAAAATGAACCTTGTCCTCATCAGAACCAGGACATAAACACAGGGTACTGGGTATACCTGAAAGACAGAAAATGGCATAAAAAGAGTTTTGTCACCTTGACAACTTCTTGTTTATTTCTGACAGTCCCACTTGAAAGAGAGCAGTCACAGAAACATCACTGCTGAAAAATTTCACACAAGTTTGAAGTCTTGAGCTCAAAACCACCCCACACAGGAACACACACCCTTCTAGAGAGCAATCTAGAGAGAAAACCAAAAAAATCCTCTGGCTTTCTGAACATTTTTGATCCTGTCAAACAAGTTTGCAATGCTTTGACTTAGGAAAGCAACATTACTGTCATCAGGGAAAGAAACTTCTTCTCTGCTAACAGAACAGAACAGAAGCAGAACAGAAATCTACATACGCAGGGAGTAGCATGATGGTAGCCAAAAGATTCCTGGGAAGGAAAGTGCTTGTTCTTGACCTCTGAAGCAACAAGGATCAGAGAACACCCCTTAGACATATTTTCTCATCAACAGAACTCAAACTTCAAACAGCAATAGTTTTCTAAGCTCTATTTTATCCTCATATAACTACAGTAGTCTATGTACTGTTGTCTCAAATGTATATCCTACAGATGTTTTGTGGTCAGTACACACAGGAGCAAGAAAAACAGAAAAAATATGGCTAGGAGTGCCTCCATTGCTTCCCCCCACACCACCCCATGAAAAGCAGAGGAAACTAAACTGTTTAGTATAGTTCCAGTTACGTGGCTACATTTGCTGTAGTTCCAACCACACAACTGTGGCCTGGCTGAAGGGATCCCTAGCAGTCATTGCTCACCTTGCCTAGGACAATTCCTGAACTCCCTGGTAAGGGGAGTTGGCAATGTAGGTCTCAGATTGAACAACATCACTTTACAGAGCCCACAGCTTCCGGAGATCTGGCATTAGAATCTGGCATTGTCTGCCACAGGTAGAGGCTGATATGTTTACATAATATACTGGGAAGAGTGGTAGCTTAGATAAGAAAAGCCTCATGAAGATGCTTGTGTGAATCTAAAATGTGCAGAAAAGACAACAGTATATAAAATTTAAAACTTGGATCGCCACCATACACATTATCAGAAGCTGACATTGTCACATACTTAAAAAGAAAGACCTGGAGCAAAGCTCAGGCCTCTGAATAAGCACCTTTAAATAATTAAATAGACAGTCTGGGTTTTGAGGGTTTGAATTTGTTGTTTTGGACCTTTTGTTGTTTTTTGTTTGGGGGGGGGAGGAAGCTGGGGGAGTAATGTTAGGGAATCAGACTCACTATTTCATTTGCATACATACAGCTCCAATGGAGAAATCTCTTGGTTAGCAACAGAACCCTACATTTTATGTTTCTTTAATATAACTAATGATTATTCAGTGGAAACAGATCTGGAAGCCTCTTGGGTTTATAGTGGTACTGCAAAAAAAGCAACAAAACCCAAACCCAAAAGGGTATTAAAGTGCCTGTAACGTAAACCCTTATTACACGTACCTAACCTCAAAACTGGCCACCACTTCCCTTATGCAAATGGAAAGGAGAGCAAACTAAAGAGAGAAATTTCATTAGGGGGGCACTGGGCTGACCTGGACAGAGAGGCAGGTGACAGACAACCCTTTGATCCATGGCTCATCAGGATCCATCTTTGAATTTAAGGACTCACACAACTCCAAAATGGCATGTACAAGGTTAGAGGGATTCAGATCCATCCTTGGCTGTTTACAGTTCCAACAAAAAGACATCATACATACATACATACATACATACATACATATATATATATATATCCTTACTGTGCAGGATCCCTCCCCAACAATATACAGCTTTAAATCACTGCAAACAAGAGACACCTCAGGAAAATGTTTTAAGGTAATTGATTTCTCGTTTCTGTTTGAGCAAGTCTTTTTTGCCAAGCTTGTTAGCAAGGTACTCTGTGAATGATGAATATAAAGGGAAACTGCATGGGAATCATGACTGTCTATGGGAAGGTTAATAATGGAACTGATCATGTCATCACTGACATTTTCCTGTCTTTATTCATTTAACATATGGGAAGAAAGTCAAGGACAGAAAATGAACTAGAAAAGGAATAGCTGAGCTCCTTCCTTCATTGTACTTAGATGAACTGAATAATGTAGAGTCATTCACTGTGAAAAAGGGCAAAAAGTCAACAAATGCTAATGAGTCTCCATCGGTTTTATACATTCAATTCTCTATAGTCTTTATTGGTGTTTCTTCTGGAGCCTCGTGCTAGCAGTAAAGAGAGAAAACAGCAGTTTGAAGCAGTACTAGAGGCTGGAGCCTGCTGTGTTGAACTTCTCAAACTGCTGGGAATGAGAGAGCTTTAGTGATTCCCATACAAAATTTAAATCTATATTTCAAGTGGCATTTCAATTGCCACTGAGCTGCTGTACAGACCGAGTGGACAGAACAAGAATGCTTCATCTCCTTGATTATTTCCTCAATGGCCTTTGAGCTGTTCTGTGGAGTATAGCTGAACATTTTCAACCTGTGGGCAAAACTGAGTACATAAATAAGAGTGTAACAGTGAACAAACATTGCCAACAGACCGTGTTTATGAACATGCTCGGTCACAAGGACAGAATGCTTCTTAGAAGAGAAATAAGTTACACTAAAACTGAAAGGGAACCTTAGAAAATGTTCCCTGGTGCCTGTGGAGTCCAACTTCTTTAGAAATCCTAATCATGTACCTGATGAGCTCAGGGAGGGATGCAACCCTAATGCCCAAAGTCTGCAGTGAGCAGCTGGGCTCATCTGTCTGCACCACACAGCTGCAGGAGCGCCTTTTAGGATGGAATCCTTCACCTCTGCCAAGACAGTCTGATGTCTGCTATTATTACTGAAACAGTTCTACACCTGAGCAAAACAATGCTGAAAATCAGCTGCATAGAAAATAGGTTCTTAAGACAGTAACAGAAATTTCACAAGATGAGACCAACCATTTAAATCTTCAGCTCTAAACCTATGTTGTGACTCTTCAGCAAGAACCCCATTTTCTGAAGAATCTCCATAGTCCTTGGTCCTTACACTGGGGACAAACTACCACCCCGTGTTCATCAGGTTCTCCTTACCACTTGCTAGTCAAAATTCCTATTCAAATTTCCTTTGGGAATCTGGGATTGGTAGCCAAGGTTAGCAGACATTTCACAACTGGAACAATTTAATTTTTTAAAAAGTGACACTAGCGGTCAGCCTACGTGCATTAATTTTTCATCTCCCTGTATGCTTTGCCACGAGACAAAAGAAATATCACTCCTCTGAAGATAAGGGAGCAAAATAACATTTATCTTCTTAATGCCTACTGTAAGCTCCTTGCACATGCACAACTGTCCTTATGCCAAATTTTTTGTTTCAAATTGTTTTGTTGACTCATCTGGACAGTGGGACAGGATAAATGAAGATATCTAATTTCTCTAGGGATTTTATTCCACATAAAGAGATAAAGTTCAAAAATCCCTGTGCGTATGCTGAATGATAATACATGCAGACCATGAAATTCAGCCTCATGGAGTTAGCCAGTCACACATTCCAAAAACCATAAGGCTGTGTTTTAAAGGTGATGTGCATAAGCTAATAAGCTCAGCTGTTCCCATGCTTATTAGAAGTTAATTCAAGGACCTATGCTGTGCTCCTGCTGAGCTGCAACATTTGCCTGATTAATGTTTTTTCACTACAAGCTAGTAGGGAGTGATTACTTTCCTCTGTTTCTTTAGGCAGCAAGTCTACCTCTGCTACCAAGACATCTGTAAGTGTTTAAGGAACATTTCATCTCAGGGAAGGGATCCAGGCACTCTGTTCATCAAAGAATGCTGTTAGATCATGGCCTCAAGGTCCCACTCACCACTTCAGGTTAAAATTCAAGCTGTCCCAATGTTACTTGGATCCAGACTTTTTTTTTAATGTTACCTTGAGAAGGAAAAAGGAAAAAAAAAAGGAAAAAAACAAGTTGCAATTTATGTTACATAATCACTCCTTAGCTCCATTTCTGAAACACTAGAGAAGAATACTGATCACAACTTCCTAGCAACTGCTCCTACTTTGAGCAGAGGAAAAGCAATCCTTCCAGTGGCAGCTGCCTGAGCACTCTCTAGTGATCCAGGGTTTCAGGGCTCCAGCTTCAGCCTAGCAGGTTATTGTCCCCAGCTACAAAACTTCAAGCAGCTATTGGTGAGACATTGCCCTGCAGGATCTGAGTCAACCAACACACAAAGCTAGGATTTCCATCGTTTCCCACTGCTTTTCAGCTTTCCTCCTCAACTTTAATTTCATTGGCTATCTACACAAGCTTTCCAACTCCTCAGTCTGATTTCACTACAAGGATTCAACCAGAATTCAAACAGACACAGTATGTTTTACCTCCTGTGTGATTATCTACTTTCTTGAAAGGAAACCCAGCAATGTTGAGTCTCAACAGCCCTTTGTAGAAAAAAAAAACCCAAGAGAAGAGGAAAAAAATTATCCATAAAGCCCAGAGGAGAAAAATAGAACACATAAAAATATGATGGAAAAAAAACTATTAAAAATTATGTCCCAAAACATACTGCAGTACATTCTGTTCTTCATATAGTAGCACCAGAAAGTTAAAAGCACAACACAAAAACTGAATAAACTCCTGGTTTATAGAATTTACTCTGCATTAATTTTGACAATAAATTCTAGTACTAACAATTATTAGGAAAAAAGAAAAAAATAAGAAGATAACTGTAGACTGGAAGTATTTCAAAATTAAAGGGAAATCCAGTCTTGATTTGTTGGAGGGTGTTAAGAGACTATAACATTAATGAACAAAACTGCTTTGCATTAGACAGCACATTTTTGCTACAAACACAAATTAAAGCATTTGTTTCTAGTGTAGAAATCTATCCTATCAATTTTTCCTCAGGCTCTGTTTTTTCACTCCTCAGGGTGTCTGGCTGTTGGGAAAGAAAAAGCATTGATTTAAGACTCAGTTCTGCAACACTGTTAATTGTGTGAGTGGATCTCACCCACAAGTCACCCCTATGAAGCAAATGGAAATGCTCGTATGCATAGGAATTAGACCTGACTGGGAATTTTCTTTTTTCTTTTCTTTTCTTTTCTTTTCTTTTCTTTTCTTTTCTTTTCTTTTCCCCTGGAAACAATTTTTTGCATGGATGCTGCAACTTTTGACAAAATATATGATCTTGGCTTCTATCTGCTTTATTCACAGACTTGGAAAGGGATTTTTCCATGCAGATTTGCACACAGAAGTTTGGGGTCAGAAGATGCTTTTGTATTACACTCACACAGTGCACACCATCCAGCAAAGGTGTCCTCCTGGAGCTAACATTGCTGCCTTAGGAAAAGTAGTTGCATGCCATTTCAGTAGGGTCAAGAATAGGAAATTTGCTATGACAAGAAGTTCTGCTTGCTCCAAAAGAAAATTTAAAGTTATGGTGTAGAGTAAAATACATCCATTCCTGCTCTGGTCATTCTGTTGAATCAGCACTTACAATATGCTTTTGCAGGCCTGTGTGGCAGGCACAAAATGCCAAACCACCATTCTTCAGCAGCAGGTTCTTCAGTGGCTGAGACACTTTTCCAGTGACAATTTCCACTCTGTAAATTCCTTCTCCTTGCTTGGAAGGACGTGACATTTAGTATTTTACTCCAATCATATAAACAAACATTTGGCTGTCTGTTTGCCACTAAACTGCTTGGGATTTAACTTCCCTTTTACCTGCTAAAACAGCTTCATGCATAACCAACACAGAGAGATTCTGTAAAACAGTAACTGCAATTGTGAGTCAGAGAAAAATTCAACTTCACTGTGTATTACCGTGGGCTGTCAGACAACTTTGTTGTTGCCCTTACTTACTATGTACTGGTCCAAAGCATGCTCAGTTTGAGATGTAGCACATCATTGACAAACAAAAGGTGTAACCTAATTTATTCAAACATGTTTGCAGGTTTAGCCACAGAACCAAGAGCACACCAGAAGTCCAAAATCTTTCTCTGCTGCTCCAGCAAATCTTGTAGACTGAGCTGATCCAGGTCTTGCAGGTGTGCCCAAGCCAGCTAGACTAAAAATAGGAAAGATGCAGTATTGTGCTAAGTTCTACATGTGTGTATATATACATGTATGTACACATACAGACCAGTAACATGGCTTTGGGGTTTTTTCCTTGAATTACCAACCCATGCAGGAAGTTAAATTTTAGTACAATTGGATTTTTTCTGTAGATGTACTCATGTTTTAATGTTTTCTGAGGTTTAACTCATTAAAGTTAAAAGGTCATTTTGCAACCAGATTAAACCAAGGCCTTCTATAAATATGGATTCTTTGTGGAAAAAAAAACCTAAGGATTACCTTGCTGTTCCTTTTAGAAGTCAGTTCACTGTTCAATCTCATGTTAGAGATGTGAGCGGCTTTAAAAGCAAAGTACATTTCTACAGGCCTGGCACACAGTGATAAACTGAGTCCTATTCAAGAGGAAACACAACTTCATCAGCAAGGACTTGGATCAATGCTAGTACAACCAATCCCCTGACAGGAGAAACAGGAGGTTGTCATGACCATCACATTCATATCCTTCATACAGATGAGGTTTCCTACCAATGTTTGCTGTAGAGGAAAAGGACTGGTCTAATTAAAGCTGAGGACCTGGGAGAGATATATCCAAGTCTCCTCAGCTGGGATAGATTTGCTGTGGGACTCGGCCTATGGCAAAGTCCTGTGCTTAAGATTCCCATTTATAGAAAGTAGAAAAGTAGCTTTTTCATTTCTTTCACGGATTTTGTGCAGATAAATATGTGGTACTTACAAGCACCATGTAAGAATGTAAAACAGAATCTGAACAACAGCCTCAAGAAGATGAGCATGATGATTCTTTTAAAGCAAGGATATTAAACCAGTCAAGCAGAAGTATATCATTAAACTATTCTTCTTTCTAAGGTTGTAACTAAGCTCATTCCCCTGAAGGTGACTTGCCAGGAACATATGCATTTTCTGTAAGATACTGATCTCTATTCGCAGTTTTTTAAATATTACTGGGAATAGAATTAAGGCATTTATGCCTGCAAATGTGGTATTCTCAACAGCTACACACAGAATCAACTACTTGTCAAATTTCCCCTCCTTGCACCAAGAAGAAATAAGGTAAGAGGAATGGGATTTTTCTTCCCTAGTCTAATAACACAGACATTTAAATCTGAGCTAGTCACCCCAGGCTCCCTCTCAAGTTCATGTTGTGAATACATTCCTTCTAGCAGGCAATTCATCTCATCCTAAAGCAGACAACTAAAAATAGGTCTGGCTTTTACTTCTGTCAACTGCAGCATCAGGTTAACATGAGAAGCTTACCTGAAAACCTCTATACAGTGTCCCACCATGTATCAATTTTGTGCCATTCTCTTGTATAGGCTTTTTCTCATTTCTCTTGTGTGTGTTTAGAAAGTCTTTTAGCATAGTCTAAAATAACAGTTTCACACAATATAGCACGTTTAGAAAGAGTGTTAAGTGCAAATTATACCTCTTACATCCTATGAGATGAACACGTGTCCTGCAAATTAATTGCCCTAAAATTTTCTGGATCTAGAGTTTGTCATCTACAGCTAGGTAAAGAAGAAAGGAAGTTAAAATCCTCACTGGTCTTTTTCTTCCTCCTAAAATAGTAGATGTTCCCGTTTCCACAAAAATGTGGAGCTTCCTAAAGCTAGACTATACAAACTACGGGAGAAGAAAAGAGTATCTGTCAACCTAATATGATTTTTTTAATAAACATATATTTTTCTAAGTTCCTTAAAAATATGATTTCTCTTCAGAGGGCTTATATCTGTGTATCTTGTACCTTATGTGCAATAGGAAGGCTCCTTCACCCCTCTGCAAGGAAAAGCACAGCTTGCCCACTGGATCAATCCCACACAGGATTCAAAGCCTTGCTCAAAAATTTCAGAAGCAGCAAGAAGATACCTACACAAGAATAAAGCTCTGTCGTTAGTAATTAGAGTAAGGTACATGCTGATAGTTCAAAAAAAATCAACAGTGCATATATTTTGTCTATGAACACCAGGATTTAAGACAGCTTTTGTGCCTTTAAAAAAGAACAGCTTCCAGAAGTCTAGATGAATTTTCCTAATTTGATTTCAGTGATCAATAACATGTGTTCAGTAGAGGCGTCTTGGGAAGACCTACTAAACAAGCAGTCACATTCACCAGATATACTCTCTTATTAGTGGTTACTTTAGAAACAATTGCTTCTGAAATGAAAAATGAGTAAAATTACATTTAAACTATTGCCTTTAATACACCAAAGACGACCTTAAAACAAATTGAAGAGGAAAGATTTGTATGATTTTGTGGCTTTTTCACACAGCACTAATACAAGAAAGAAAACAGAATTCTTCTCTGTAGTTACAGAACAGAAGTACAGATCTTGTTGTTTTTACGGTATCAAAAGGATGAAAAAGAGTGTTTCTAAACCATTTCAGAATACAAGAGAGAAAGGAAGAAAGGGAATGGATCTGATTTTTATTATCCTTGCTAAATGTCCAGTTTATCCTTTTACTGTCAAACCTCTTCAATTTTTCGAGAGATCTTAGGGACCTGTGAGCTTCCAAGAAAAAGCAAAGCCACATCCTGAACATACAAGCTGCATTAAAAAGACCATTATCACCATTTTCAATAGCCAGATGAAAACAACTGAATTTTATCTCTAGAACTCAGGCTACATCAGTAGGTGAGGGCCTGACATATTCCTGACACCCTGGGCAGAGGAGGCAACAGGCATGTGTAGATCATTCCCCATGCATCCCAGATGTGCTCTGTGCTGCTTCCCAGACTGACTGCAGGTGCCCAGGGGCTGGCAGCTGGGAGCAGCAGAGGTGGCTTCTGTGAGGAGAGGCCAAGGCTGTCCCATGCCAGGCACAGCCATCTCCAGGAGACCTACTGCAGGGCACAGCTGAGCCAAACAACACTGCTGGCTCCTCTCTGGTAACACATTTCAGACGGTAAAAAATGCTGCACAGAATCTGTGAGAGAGGAGAGAGAAACAGCCCTGCAGATACCAAGACCCAAGGATAAGGGAAGGGGATGCTCCAGATCCCCCTGCAGCCCCTGCTGGACCCACACTGAAGTCAATGGACATTCCTGAATGACTGCAGATGATGGAGGTTTCATCCTGGAGCAGGGGAAAACTGTGGAGAGTAAAGAGCACCTGAAGAGAGCTGTTATGAACTGAGCCCAAACCTGCTGCATTTCTGAACTGCTGGCTAAGGGCTAGTACCACATGGAAATTTCAGTTCATTCCTCAAATTTTGACCATCACCATTCATTAATTTAGGACTTTGTCCTTTTAGTCTTGAGGAATAGGAATAATACTCATTGAAGTCCACATCCACAGGCTGTGGTAAGATAATAGATACAGTACTTTGAACAAATCCTGTACAACTGGCACAGAGCAGAGAGGTAAAATGGTGGCTCTACTCTATCACCAAAACTGTATCCAGGCCCCTAAGTTAAAAGAAATTTCAAAGATTATTTCAGTCAAGGAACATTTTCCAGAGCTTAGGAACACAGTACTGACATATAATTTTTCTACAGTGTGATAGAAGAGACAATAGAGTCTTGGGAGTCTTCTACCTTTTGTCTTACACCAAAAAGGAATCCTGGAGCAGTCAGTGAGGTGGGCTTAGCAGTGGCTCCACTGGAAAATCCTTAATAGAATATTCTGAAAAGATGTAATTTTATCTGCAGTAAAACAAAAGCAACAGAAAAACCTTTCTTCTTGAAAAGTTTTCATGTGTGAAGTCACATGAGGATCCAGCAAAGTATTCAGACACAGATATCTTTTTAAGAACCCAGTGCTCTGGTCCAGTATTTCACAAAAATTCAGTCTCATAAACACGCACACACATACACAGGCCTTGTACAGTTGTTGATCTCTAATTTCTTTTTCCTCTTGACAGAGCTTATAATAAATCAGACATGGTAACAGGCAGAATTACCACACAAGAGAAATGAACTGGAAAAATGGATAATAGTGTTTATGTTCATAATTTACATTCCATTTGCAGCTTCATTCAGAACTGCAGCCCAGTAGCCAGTTGCGGTCTATTCAAGTGAGTCAAATAAAAGACTTTTATTATTTTTGTTGAACATTCTCTCGGTTTGCCTGTAAATAATTTTTTTTTTTTGTTGAAAACTATTGAATTTGCTCTAGGTAATTAATCATTTGTGGCACACTCTGAGCACACTAACACAGAGAGATGCCTGGACAGGAAACTTTTATTGGAATTGGTAGGACAGCAGCATCAGTTCTGGCACTTCTCAAGTTCGCAATTATGGAAAAGACTTTGTCTGAAAAAAAACCTTTCAAACTTAAATTTAATAAAACTGAAGAGGGAAAGAAAACAAAACTCAATACACACCTTCACTCTCTTACAGAGAAAATAAATAATTCCTGGATGATTTCAACTAGCTTTCGAAATGCACTTTGGTAATTTGTTACCAAGAAATGTGAAATAGTCCTAAGCGTATACAGCACATTACCAAATAAATAGGTTTTCTGACAGCTTCTTCAGGCAAACAGATGAATTGATCTATGAAAAAACATAATAAGTTATGTTGGATATTAAAACATGAACAACATGTAATTTTTTATGAAACTACATGGCAAGTTTTGATCTCAGCTGGTTCTAAAACGAAACAGTGTTTTTTTTCAAAAAGTCATGGGCAGCAAAAGAACTGCAACTGTAAGCCATACTGCAGACAGTGTTTGTCATAAATACCTGTGTTGCAGAAGCAACACACAACTCAGTGCTCACTAGCTGACCAGCCTTGAGAAACTTTTGTCATTTCCGTTGCATTTTCTTGAGAAGTGAGACTCAAAACTCATTTGGCCCACACATTTCCTGATGATTTCCACAGCCAAACCACAGAAGAGACAGTCAGGTGTCCTGCACCCTCTGCAGTTCAACTACAGCACAATTTTGGAAAATCTAATTTTCAATTCTCTTAGGAGAAAAAAGCCAATATTATCAATCAAAATTTCAGTTTGAGAAAATATGCATTAATGCCTAGCATTCCAATAGAAAAATTTTAATCAGTTTCAATTTTCATCTGAAAACATCTGTGGCAAAACCTTCCTCCTCTAATTGCCAGAGAGGTTCATAGGGCCCCTTAACCCACTGCCATCTTTCCACCCCACATACAAGGGACAGGCACACAGACTGTAACCCAAATCTTTGCAAAACATTCCTGGTTTCTCAGGAATTCCTTGGACTTTGAAACTGCTCCTTTAACATTCCCTCCAGACCCATAATCTGCAGCAACTGGGATACAGGAGGCTCTTGCTCACAACAAGCCATGCATTTCACTCCACATCTTCTGCCTGCAGATCTCCTGCCCCTCTCTTGCCCCTTAGTTTCCTGCCCACATTTTTGTTCTTCTTCAACAATAGGCCAAGTCATAAGTGACACTTTTTCACTATTGAGAAGCCATTTTCTAGTGAAATTTTACAGCTAAGAAAACCTTACCATTCGGCCACTTAGAGCAGTGATGGGACCTAAACAGGTGTTTGCTGCCCATACAGTCTGCACATTCTGTTACATGCAACATTTTATCACAAAGGAAAGCATTTTGCTTCAGCTGTAATCGTGAATCTGTAATAAAGGACTCAGTCAAGCTGTGAATATGCTACATTAGCTACAAATTATTCCTAATCTACATACATTCCCATCTCTGGCATTCAGTAAATAGGGAATTTGTCATATCTCCCCCATAACTGTTCAGCTATTATATTCAAAAATATTGCCCTTCTCCTCCAGAGACAGCCTGAAGAGTGTTCAAAATTGTGTGAACTGTAAATATCCAAAACTTGAACAAGAGCTATAAACATGAATGGAGAAGTGGTTGGTTGGTGCATGGTGCTAAGAAGACCAAGGTCATGGGTTCAATCCCTGTATGGGCCATTCACTTAGGAGCTGGACTCCATGATCCTTTTGGGTCCCATCCAACTCAGACCACTCAGTGATTCTCAGGTGAGATTGCTAAAAATAAGAGGGGAACAGAACTTCTTCATTTCCTGAGAACTCACTCTTGCAAAACATTTTCTTGCAAGTGTGAACAGCAGGCCTAAAGCTAACTCTCAGATCTCTTCTTCTTCCTCATGTGACACATGAGGATAAGCTCAGATATTCTGCATAAAAGCCAGATCAATTTTCCTTCCCTCATGCAGCAATACAAAGCTACCCATGCTCCAAAAACTGCAGCTCTGAATGATCAAAGCCAGCAAATTGTCAATGGTCCTAAAGCAGCTTCACTTAATCCACTCCTCAGTAACAAAAAACTTGCCCTGAAGTTCATCTCCCAGCAACAGCTACGCAGCAGAGCCCTGTATAAACTTATCTAGGGAAAATGTATTGCATACAGCACATTGCTGTCTCATGCTCTAATTAAAGGAATGCAAATATACCTGCAATCTTGCCCTAGAGACCAAATAATTTGCATTTTTTCCTCATAGAATCATTTTGATTTATCGGCATGACTGTAAGTTACCTGAAACATGAGGTGATATCATGAACTTGTCCTCAAAATTGCTTTCAGAAACTAGAAGAACCTCTGATTTGCCCCATTACTAAGTACCTGCTATGCAATCCACAACCATCAATTTAGAGCAAAATTTGGACCTGAGGTGAAAACTTATTTTTTCCTCCATTCATCACAAGAATGCACTTCACCATACAATTTTTCTGAGGTCAAAAAGAGCAGACTTGTCAAAGCAAAGGTTTTAAAGAGGTGTTTTCTACAGGTTAGTATGAATTCAAGAATTTATTTATAAAATTTTAACGTTCATGTTATACTTTAGGGTCAAATTAGAATGTTTTCTGTACAAGAAAGATATATCTTACATCTCTCTCTCTTAATTTGTATTTTTACATACAGTTTTTCATAAACCGACTTAAAAATTTGACTTTAAAAGGAAGAGTTCATAGTGGCTAATAGTGCATTAGCCATTCTTGTGGCTTTTCCAGCCCATGTTTAAAATTTTAACGTTGGTCAAACTGGGAGAACATCTTAGTTTTTCATCATACCAGAACTAAAGTTACTGGATACTGCAGTTCAAATGCAGCACCCTTCAGACCAAAATTAAAGGACTTCATTTCTCCTTAAGGAGAACACAATTAAAGTATGAACAGAGTCAAGACACAAACATCTCTTCTGTGCTTGTTTCACAGCAAATGAACACTTGGCACCCTGTTAAAGTAAACAGTGTCTGTAGAAGAAAGTACAGCTCCGTGTTTAAGTTAGAGGACCAAATACAAACAGGCACAGAAAACAGTCTTATCTTTTCTCTTCCCTTCCCCTTTATTTCTACCTGCATGTGGCTGCATCATTTAACCAGTTCAAGCTGCATTTCTTTAGCTGATGACATTTGGATTGTGCTGGTAATTAGCCTGGGGAGGCAAAGACTAATGACCCCAATTATTGCTGAAGGCACAGCTGGAGAATCTTAAAAGCTAAAGTTTATCAGAGTGTGTGTGGGGGTGGAGGGTGTTCCAAACAGAAGAGCTTTCCACAATATAAGATATCTAAATAGAGTTGTAGTGTTCTTGCTCTGTATTGCAAATTGAAGTCCTACATTGGCAAAAAGAGGGGTTTTTTTTTGCTGCAATGTTATTTTATAACAAGGAGAACTTTTGAGAAGTATAAGCACCACATTAAAAAGGCCCACGTGTATTCAAAAGTGCCTTTTATTTCCATAACTGTGTAGCCCTGTTAATAGAGAATTGCCACTACTAGTACCAGGTCACATTGTTGTAGTGAGTTTGAAAGGCCTCTGTTGGCAGAATGAGATATTTATGACTCACACACAATGTGGTAGGCCAGAAAATGCAGCCTTGGTATGAGAGCAGAGTCCCTGAGAAATGGGGATGCAGGAAGTGGCATAGGTAAATACTGACATGGCATGGCAAGAGGTGGGCCCAGTGTTTGGTGCAGATAAGCCCACATCTGTGCACAGATCTTCATAATTTTCAGTTAAAAACCCTCAAAACATGCAAGAAAAGAAAAAAGAACACCTGAAGCTGGACAGCAGTGGTCTTTGGGGTAACAAATAGAACAAAGAAATAGTGTCTAATACATGCAAGGAGTACCTTGTATGTACAGTAAATATGGATTTAACCTGGCTGTTAAATCCATTAACAGTGAGGAGAAATGAAGAAAAAGGACAATATAGAAGTGTCAGCAAATACACAAATGGTGGACCCCAAGAGGGTCAGGGGAGTAGAAACCAGTAAAATGAACACAATATTCCTCCTGGAATAGGGAAAAGGGGTAGAAGCATCTGTTGCAAATTTAGTAGTATCATTACTATTGTTGACATTTTGCTGTATCAATACTATGATTACACTGCTCTTTGTTTTACTGTACAATCAGACACAAGCTAAAGATGGTGCTTGAATTAAACTCCTAATATCCCCCCTATATCTACACTAAATTCTTTACAGATAGATAAAAAATAGATGTATGCCATATTTTCTTAATTCTTATTTATATAAGGCATGTTTGCATTCCCCATGATCAAGGTTCTGAGCATGACACTACACAGTTTATTAGATAAACACAATGAGTGAATTCCTTACTGGTAGTTGTTTGCTTCATAACACAACTCATTATTGTTCAAATCAGCCAGTTCTTAGCAACATGATGTCTCTGTTATGGTTGCCCTGTTGGACATTCTGCCTCTCTCACCATCCAAAATGTGTGTCTTGCCCTTATGACCTCTGAAAAGAGATCCAAGGACAGAGACTGTAACAGCCATCTAGAATGAGAGGCACTATCAGTTTCTTGAACCATCATCTTTAAAGATATTGGAAGAGTTATAACAAAAGTATTAGCAGAAATTATTCACAAAACTTTTCTGAAGAGCAAGACAGGATCCCATTTTCTCTGAGAATATTACTATTTTCATAAAGAAAACAAGCAGTCTTCTCATTGTATCATAATGAAAATCTAGGTATAGTGTTATGTGAGTTTGTAGGGGACTACGGTCTAAGATATTTTTACATGACATTATCTGTTAATATTCTTCTAAGATCATTGAGACTCACCCCTCCAGATTTCAGTCCAGCTGTATGCTTTGCCTCTGTTTCTGAAGAACTTTGTTGTGTCCCATGCAGACAAACAGGGGCCAACCCTGCCTGTTTGGGGAGCTCAGTGAATACATGTTCTCCTCAGGCACATCGCACATCCAAAATTTATGCTTTTCATTTTGCTTAGAGGAAAGATGACTCCAATCCCAGGACAATGGTGAGCTCTCTGTTTGTCCTAGACCTACCTACAAGGATCAGGTGGGCACCATGTAACTCCATTTTAAAAGTCCATTGAGAAAGCTGCTTTTGGGAGAGGGTCTCTTCCATGGTCCTCAGGCTCCAATAGGGAGCAAACGTAGAGGACTGAACCATTTTCCTAGCTACATTTTTCATTTTGCTGTCAGAAGTATAATTTTCCTTTGAAGTACAAAACCATTTCCATTGTCTATAGTGAGACCCTTCGTGTGTGGGAAGAGTAGACTGTGCACAAGTATAAGCAGCAATGGGGTATTTCAAAGATAAGAGAACTTGAGGATATACCTCAGTGACATGAGGTGACATTCCACTTGGTGAAATGATAGTAATCCATTTCAAGACCCAGAAAAAAAATACAGAGACAGCTACCTTTTTATTTTCCTTTTGGAGACAGAGTTTTTCTAAGTATTAATATACTTTTGGCTCATTGAACTTGAAGTATTTTTTAGGACAAGATATGCTCCATGCATGTTTAGTTTTGTAGTTACATGCATGTTCAGTTTTGTAGTTACATGCATGTTCAATTCTACAAATCATGACCAGAGATGTCCAAATCTATCAACGAATTAAAAATACACTATTCAGACAAGTCCTACCTCTGAATTAACACCTCCAGGAATGAAGGCATTGCAAATAAACAAAAGTGCTAGGCTAAATATTGTACACATAATCAATAGAAAAAAGGGAAAAAAAAATCCACGTTTTAGTTTCTTTCCTCTGCGTTGAATTAGATTGCATTGAATTCACATAATCATGTGAGGAGAGAAAGCCAGCGAGTCTTTATTTACAAACCGCATACGCCGAAGTAACAAAGTTGTCTAATATGTTCCTAGGAGTGCGTGCTCTTCCTAATCTCCCCAGCTCCCCCTGTGACCCAGCCCCTGGGCCAGCGGGCTGAGAGCCGCGCTGTCTCCTGCCGCTGAACCGCTCATTAGCGCAGGGCTTGATAGCCCTGCACGCGGCAGCGCACACTGTGCTGGAGCGCGAGGCAAGAAAGGAAATGAAAGTAGTAATTTTCTTCAGCTCAGGCTTTTTCTCCACTTTGATGTGATTTGTTAGAACGCACTTAGTAATTTGAGAGCGTTCCTTTTTCCCCAGCCAGGTTCCAGCAGTACTTTCAGGGTGCCCTGGGGTGCCTGTCACTCTCTGACATCTGTTAGAGTTGAAGGCCATCAGCTGGGTTTGCATGTCGAAAACAAATTCTCAGTGGGGTCCACAATTTCTCTGCGCTGTTGCTGTGCAGCAAAGTAGTATCTATTGATCACTGACTGTAACTGTGGTAGGTCAACAATTACTGCTGATGGGAGCTCTCCCGCGCCTCAGTGCAGCAGCACGCATTTATGTTGCTCTAAATGAGCAGGTGGAGGGGAGGGGACTTGGATATGTGAGAAAAGGAAAGGCTCTGCTCCTGGGCAGCGCTTTTATAAACAAAGAAACTTTAAAGCACTTAAACGTATAAAGATAAAACCACATTATCTAATACAGAGCATCCATCTGGCACAGGAAAATAAAAAATGCCAGGAAAATTGAAGCTTGCACAAGATTGAATGTCTACATCAAAAAGTCAGAGATGATAATGAATTATTCCTAAACTCTCTCAATACGTCACCCTACATCTGATGTTTCAAATACAAACACACATACACACAGAGGGAATTAAAGAAGAGCTAATGTATTTGAGAATTATTAAAATAATTTCTGCTTAGAAACAGAGCTATTTTAGACAACATTTCTTCACTTACTTTTTAAAGCATGACAAGACGTTGCAACTTCAATCAGTTCAATTCCACACTGCAGACAAAAACCACGGTGCTGATTGTAGGTAGAAGAATAGCACAGGTGATAGCACATTTTCAAACAGCCCTACACATATTTAGACACTTAAGGGTTTTTAGGAACAAATAGCATAGAATTCAAGCCAGAAATTTGGCAATGGTGTGGAATAATACATCATAAGTGATTATATTTCCCAACCCAAGATCTTGTTTTACCCTTAGTTTTTAAGACAGAGCGCGATTGGCCACCGGCACACACCTGGAAGGAGTGCTGTTTCTGAAAACACCCTGTCAAGTCAATCAGACAAATAACAAATCTGATTTCTATCATTCTACCTCTTTCAATTTGGAAAGAAACAAATGGTGGTTTAAGTATATACTTTACCATCCATGCCAAATGCATTGCTGTCAGAAACAGTATCAGGAAAGCTGTTCTCCAGTTCCCTAGGAACTCACACACTCACACACTGCTCTGTCTTCTCCCAGTATGACCAAGGTCTTTGTTTCTTCCCCCCAGCATGCCCTGGTTAGGAGACTCTTCTCATGCCAGGCTACGTGACCACCAGTGCTAGGAGCTGCTCACTTCTCTCTGGGGAAGAAGGTCTGCAGCTCTGAGCTCCCAAATAAACCTGAAATCATGAAGCAATGCAAGTCCTCTCTTGTCTTAGCAGAAATGATATCTTATCTCTGAAATGACCCATAACATGCCTTGTACTGGTATGTTTGGTAAAGGGGCTCAAATATCCCTGTTTTAATCTTATAAACCACTCATGAGCAGAGCTACTCACTCTACTGCATTCATGTTTTCATTAACTCAATTACCCATCTTGACATGAAAAGGAGACTAAGAAACAAACACACAGATTGACAGATGTTATTCTTTTTTGCAAACAAAAAAATCCCTTCATCCAGAGAAAAGAGTCCTTGCCACACTTACCATGACACATTAAAAATTAATTTGTTTCATAGCACCTCAACAGAGACCAGGGATGGGTGGAAACAGGAGTTAGGCACTGGTATTTTTCCATCAACAAGAAAGAAAATAGGAACCAGAAACATAGACGAACAGAAAACAAAAACAATTATTTGTTTTAAATCATGGCAGACAGTTTTAATGTTAAAGGCTGCACTAGAAATACCAGAAATGCTCAGAAAATAACAGGACAAATTACTGTAAAAATCAAATCTAATCTGAAATTTAGGAAAGTGCAAATGAGAGATGTTTGAATTACTAACACCAGTAGGATGTAGATGAAAGGGCTAAAGCATTTCCACTAATTACAATGATACTCCATGGAATTAAACTGTGGCAATAGTCTTGTTGCTTTCAAACAAAGGACATGATTTGAAACTTGTGATAGGAAAGAAAGTAAGGGATAGAATTACAAATGAAATGGACTGGAAAGGTTTCTGGATTCAGTCATACCCAAACAAATAGTTGGTGATAATTATAATATTTGAGATGCTGTCCTTTGGAAAAATAAAAACATGGTGCTTCCTCTGCATTGCTTAAAACTTTGAAAGCATAGCAGGGGAATAATTTTTTTTCTCATATATGTATCTATTTTTTTAATATTCAACAATTCTAAACAGTGATTGAAAACATCATGAAAACATCATGAAAACATCATGAAAACATTTTTTCTGTATCTCTGTAAAGGTTGTTTTCCCTTCCTGTGCATAAAAGGATACAACAAAGTACAAGTAACTTGGGATAGAGCTCTAGCACCAATGGTCCAGAGTGCATCAGTCGTGGCAAACACAGTTAAATGATCATACACCAAGCCAAATGCAGAAAAAGCTACTCAGAACTGTATATTTCTCTTTCACTCTATTAATTTCTGAAGCTTCTCTCATGCAAGGATAGGCTGAGAGAATTGGACCTGTTCAGCCTCCAGAAGAGACAGCTGAGAGAGGATCTCATCAATGTCTGTAAGTATCTGAAGGGAGGGTGAGAAGAGCATGGATCCAGACTTTTCTTGGTGGTGCCAAGCAACAGGACAAGAAGCAATGGGCAGAAACTGATGCTCAGGAAGTTCCACCTGAGCATGAGGAAGAACTTCTTTGCTGTGCAGTGACCAATCACTGGAAGAGATTGCCCACAGAGATTGTGGAATCTCCCTCACTGGAGATAACCAAGAAGCATCTGGACACAATCCTGTGCCATCTTCTACTTTCTACCTCCTTCCAAAATTCTTTATAAATCTTACTTTTTTGTACTTTGAGGCTAGGGCGGTGTGGTGAAGGGAATGTCATTGACTGGGGTATTTTCATTGTTGTTGCTTTTAATTTTTATTCAGTTTATTAAAGTCTCTCTTGCCCAGCTAAATAAAAAGAAAATAATATAACAATCCTGGAAATATTTTTACTGTTCTTGAGCACTTTATTCTTTCATTCAGGTTGCTTCTCCCTGGCACCCAGGAGCACGATACATGCCAGTTCACCCACCACTCAAAATACATCCAGGGAGAATCTGCAACAATGAAGGAAAAGCTCCAGATTCTTCTTCCTTCATGTGCAATGTGATCAGCAACACAGAATTTTAAAATGTAGTGAATTCCCTTTTTTAGCCTATGATTGGAAGCTTCTTTTAAAAGTATAAACCAATCTAGTCACTTCATTAAGACCTTTAAAATATATGAATAAAGGCTATGGTGTCATATTTTTATATAATAATACCCTGATAGAAGATTTATTTATTGTATTTAGGTATGGTTTCTAGACTGTTATTTCTATTTTCCTTGTCTAATATTTGATTGATTAAGAGAACTGGCAAGTTATATAAGTGTAAGCCTTTTGAGTGGTATAAGAAACGACTGGATTTCTCACACTGATAGAGACAGAAAAAGAAGATTAACAACTGTGTGGAAATGGGTTCTGTTTGGATACTGATCTAAATTTCCCATTTAGAACCCTAAAGAACAAAAAGAAAAAGAATTTAAAAAACCAAATTCTTATCAGTTAGGTAATCTGCATAAAATACATTTTTAGGTCTCTGCAACATTGCAAAGAACCACCATATGGACTAATGCTGCTAATCCTGCTTGAGACCACAAACTTAATGAGACAATTTAAGTAAGTCAGGAGGTAAGCTGTGCTTTTCTGTTTGGTGTTGAATTTCATGAATAACAAGGAGTAATTACCATTAACAACCTTTGTAAAAGTAGCAGAAATACTTCTAAGAAAGCAGAAACAATTGAAATTGCACAAAGTGCAAACTTTAGTCATGAAGTAGGTTAAAGTATGTCTGGGAAGAACCAAAAATTGTATTTATGTATGTATTGTATGTATGTATTGTATGTATTGTATGACTAAAGTGAAAACTTTAGTCATGAAGTAGGTTAAAGTATGTCTGGGAAGAACCAAAAATTGTATTTAAATTGGATAAATGCAGCATACCTTGCTCTTTTGCAGTTTAAATTGCCATTCAGTTCCTAATCAGTCAGATAATTTCAAATAGGAAATAATAATGGAGTCTGTTTCCATATCAGTGACTACATGCAGAGCAAATTTTCCTGAAGTAATCCAATTATTCTTTCTGTTTGCTTTGATATCACGCTGTCTCCGAGTAATCACCAGAAAAGTTGGACAGATGTAGTTCCATAGGAATTATGCTGGTACCAGCAGCTAGCACTCAAATACCATGTAGGAACCAGCAAGAGAAACACTTAATTCCTGGGTGGTGCTCCTTGTTGACATAAAGTTTTTTGCTGAGAGTTGCTCAGGCTCTGGCAGTTCCTCTGATGAGTTCCTCTTACTCTGGTGATCTGGGATTTTATATTCTCCAAACACTCGGCAGATGTGGTTTGTGCCAGAGGTGACAAGCTACACCTCAGCAACTCCATTTCCTTGACTGGAATTTAGGGCAAACAGTCAGAAAGGGGCTTTGCTGGCCCACCAGCAGGTGAGGTGTAGAGATGTCCCCGCAGGTCAGTTTGAGCTGACATAGCACAGTGGATCAGGTGCTGTCTGTGAGGGACCTGGTCCTTTGCTGGGAGGGCACTGGAGACAGTGCTTGCTGCAGTGGAACACAAGCACTTTTCTCCTCTGAACCTGACCTTTCAGTAGTACTTGACATGTTAATCATGGCTGCTTTCAACAGAGGAAATATAAAAAGATGTAAGAGCTCCTCAGCCATTGTGAATATTTTATTTTTAACATTACTAGTGGGACTATGTTTATGTAGAAGAGATAAAAGCTTTCATATTTATTTCTATTTGGGATCCAGCATGACTTCTACTAGCCTCTGACAGTTTCCATTTCACAAAACAGAAGAGACTTGTGTCTTATTAGTGGCTTTTTTTTCCTTTACTTTTTTTCCTTTTGGTATACTAATAAGAGGCAATACTTTTAAACACCTTTGGAGGCTGTATCTTTTTTCATAGGCCTATGTAAGAAAACTGATTTATCAAACTACCTAATTAGTCAGAGTTCTTCAACATTTTTAAAAGAAAAAATTGAGCTGGAAGGAAAAGGAATTCCTCGCCCTACACTAAATTAGAACTTTCTGTTAAGAAAACAGAAGTGAAATGTAACAATTTCTTGTATCACAGAAACCAAATTTTCTGTTATAGGTCTGAAATACCTCTCTTGCCAAATGTATAAAGGATATATTTGTTGCTAGGCTTGTGCTATGTGCAAGGTGTTCTTAAATAATTCAAGAAAGCAGTTCATGCTGAAACCTTACAAATCTACTTTTTAATTCCCTGTCCATATTCATCAACTCAGTCCAGTAATTCACCTGTTGGTTCAACTCAGTCCCTGTTGGACTGCTATTAACAAAGAAAGCAAAATTTGCAGCAGTGCTACTTTCATGAAGCCTTTGACTTTTTAACTCTTCAAATCCAGAGGACTGATACATTTTCTTCTCCTTTACTTTTTTATATATTCAAATATTTCTTTCTTAAACTTAGGGAAACAAATCCTCTTAGTATTGTATTGCTGTGGTCTGTGCATTGACAAAGGGCTCTTGACAATAATTTCAGAAGGCTAAATATGATTTATTAAAATGACTCCATAGTCAGAGGATTTGGGCTATTATCTGCCCAGCAAGGAGCATACGAAGGTCCTGCTTCAGCTTCATCCAAGGAATGTCAGAATGCTTACAATATCAGAGAGACAACAGTCCTTCACCTCATAGGTTGAAAGAGAAATCCATATCTCCCACTACCAGGAGACAGGCAGAGAAATCCTTGAAACACACACCAGAGATTTTGTTTACAGAAACTTATACAGAGTGAAAGACAGCAAAAATAATGCTTTCCCATGGGAAGATTTTTTCTGCACACAGAGAAACTTATAATATGTTCTTGCAACAGCATTGCTTAAGACACAATTTTCCTAAGAGCGTTCAAGAAAATTGAACCTTCTGTTTTTATACACAGTTATCATTAGGTATTTCCCATTGTTAGTCCAAACACAAAAGACAGTCTACACTCATGACTACTGAATATACAGGCTTCAGACCCAGAGACCTTCAAGTAAAATTCTCCACAGTAAACTTCAGTGTCTATCTAATTTTGTTCCCATATTTCTCTCCTACAAGAGTGTTGGTGGAGTTTGTTTTCAGAAGGTGAACCTGCAAAGCCTGATAAAGTTCACTTCAGTTGCAGATGCAGAGATGTTGCTCTCTGTGTTGTGTGCTTATGCAAAGCAGCCATTCTCTCTTTGGCAGGAAGACTTTAGGAGTCTGACATCATATTTACTGTCACAAAATCTGAATTGGACTCTAAAAGATCATTAAAAACATCACCAGGAATAAATAAAAAGGAAGACCGACAAAGGCATGATGCACTTGGCCTTGCTGAGATACAATGGAGGCACAGTCAGTAAAAAAAGATTCCTCACTTCCAGTGAAATTAGGCCATGTATTTAAAAAAGCAAAAGCTCTGAAGTACAAGGCCATTTTGCAGAGACCAGCATTGATATGGTAGGCCTTGGGACTCAACCCTTTACAGAAATCAAAGGAAACAGAACCATCAGTATCCTTTGCATTTCCTTCTTTGCTTTTTCTCTACGTTGCACTTTTTACCATATGAACTTCATCCAGAGCCAGGGATTTCCTTCCAGACTGACTTACCCATATGGGTTGAGTCTGGACAAATACAGAAATTTGTAAATATAGACAAATATAAAATAGCAGTCTTTACAAATTCCAGCCTATCAGGATAAACTGCCTTAAAAATAGTCACATTTTCTAAAAAAAAAAAAAAAAAAAAAAAAAAAAAAAAAAAAAAAAAAAGTATATATTTGGAGGCAAATGCCAAACCACAAACCCTACTCAAACCTTCCTGTGATCTTTGAATATGCTAGTTATTACCTCAGGCTGAAGCTGCACTGTTACTCAAAGCTAGAATTAATTATCAGACATTGACACCATTACAGCAGCATACATTTATGAGATCTATACTTACTAAATCTGTTTTGATCATCTCCCATTAAGTGAAAGATGAGCATATGGGAAAATTTCTATATGATATTTTTTTTTTCATTATTATTCAATAAGAGAAAAAATGCTGGAAATATTTTACAAGCTAGTGAACCAATTAGAAATTTGCAAACACACTCTTCTCATAGTTTTAGAGTCCTTTATTTTTATTTTTTCCTAAATGAAAGTCAACTTATTAACACTATTCCTTGCAACTGATAAAAAAACTCTACCGATACTTGTTGCATGTTTGGAAATCTTGCCTTTAAATGCAAAAAAAATTGAAAAGCTTGTATTATATTAGAAAACCTTCAGCATCCTTCTTCGTCCTTCACAACTCCTACCCAACTCCATGCTTTTGCAATGAGGCAATTCTCAAAATAACTTTTTTAGTCTTCTGTTGAGCCTCAGAGGAAGATGTGGCCCATGAAGCTGCTGGCAGGCCCCTGGTGAATGTTCCCATCAACCACCCCAGAGCCCGTCTGCAGCACCAAATCTCCAACATGTCTGCAGCCACCAGGACAGCACAAAAACCTGCTATTGTGCCTCCCAGCCAGTGAATTTCCATAAAAAGCTTCAAACTAAGCCAGTTTATCTTAGTTTTGCATGCAAAGAAGTTTGTAAATAGTCATGCACTGTCAGCTGTACTGGGTAATGACTACCAAGCCATCAGTCGAGGCTTGTAGGTGGCTTAGGAACATGAAATGGGAAGACCTGTAGGATCAGGGTGGCCATGCAGTCAGTATAGGATTTATCTAAAATTGGGCCAGTATTATAAAAATGAAAAAAAAAAAAACTTATAAAAGGCCAGTGTGATAACCCATCTGTCAATCTTTAGAAACTGGATAACAGCCTGATACAAAGTTTTTTCACTCTTCTTATACTAAAGAGCAGCCAGCCCAAAATAATTCCAAGAACATTTATTTTATTTGTACATTCCGTGGACCTGCTTCACTGCTATCCAAGAACAAACTAAGCATAAACAAAAGTCCTGACAAAGAGGAAGTTATTAAACAGCTAGCTCATAACAACATACCATTGGTACCCAAAAACTGAGAAGTTTACAATTTTACAGATCATTACCAGCTCACATTGTAACTGACAATTTTTGAATATTGCTCTGAAATAACATTCTTTAAATAATTTCAGTGAATATATAAAAACTAAAATAAACTATGCTTCTCCCTATTCTATACAATAAAATCTCAGTTTAGTACACATAAAAGAAACAGACTGTAAAAACGCAATATATTGCCCTACAAGCATAGTCAAATTGGAAAGTTTTGCTAAAATATTTTTCTTTTTCCACTGAAAGGATTTTCTTGTGAAGTCCTGAGATTCCTCTGCTACCCACCTCTCCATATTTACATGAAACTTTTCTGGCTATATATTGCGAAAGGAAATGTGTCATTAAATGCTTTTCAAAGTGCCGTTGCTGAGTGTGTTGGAAGTATTTTCTGTGCTCTTGGTGAATGACAGGCTGCAGATCCCAGGCATCAGCTGCAGTTCATTAGTGCTACAACGGCAGCAAACCAGATGACTGCTCCACAGGGCTCTTCAAAGGCAGCGATAATCAGCCAGCTCTCACTGATGAAGGAAAAGATTATTCCTTCAGCTTTTCTTCAGGAAAACAAGTTGTCAGCCCAGGAAAAGCAGAGTGAAAAATAGATTTCTAAGAAACGTGGAAGCGCTTAAAGAAACTTCTCTAAAGTGAAGAGTGGGGAATATATTAGCTGAAAATTGTTCTGGAAAAAAAAATCTCTATTTTTCCTTGATGATTTGATTTTTAATTGGTGGAGGTTTTTAGGGAAATCTAGCATGGGCTTAGGAGCTCACAATACCTGGAAAGGGTACACAGAGGCTCTTTGCTTGCAGGAAGCATACTTCAAGTTTCCTCACAGGTATTCATATTATGCACTTTAAATTTGACTGGTATGAGTGGGTTCATTATTACTAGAAGCTCAATTTCCTCTAATGGTTTCCTGCATTACTAGATTTTCATCAACAGAAATTGAAACAGTAGATTAAAGTCTTGCATGCACCACAATATTTTCAGGTATGGATTGGGAAAGGTAGGAGCAGGAGCCTCATAGGTCTTGTTCACTTAGAACCATTCTGAAGATTAGTTATCCTTACATGAAAGAATAGGATATTCCTCTCAAAAAACAAACAAACAAAATCAACAAACAAACAAACCCCAAACCAACCAACCAAAAACCTCAGAAAAAGATGTTTTTAAAAGGTACAGGGGAATGTTTAACAAAATGCTCAATTTGGTCTCTAAAACAAAATTGAGAATTTTAAACCTGACATCACAAATACTTTCAGAAAGCCTTAGCATTGGCATAGAATGTTGGAGGGGAGAGAAAACTGCTCCTCTGCCAAACTTCACTGCTGAGAACTGCAGAATGAGATGTGAACAGGTACCTACAGAAGATTTAAGCATAAACATGACTGGTTTCTGCATGCACTGCCATAGCATCCTACATCTCCTGAGAGATGTCTGACAAGCTGTCCCACAGTCCAGGACACTGGCAGTACCAAAGCAAATTTGTGCAGCCACATGATACCATAAAACTAAATAGACATTGAAAGAACAGGAGCGTACCACTTTTGTTAGCATGCGCCATTGAAAAAACAATTGGAATCCAAATATCACTTGATCTTTCTGGTGGACCTCAAACCTGAGCGTCTGGCACTTCACTATAAAATTCTCACATCTTCTTTGCTTCTTCCTTTCAATTTAGAGAAGTAGGGTATCAGGAACATTCATGACAAACTATAAACTGGGAAAGAAAAACCTTCAGGCTGGATAGACATTGTCCATTTCCTTTCTTTCTAAAGTCAGTTCAGATAAGCTTGTGACAAGAGATTGCTCAGCTGCAGGAAGATCTGTAATTAGACATAATTAATACACTAAAAAAATGTCCAAGACATTCTGAATGCCTATCCGAGAGTGGCACATTTGACAAGACATCGAATAAAGAGGGATGGATGAAGAATGCAGAAAGAAACCAGGGATCAAATTGGGTTCAAGCCCACAACATCTCTACTACTGGGTGCTTTCATCTCATACACAAAAAAATATTTGTCCACACTGAAAGGGTTTCCAGCTCAAAGAATAACAACACACAACAAAAGAAAGAACCCCCCCCTCCACAGATGATCATTACTTTAGGCGTATCATCTGAAACATGAAAAACAAAGTTGAATTTGGTGCTCATTCCTGCTAAGGAGAAATTAATTTCTAGCTGGACTGAGAACTGTCAAACCTCAAGCAAAATCCATTCTGTCCTTGACAAAAGACATTATTTCTTCAAGAGGGAAAGCATCTTTTTGACTATCCTTACTCTTTTCACAATTTGTATCATTGCTTCACAGGAACAGGTAAATTCTTCATTTCTACACCAAGCAAAACATGCCATGAATAGATCAAGTATGAATTTGACACAATCCAAGTGAGAGGAATACTTCCTACAATATATGAACAGAATCCTACAATAGAAAAAACCCCAAAACTTTAAAAAGAGGTATTTAAAATTTGTATCTGACAAAGTACTGCCTGCATTCAAATGACCACAAACTATTGATTTTTTTTTCTTTTCCTTTAGTTTTTATCTTCTGTACAGACTGCCATACAGTTCGCTAGAGAATTGAACAACATATTGCAACAATGCAGAGCACTCAGCTGAAACAGTTGAGACAATGTTAGACTCTCTGTTAGCAAGCAGCGATTTAGCATCTAAAACCCCTGTTTATTACCAAGACTTTTTAGCCCTTCCACTGTTCTGATCCATTGCAAAAAGCAGAAGTTTTAGGAATCTTTATGGGAGTTCATGCTCTTTGAGGGACTTTGCTGCATGAAATGTGTATATGTAGCCAAGTTAATACTGAAGACACAGGACAAAATTTCAAATAAATGTAGTTTCTCATTTAATTTTAGTTTATTTGGCTTATATTTAAACAGCCCTAGTTTTGTTCACTGGAACAGAATAAGATTACAGCTTATATTAATGAATAAATTAAACAGGGTCAATTAGATGCATACAAACCCTTACCTAGTGTGCTGGTGGGTACGTTTGCAGGGCTTGGTGATTTTTTTTTTTATTTATGGTAAGTAGGTCTGCTCCAGAGCAGAGGTTTTACAACTTGTTTCTTCTTTTTCTCAGGTCACAGGCCTGAAAAAATGGCACACTGTGCGAGTTCAACACATTTCTTATCATACATCGCAAATCTTTGTTACTATTAAATTAATTTAAATATTTTAAAATAAATCTCTCTACTTCCAGAGGTTTCAATTTTCTATATGTATTCCACCTTCTGTGGAGAGCACAGCCTTACAAGATTGCACATTAATACCGTGCAAAGCACTGATTAATTATACAGCACCAACAATAAAGAGAAATGCCAAGGTAAAACCATTTTTCTTCTTGTGAGAGGTATGAACCAATGATGATTACCATGGTAGGTGGTAGATCCCTCATGTGCAGCAGTCTGGAGGGGGCTGGTGCCCTCCCAAATGACAACTCGACCAAAAAAGGGCTCAAAGGCATCCACCAAGAAAACATTTCAGTGATTTTCTCAGCAGACTTTCCCCCCATTCTCCTCCATACTGCATCATATGTAGTGTCTTCCCAGAACTATTCCACTCCCTGTAGTACACACTTCCACATTTCTTTCAGCTGTGGACAGCACTTTGCCAGGTCTCTGGCTCTGACAGGGTAAATTGTACTGCTCAGGACACTGGCAGAACATCCATAGGAAATTTCCACAGAAGAGGCTCCCTCATGCAGGAGTGATGGGAAGGGTCTGACTTTAAGCTGTCAATTGAGGCAGGGACTGTGCAAAGTGCTTGGCATGTGGGCCCTTCATGAATTATCAGTGGCTCAAACAGTATCCACACTAAAAGTGTTTTTGATAATCATATTGTAATTCATCACTTAATGCCAATAGAATCTACAGATGACAACTTTTTAACTAAGGCCTCCAGCACTCAGCTGTAAGTAGATGTTGTGACTGTGAACTGCTCTTTTCTTTTTCAGGAGAAGTAAGTGGGTATGAGAGGGTGAAATTTCCATTGATCTGAGCTTCAGGACAGAGAATTTGAAGTAACTTCCCAGAGTGTTGTGGTTATAAAACTTACTGCTTAACAGGTTCAGGTAGTATACTCTATTTGAGAAGATTAATTAAATTGTGATCAAATCCAATCCAAAGTTCTTTTATTCTCCTATCATTTCCTGCCCTCCATTTTTCACCCTTCTAATAAACTACTGCTTGCTTCCCAGGCTCAAAAAAAACATCAAACAGATCCCCATCAAGGCTACAAAGATAAGAACAATGATTACAAAGTTTTCGGAGATGCTGCAGCTCTTTCCTGAAGACAAACACCTGACTTGGGTCACCCTATCCACGCACACAGGATTGGTCAGGAAAACAAGGCATATTTGACCACAATAATTTAAATCAGTTACAATCAAACTAATTTTGATTATAAACAGTTCACAAGGAGGTGGCAGTCTCAAAAGTCTAATTAATTACAAACACACAGTCTAAAATAATAGTAATTTGATAATCCCATGCTGCTGTAATCATTATCCAGTGTTCCTTGTTCATATTACACTCCCACAAAACAAGAATTTCCAAGCATCCCCTTCTAATGTACAAACATAAGGAGAACAAAAATTACATGTGGGAACCCTAACTAAATGACAGTAGAAGTAATCAAGCTGAAAACCATCTGCCATTACTGGCTGTGCAGTGAAGTTCGCTCTGAAAACTACAATGTGGGAGGCTTATCTTGTGAGCAGAGAAAAAGGTATCCTGGCAAGGAGAGCCAGCGATTCCCAAACCTTCAAATGCCCATCAGCCTCCTGCACCAGCAACTGCACTGTGTGGCCTAAAGCCTGCCATGCGCTATGCTTCAGCTTCCTCGGACATGAAGACATTACCTACTATTTATATTAGCACAGTATCCAGCAGCTTTTTTGTTCAGCTGCATGGTGCAGGAAACAAGCATTTCTCACTTAAGCAGACAAATTTCTTTCCTCTTGCTGCTGCTTTTTATTCTGCTTAGAAGTCCTGTCAGCACTAGGATCTTTGGAGCTGCTACACTTTCACCTCTGGTGTTTCCAGAAATTCAAGCATTTCAAGGTTTTGCTGTACTTTTTAAAGGGAAAGAGAAAACAAAGGTAGAGCTTCTCCTCCCCTGAGAAGTAATGAAAGCCAGGCTGGACGATTCAGCTGTGCACATGCCTACAGGAAAAGGGGGCAAATATTACTGATGCCAAACTGTCTTGTAAGAGGAAATCTGCCAAACACAGTCTGCTTCCAAAATTCCTCAGAGATAGTGTCAGTCTCAGGCTGTGATAAACAAGAAGCTATCTTGATTTAGAGCCTAAAAGCTACATCACATTCTCTGTAGAATGAGCAGGTAATACCCGTCTCTTTTGCTGTTGCTCATTCTTCTGTCTTTCACTGCTGCCTTTCCCTGTTCCTTCCCAAAAAGAAATCAAGAGGAAAGAAGATCACTGACTTGGTTTATCCTGAACCAGGATCTAGGACCAGCTGGGTAAGGTTTTATTTAAATAACAAAATGCTTCTTATAGAGAAGAATTTCTCTTTATAAAGGCATTTTCCAAAGCGGTTAAGTGACACAAAGCATGTTTTCCCAGTGGGTAAACTGAGGCATGGGTTAATGACATGTATGGTAACCTACAGACCAGGAAAGAAATCTTCAATTCCCCTCAGATTTCTTGCATCCCTCTTACTAAGGCTGTTTTCTCAGATCTGCTGGCAGAATTCGAAATTTGTGGTTAGATCCACTAAACAACTTTGATCTCACAGTTTTAGCATAAGCATAAGCATTTAGCATTTGCATAGAACTCCCTAACTTTTGGACATTTCGCCTACAGACAATAAATGCTCCCAATGCCAGACAGCATTTACAGCTTGAAGAAAATTTTGGAGACGAGCTGTTTGTTTTCAGCTTTGTATTTTCATGGAAATAGACTGGCATCTTCGGAGGAAATGAATATTGTTCCCTTGGATTACAGCGTAGAGCATCTATATTTATTCACAGACTGCTGTTGTGCCCCATACCAAAGAGCTGATCCAGTGCAGCACTTTCGCCACCTCCAGTCAGCTCTTTTAACAGCAAATTTTAGGGTATGCATGGCATATGCATTAAGCAAGCCCCTTCCCTCCCCTAAATTGAGGCTGGGGCCAAGGGACAGGTGAACTGCAAAGGCTAGGGAGAATATTCAGCTAAAAGGAAATGCTGAAGATAAGGTGGGACTGCAAGGCAAGTCTGAAATATTACAGTTCTAGGAACAGGGTATTTCATTGTGTCTGACCATTTATCTTCATTGAAACTGAAAGGACTGAGCATTCACCTGATAGAGGCTTGTACTGCTCCTTTCTCATGAAAAAAGTGCAAATGTCAGCACTTTCTTTCCTCAGTAGTTGAATTACTGCAGGAACAATTTTCTAGTATTTTCTCTGCTCCCCTGAGGGAAATAGGCTGTACCGGTGTGAGATGGTGTGGTCACTGCGAGCCCTGGCTAGAGAAGGGCTGGCCAGACACCATAAAAAAGCAGGAACTGGTGGCCAAATCAGCACTTGGTGACTATGTTGGTGACTATGGTGACATCCCAATCCTATTCTGGGGACATCCACAGCCCTTCCTTCCCCCTCATCTCTGCATCTTTTATCTCCCCCATCTTCTACCTTTTACCTGTTTGCAGTCAGGAGGCAAGAGCAGGGTCCTTATTGACTTGAAGGGAATCAGGACTTCATCTTTTTCAGATACTCTTAAGTAAACTGCTGCTTTTTGTTCTAGTATCATTGATGTTATAGGTAAAATCCAAGTCAGAAATTTCTATTCTACTCTACTGTGATGGAAAGTTTCTAAATATTTACTTCTAGGATGTCAGAGAACAATACAGTGAGAAGCTTACTGTTCAGCTATTTTCATTAAAGATTTTATCATCTGTTCTTAGCCATATCCCCGAGTTCCAATTAGGAAATGGCTTTGACACAGAGCTTTAAAATTTGTCAAAGCAGCAGAGTTGGTGTTTTTGCCATTCTTGTTTGTGACTAAATACTTTCAATAGCTTTTTCAAACTCTCTTTTCAATATTGATCCTGAAATCTCCAAACAGCTTAGCAGCAAAGCAAGGCTGCATCATTAAAGGCAATTGACTTACAAACACTAAAATCTCTGGAGAGGGGGGAAAAAAAAAGGATAAAATTTGAACCTAACACAGCACATGCAAGCAAATGTAAGTTTTGCTCTGTGGTGCCAAGACCATAGTGAGGCTTCTTTTCCCCAGAAGGGTTAAACAGATGAACTGAGACCTGGTTTCCTGCTACCTGTCCACCACACATCCAAGATAATTTGTGGGGACAGCATGGGATTCACAACAGTCAGCATGACGGCATGGGAACTAATAAAACCAGCCCCATGTATTGAAGCCTAAGAGAGGAAAAGACAGTTGTCATTCACTCCCATAAATTCTCCCAGCATGGAATTTAGATTTCTTACCTGCCACAAGGGAACTTCCATTGAAAACCTTTGTCTTCCTGGTTTCGTGAGACCACTTGCACCAGTATCTTGTTGTTTGCAACAGCTTCGTTCACCTTCTCCAAGGCTCAACCCACCAGGACTGTTTTGTGCTTTCAGGACAATGCAAACCAGGGGACAGCTGCTCCATGATCTCTTCCTGGGACTTGGGTGGCAAGTTACATTAAACCCCAAAGCAGGAAGGTGGGAATTGGAGAAGATATGGAGAAGACATACAGTATTTTACTTGAGGTACCTCAAGAGGCAACTGGACACTTGAACACCATTGTGGACCTTTTCCTATATGATTTATTTATTTTTAAATCTCAAGTTAGTATCACATCATTATCACTACCTTACTCACAGAAACAGAAAAAAGAAAAATTAAAATGGGATATATGTTCATGTTTGAAGGGAAAATAGTCTGTTTTATTTTCAAACCAAATTTCTTGAAGCGAGATAAGGTCCTGGAGTTGCATGTCATAATTAAAAAGATTTAGTAAGAATTAAACCAAACCTAAAATCCTGGTTCTTCGATGTGGAGAAATCACTTAGGGCAGGTACTTGAAATGGTGATTCTTTAACACCTTTCTAAAACATGTTCACACAATTCTTATTTTGGGGAGTAGAAAAGAAGAGCTGTGGAATGAAGCACTAGAGGTTTTCGTAAGGGGATAGCTCATTACCCATTTTCCACATCTCACGTGTTGTTTACTAGCATTTTGTGTTATTTGGGCTAACAAGCCTGACATTTGTGCCCATGCAAATCACCACTCTGGCCTTTGAACATTCAGTATTCAGTATGCCCTTCTGCTATTACAATTGTTTAGAAATGTGCTGCCTTTTGTTTTTTCAAGAAAAGTTGAAACTGCATCTGAGCAAGACTGTTGCCAATGCTCATCTCAGCACCGGCATCATTGGCAAAGCTGTGGAAACATGATGATATATATGGTTTATGACACTTGTTTTTTTGGCCACTACTTAATATTTAGCCCAATTTTCTGAAAGTAAATCAACAACTGCCAGAGACTATAAACTCTCAGGACTGAAAAGCTGCCAGTTTGCTGGATAGTGAGGTTGGCTGTTGCTGCAAATGCTGAAGGTAGGGCTGGGATCTGTTTGTGGCACAGCTTGAGTATCTGGAATGGACAGAAGCCTTGCTGGGGCCCTGGGCCCAGAGCAGCAAGCACGGCTCTGAGGCACTTTCCTTCAGGTTACTTTACACCTCTTTCTCTGGGAACGTCCTGCAGGGGCCAGGCTATAGGGCCACAGGCTTCAGAACATACACTGTGGGTTTGTCTCATAACTCAGGCCTCCCAGCCTATGCCTCTGCTCCAGGCAGGAAACAAGAAGCAGCAGGAACAGCAGCTACAGCATTACACCTCTGGAAGTCATGCACAGGCATGGGTGTGTCAGCCACAGCAGTCTTCTGCACAGCTCTGCTTTCCTTACATGCCCAGCTGCCCAGCTCTCAACATAAGGCCTCAAGTAAGCATTAGGATGAAGTCCAAAGTAACTCCAGCAGCTGAAGACATCAAATACCCAATTACAGAGCTAGTCAAATCCTTAGTTTGACCCTTTTACAGTGTGGCACCTACCTTAAACAGGTATGAATGAAAAACTTTATCCACACCATCAATTCTGGAAAGGTCTCAGATTGCATTAAAGCACAACTCAGAAGAAAACCTCCTATACTATACGCCTAACACAGGAATTTCAGAAAATTATTTGGAAGAATCATAAAGACACTTCTGAGCCTGACTCTACATTTTGCAAATGTGTTTGTATCTAAGGAAGTTACTCAAAGAAATACTTAATTATAAAAAAATCAATGTAGATTTTTTGGCTAACAGTTGCTAGCGCCCAGCTTGTGCTTCTGAAAGACAATGCTGCCCTCTTCTGGTATCCTTGAATACACACAACGTTTTAGACAAAATTCTTCAGCAAGGTAAAAAAGCATTTTCTAAGGATGTGGTACTTTTTGACTGTGTGGAAAATAGACACATCAGGTTTTGAGAAAAACAAGCAAAGGGCCACAAATAACAAACTTAGTTTTTTGGGCTGTTGATCTAGAAAGGGCTCTACGTTTAAGAGATTACTGAAAGTCAGTTGTAGAGAATTTGTTAGATGTGGAATAGAGCACAAAAGGAGTGCTTTACAGTGTTGCTTTTACTGACTACAGCACAAAATCACACTGTGCTGTTCAGTAAAGGGAAAAACTGAAGGCCAAATCAAACAATAAAGTTAGAAAGATTTAAACCAGGTATTTAAAGTGGTTAAAACACAGAGCAGAATCTCCTTACAAGCTAACACATACAAAGCCTATGGATTGTAAAGACCTGGTAAATGAAAGATTTTTAAAGAGGAATCAAAATTTGCAGCTAATTTTTTGATACAAACTGCTCTGTTTATTTTTATTACTGTTACTGTTTATTTACCAATAACTTCCCCATACAAATTATCCATCTCTCCTTTATTCCTGCTCCTGTTCCAACCCTGAAAAAATGCTTTTTGATCACTGAGTCGAGATATGAAAGCTTGTTTTCATGCTTGTGTAGCTCTGTCTCATATGTACAGTACTGCCATCATCCATGGCAGGACGTCACGTCAGTCTCTCTGGCTGACCTGTTGTCTGCAGGCAACCACACACTCATTCATGCTTGTGTGGCACAAGTCTAGTTTTATATAGGTAAGAGTGACATGCCACTATTGTTGTAAAGAAGAAAAGCTCTTTATCATACTCACACAATGCTGTAGCACAGAAAATGGAGACGTGGTCTGAGAGCAGAAGAGTGGAGACAAAGGAAGCAGCAAGGGGATCAAGGTGTGGGCCACCCTTGGTACTGGAGATTCTAGAGCTATGCACAACCCTACAAAAGTCAGTTTTAAAAATATGCAGACCCAAAACTTCAAAAAAAATACTGTATCTAACATACGCAGATTACCACATACAGATAACTTGAATACAAGCTGGAGATGCAGAACAACGGATGAAGATGCAAAAAGAACATTATCTAACATACAAATGACTCCCCCAAGGTGATCCCAGGAGGGTAAGAAGGAACTATGAAGGTGAACAAAATATTCTGCCCACAAAAGATGGCAGAGGTGCAGAACACCGTGTTACCCTCTCTAGCTGTGGGTCTAAAACGCAAGGAAAACAAAGGGAAATAGAGCATAACTCCAAGATGAGGATTAAAAATGAAGAGCATGTGTTACAGTTTTAATTGTATTACTGTAACATAAAGAATTGCAATTTAACTCTACGTATCTATTTGCCGGCAAGGAACATTTTTCAGTTTGTGGAGATCATCCACGGAATGCATCCATGGAAGCAGCACAGCAGCAGGAAACCCTACTGAATTATTTTTCAGCCAGGATAAAAAGGCTACCAAAATGGAAAGGAAATGGTTATAAAACAAAAATTGCCAGCATTTAGTGTGCACTGATACCTATAGTTTTGCTGTTTTCTCTTTATGCTAAAATCATGGCTAGTAATGAATGCATGAAGAAAAAGTGACACAAAACAATGCAGTGCCTTTGCTTTTTTCTACCATGGAAGTACTTTGCAAAATATCCTAGCAAGGTATTAAACAGAGTCCTTGCTTGCAGTAGAAGAGGACAGAGCTTTAAAAAGGATGTGCAAGTTCCCTCTGCTCCCCTGACAATTCTTTTCAAAGCATCACAGAATAGGAAGGATGACAGGAAACTCTAAGAAAATGTTACCATGATGCTGATAAGCACTGATAAATCGGCATTAGATTCTTGCTTCCATACTGACTATAAACATGGTGCAAAGCCTTCTGGCTGAACAAGCCAGCTTTACTTGAACAGAGTAATTCAACAAGTCGACGAGTACACTGTGAAGCTAGAGACATGCATTGATCAAGCCAGTCACCTAAATTTTACTGAAGTTGTTTTACTAAAACATCTCTAAAACCACACACCTTTAAAGCCTCACTGTTCCACTTACACCCCAATGACCTTCTCAGAACAAGTTTATGGAAAACACCTCATACATGATTCGTGTTGTCAAAATAAGTAGCAGCTTGTTCAAGTGAAGTTCAGTATATACACCTCTATGAAGCACCCAGAACACCACTCCTTTATTGATAATTGATCAGTAAATCACAAAGCCTTCAGTTTTACTCAATTACATGAATGATAGAAGGAGACACTCTTGAGGACATATGGATAAATATTTAATGAGCTAAAACAGCTTTAATCAGAACACAGCACATTTGATTACATTCCCTATTTGTTTTCAAACTGACAGGCAAAAATGCATTTTAAAAAGTAGTTTAGAGAAGAATACAGGATTTAACAAAAAAAGAAAAAAAAAGGAAACAGACTTAAGTTGCCAGCACCTGAACAAGCAACAGAATGCTCAGCCAAGCACAGCTGTTCAGGCTCACTGCAATGAAAACTACTCTTTTCAAGTTTTTGGGAGGCAGCTGCTCAGTTTTTCCTTAATGACATGGGATTAAAAATTCATGTCTTTTGAAAAGACTGCATTGATCTTGGGTCCTTGTCCAGACCAAAGAAGATAAACCCCCCTGAAGTTCCAATTCATCACACCCTTTCTTACAGTGATCACAATTATAGCACTGCTCATCAGCCTACCTGACCCACCTTGACGCTTTCCTCTCACTGGCAATAAAATAAAGCTCCATCGAGGAGCTGCGGTAGGAAGTGTGACTCACTGGTTGCTCACCACCCTTGCAGCTCTTATCTCCAAGTTTTCCTTATTTGTTTTAACCCAGATAGCTGCTCAGTTGAGGATTTTTAAAAAATCAGTATTTAGGAAAAAAAAAAAAAAAAACCATGGAAATGTTCTTCAGTATATCGTTCAAGTTTAGCTTCTGGGCTCTCTAGAGGAAACTCTTCACACAAGTACTTCAAAAGTAGTGCTGGGACCAAAATAGCTTTCCCTGTGTCATGAATAACATCTCATCTTTCAACCTTTGCAAAAATTCACAATTTAGCAAGAATATATACTTCTGAAATTCAAGAATAGCCTTTATTAGGAGATCACTGACCTAGTTATGGAACAACTGGTACCTGAATTTCCAAATAACTGAAAATACTTCCACAGAAACACAGAAATTCAAGCAAGCAGAAACCACAAAAAACCATTTTATTGCAACAATGTCCCCATCATCAAGTGAGATGGCAGAAATTAAATTTTAATTAATTTTGCATTTTTACCTTTTTATTTATGTAAATATAAATTCAAGAGTGTAAAATAAATCCACATATAAAACACAGAGGAAACATTCTCTTTCAGTGACTCCAAAAAAAACTTACATACTGAAGATTCATGACAAGTCATCCACTGTCCATTTTTCCAAGTATACAGGCATGAAAGAATGCAGAAATTTATTCTCAAAAAGCATCCTGTATAAAGTCCTTGAAGTACTTAAGTAATATTTACTAATCTCATTCTTGAGCTTATGGATGTAGATTCCAAGAAAAGAAGAGACAAACATCTCAAACTTCAGATTATTTAACCTCCATCTAAAATAACCCATTTAAAACAAGATTATGTTCAATTCTTATAGCTGAAGCATCACAATTACTTTATTAGTATCATTATTTCGGAAAACTATTCTTATACGGTTTTCCTGCTTTTAAAATAAAGTCAGAATATTTATTTCAAATACTTTTGCTTACTAATACGGTAAATATATTGCGGAAAGTAACTCCACATGCTGGTACAACAGGCCTTCATGAAATTCCATTTAAACATTACTATGATGTACCTTAAAAACAGGGACTACAGCATGAAATGCACCAAAAAGAGTCAGTGTCATGGGATTGTGTCTGACCTTCCTTCTCAGATGCAACAAAATGCTAATGTATTTTGAAGTAAATATTGGACTGCTAGACCATATGAATACTAGTTGGTTATAAATATTTGGAATAGGAACATTTACTGCTTTAGAAATATGTGATTATTTTGTTCATTGTTTTACAGAAAAAGAAGTGTCATCAGTATTATAAAATGTATCATGGGGGATATTTCAGTGGGAATGTTTTTCATGGGGTCTAACAAGCATATATTTCCACATTTCCAATGATTGTGGTTTTTAATACGTATCATGCCAAGTTCTTAATAAACTGTTTACCCTCATGGTTATGTTACAACAGAATGAAGAAATTAAGATGGTAAAAGCAAAGTTAAAAATGAGAACCGCAAATAACTTCACAACTAGAAGAGGAAAAATCATTGAGGGATTTAAATCAGCACTATTGTGGGTCCCCACAGTTGCACTGCTACTCTTAGGTTTCCAAAAGATGCATATGATTTTATAAATATTTTTGTGCTAAGAGCCATGCTCAGAAACAAAATATAGGCTGGCACAAGTCTACCTTCTTGGAGATGCATGTTAAGTATAAAATTCACTTACTAAAGTGCATTTGCTGAACGAATTCTAACTTCTACTATTATAGCTATCCCAATAAGCAATACAAACTAAACTTTGTTGAAATTCTACCTCTACTTAAAAGCAGTAAATATAGATGACTGAAATCTAAATTACAATCCTGAATTACCAAACTTTTTGACTCAATGCTGTGAGCTCTAGAAATAAACAAAATGTACGGTCCTATACTTCCCACAAATGAGGAATTGCCTCTAGTTAGAAATACTGACAGTGTAGAATGGAGTTAAATATAAGCAGAGCTGAAGTAAGCATTGCTTTGCTTCTTATTCAATATGGTGTTTCTTTAAGGCTCTGAGAGAAGCTGTTAGTTGTCACAAGATCTTTTGGCAAAAGATAAATGCAGAAGTAGCAGGGTCATCTGACATTTCAGAACTTGTATTTTCCTATTTCACTAAAGCCAGCTCATTCAGTGTCTGTATACATTTATTGCACTTGTGTTGTTGGAATACTCTATACCAACATAGTAATAATGATTGCAACAAAGCCATAGTAAAATAAACTTTAAAAGGGTCTGATTTGGACATTAGAAGCTAAGTGTCTGCATGTTTAAAATGTTTCCCTAATAGTAATACATACAGACAAATTGTTCATTAAGTCAGATGCACATGTTTAACCAATTATTTAGCGTATATAAAATTTCACTCATCCTTTTATCAATACAAATCTGTTAGGGATCAAAAAAAGACTTACCATGCAAAATATTGATTAGTGCTGCATAATGGAATATATATTTCTATCAGAGTTAAAACAGCATTTTCAAAATTTAAAGAAAAATAGACTTTTAAAAAGGGATTCTACTGTCGAATGCAAGTCTTCCTTGTAGCAAAGACAAGATAGAGACAAGTTACCATTTATCGCTGTACTTCAGTCTTGATGAAAGACTAATAATAATTTGTCCACCTACTTCTTAATAAATGCTACATTTTCAAGAATAAAGGAACTATCAGTAGGCATTATTTCTACTTAAAACAAGTTATTTTTCTCTGTAATAGGTCAAGTATGCTTTTAAAGATTCGGGTAATGGTAGACTCATAATTTTCTCTCTCAACAGATTTCGAGGAGGCTCTTCTGGCTTCAAGGCCTCACTGTGATCTTTATCCTCCTCCTCTTTGTTATCATCTTCCATTCTTTCATCTTCTTCACTATCTAGAGGCTGAGGAATGAGCTGATTACCAACAAACACATAGGTGTTAATCCTGCGTCTACGACATCTCCTGCGTTTGCGTTTTGGAGGAGCCTTCTGAGCAATACCCTTGGCTTTCATCTCCTCGTTTATGAAGTTTCTAAGAGTGCGTCTGATATATATCCGAGCTAGGTCCTGGAGGTTCCTAACAGCACATGGAGCTAAAATGAAAGAAAAAGTAAGTTGTACTAAGTGAAATTTCTTTCTTAAAAAAAAAAAACCCAAACTAGCTGTAAGGCAGTGAGACTAACGTTCAAAAACAATTCAATTGAAATTTTAGTAAATGATACAATATGCAAATGACACAAGGTTAGATAGTAGAACCTTGACAAACCCAGTGGCACAGTCCAGGAAACAAAGAGGTCTTTTGACAGATGTGCAAGAGAAGTAGAAAGCATGAACAGATCACTAAAATAAATTCAAAAATTATATAACAAGTACTGTCACTTTTTAGCACCTGGCATGTCTTGGCACCTACTGCTATCACTTGTGGGAAAACAATTTCTACCCCTGTGCCACATTTGTTTAAGCAAGTGCCTTTCTTCTGTCTCTTCTTTCTGCTCACTTCCTGCTGAATCTAAGTGATGAGGGAGGGCACGTCTAATTCACAGGTGATGAACCAGATAAGCCATTGTACCTTTGCAGCAGAAGAGGAATCAAAATTACTCAAGTCCTAAAGGGGGAAAAACCCAAACCAACAAGTAAGAAAAAAGCCAAAACTTTACGTTTTCTAATGACAGCCAGGTGATGACAAAATACTGCTTGGCTGCCGGACTCCTGCCCTAGATGAGCTATGGCTAATTCCAAGGAAAACAAAACCAAAAAAGCACAGCGGCCGAAGTTGAAGCTTGTTCAACTTTCTTACTTGTCACTTTCCTTCCTGTACAGACTACCATAAAATTATGGTAGCGAGGAAGAAGTTACTGAAGAAATAATTTCAAAGATTACTTCCAGAAAATGCATTCAGCTATAAAAGCTACTGATGTTGTCTAAAGAAGATCTACGGTTACATACAGTGACTTCAGTTACAGACTAATTAATTTATTTGGGACAGAAAGGACATTGAAGACTGACAATACTGATTTCAGGTCATGCCAAAGAGAGGGGGAAAAAAAAAGTTCCATTTCTTTAGTATAAAACCAGCTCAAAATTCAAGAACAAAACCCTATCTAACCATCCAGAACACGTTTATAAGTTCAGGTGAGACAAATCATGATTGCAGATTGTATGCCAATTATAAAAATGCAAGCATTTTTTAATGAGAAGAACAGGATGCAAAATTTTGGATATTTACTGTCCATGTATTTCCATTTGTCTACTCTCAGTGAACTGCATCCTAACCAATAACTACATTGATAAAATTAACCTTTTAACACCACCTCTGTAGTTTTCTATGAAAACAAGACTCTACTTTGAGAATGGCTGAGAGATATTTTACATATGAGAGTTATTTTAGTCTATATATAACACTACATATGTGTCAGAATGCATTCAAGGGTTGTCCAAAGTATGGCACAGACTCTGTTTACTCTGCAAACTCTGGCTAAAGTTTGCAGAAGAAACATGTGCACTAGACTACTTTGAACTTTTAAGATAAATTATAGGCCTGTAGATTTGAAACAAATAGACAACGCTACTATAAAAGAGAAATTAGCTAAAAATTTTATTTATTGAGCTTCAGCACTCTCCTCTTTACACCCCTCCACCACTTCCATGTACACTCAACACACCCACCAAGAACATTTTTGCTTTATTTTTAACTTTTTAAATAAAACCAGATCTGCCTGAGCAGTGGAAAGAAGCCTATCTCACTGATCTCATTTTACAGTGCAACTTCAAGCCTCTAAAACTTCGTTAAGTGCGAACAATACCACATTTAGTTATTTTTTCCTCTTCTCACTAGAAATTCATTTTGAAATTGTAACACAGGAAACACCTTTCTTGTTCTACCATTCAGCTCTGAATGCCCATGGTCTGCACTCCTCATTCTGAAAATTTAGCAATGTTGATGGAAAATCATCTTTTGTTCTAGGGAATTAGACTGTAATAACTCATCATAAAGTTTGATTAGCCACCTCTGTATTTCATTGTTAGATATGACACAACCTATGTATTATGGATGGAAGAGAGGAAAAAAAAATCTTGAATTATTAAGGTCATTTCAGGAAATGACTTCTGAGGGCTCAAAACAAGTATTAAAACAACAAAAATTAATTATTTCTGCATAGGAATAGATTACATAATGGAAACGATCTTCTATACTTCATATTAAAAAAATGTAGAAGTACCTACCATAGCAAGATCACACACACTCAAAATTAATAACCAGATCAGCAGTTACAGGGAAATGCAAGCTGGTGGGATGTCATGGACTCCTGAAGGGCTTATATGAGTTTCACAGTTAATGTTATCTTTTAGGCTCTTTATTCGGTTTATTTAATTTCCCACATGCTACCATAGCTCTGTGTTGCAGTCCTAGTCCTGACAACTCTGACAGAAAATTTCAACTCTATGCTTTTCTTTGTCAGTTTTTTCTCCTTCCCTGTTATCATCCTATCTTACCATTCGGCAACAGGTGTACTTCCAAGGACTTTTTAAATACCTTTATTACCTCTGCTCAAAACATTGCAGCTAGAAAGCCAATCCTGATGACTACTAACAAACAGCTAGGCATGACTATATCCACTGCAGATAGTTATGAAGCACACAGGGGCTTATTAGTATCATATCATACCACAGCCCCAGTTTAGACTTCTTCCACTGTAATAGAGAAGCTGAACTTAAAAGGAAAAGGTGGCTGTAAAAGATGCTGGAAACATTCTATCACTTAAATTCAGAATATTTACTGTGAAGCAATACAGACCATGCACCAGGAGCACAAAAATGCATCAGTGCTACTGCTTTGTTAAATTGAATGTTTCTACAGGACAGCCTCTCAGCTTCCAGACCTCTAATATCAGGCACTGTAACATCCCTGCAAGCCAAAGGGAGTGAGCACAAACTTACGCAGTCCTACAGTGTCATGTTTGCCGTTGTCATTTCTATTTGGTTGCACTAGTGGAGCAAACGAAACAGCAAGGATATTCTTACTTTCCCATGTGTTCTGTCCTGTTCTCAAGATCTGTGTTAGCTGCAAAACAAAACCAAAATAAATCAGTGGTTACAATTTTGTCATAGTCAATACTATTCAGATTTGTTTCTAACACACTGCTATTTTGTTTTGCTTCAAAATTAATGAATTAAGGTTGTTTTAGGAACAGAAAGGACTTCTATAATCCTTGAAATATCACTTGGTCACGAGAATACTGAATAAGGCTCTTTGGTAATGGGAAGAGATGCAGCTGGAAAACTAAGGCCCTAAGACAAAAACAAAGGTAAGTTTTGTTTTTTCTCATTTTTCCAAAAGATCAAAGAATACTTTAGATTGGAAGCAACCTCTGGAGTCCTACCCTCCTCCTTGAACAGGGCCAACTTAAAAGTTAAATCAGAAGCTTTTCCGATTAAGTGAGAAAAGATCTAGGACTGAGATTCCCCACCTGTCTAGGCAACCTGCTGTAGTGTTCAACCACTCTTACTATGAAAAAACTGTCTTCCTTATTTGCAGGCAGAAAGTTCCCTTACTGCCAATTCGTAATGCTCCTTCAGTATGCTGTGCACCTGTGAGGAGAACTGGACTCCTGTCCCCCAGGTAAATTCTCCACCCCTTCAGGAAGACAACAGGAATTAAACGTTTCCTTGGTGTTTTTCCACAAGCTAGGTTATCTCAGATCTTGTAGCTGCTCCCCACACTTTATATGCTCTAAGCCTCTATCCATTTGTATATAAGGTAAAAATAGTTACAGTTTTAATTTCTCTCTTGATTTGTGACTACTTTTAAGCTGAATTCCATCAATTGCAACTGATAGTATCTTAGTTGAATAAATAAAGAAATTATTTATGGAACGGAATCATGCAGGCTATGCTTAAATCCCTTTGGTATTTTAAGAAAGCATGATTGATAACGTGAGGGTTCTTTTTTGAAAGTAAAGTAACTAACGTGCTTATCAACAAGAATTTTAGTAATTATCTGTATTTAGGAGGACATCAACTTAAGTCACGTGATGTGCCTTTTTCAATTTCCTTATTAGTAAAACAGGGAGAATAATACTTACCGTTGAGAAGCCTTTTGAGGTCTAAGGATGAAAAGTAATAAAAGTGCGAAGTATTATTAAAATAATATGCCCCTGTCTGAAAAGCATTAACTCTAACACGGAAAAGCGACACTGAAAACTGCTGCAAATACAGACATATTTTTCCTTTGTTTTTTGCCTCCCCTTGCAATGTCCCACTAGTCATAGTTATTTTGTATTCTTTGAAATCAATTCTCCTGGTTAAGAGGTGGTTTCTTTGTTTTCAAATACTGACTGAAAATGTCTGTGTGGCAGGGAGATTTCAAAGCAGTTCTGGGATAACACACAGGAAATAGCATGAAACAGACTTTGTTAAAAGCAGGATATTGATGCTTTTCTACAAATTTAAGGGAAAGAAGTTCAAGACTTCATTAAAAAGATTAGTATCTGCTTAACTAACTCCAACAATACACCAAACAAAGGTATCATTAGTTGCACATTAACTCAGCCAAATATATATTCAAAAGCATTCTTTAAATTACATATTTCTCATACTAGAAGATAAAAAGGGGAAATTGTCACTAAAGTCACCTGATCTTCTATAGGCATTACTAAAATGCCTCCAACTTTCAATAAAATTTTCATGTAGTTTTCATGGTCTTTCTGGACTCCAGCTCCACAGTAAATCCGGTCATATTGATGACTGTCTGAAGCTATTTCCAAACAATTACCAACCACAAAGGCAGGTTCACAGAACTCAAATCTAAGGGGAAGAAGAAAAAAAGAAAGAGGGGACACATTTAAAATTAGGATTTTTAAGAAAAGCCAGTCCAGATAAAGACAGAAAAATATATTTCGTATCTTCCCTTATATCATTGAAAAATGATTAGCATACATAATTTAAAAGTCTGTATTAAGACATTACTTTGAAAGTAATCTGTTTGGGTTTTTTTCTGCCACATCAGGGACCACTGAAGAAAAACTCTTATGCAGTTACAATTATGTATTATGCAAAACAGAGAAAGCTTCAAAACATCACCTTCCTAACTACAAGCAAGTAGATTCAACCAAAGAAATCTTAAGCTATATGGTACAACTGCCACTGCAACAGTATGTTTATCAACAATGAGCGATATCCAGGCTGTTAAATGAACATTGAAAAGTTTAATTTCCTAGTAGCTCCCCTTCATTTTCTACCAGTTAGGATCTATTTAAAGGCTCTTCTTTCTCTACCTCCCAATTTTTCACCTTGAGCCCAATCCACTTTTCCCCAAAACAGAATTCAATGCAAAAGTCAGACTTCTTTTGACCACACACAAAGCAAAAAATACAAGATTCTTTATCTCAGAAACATCTCATTTTTGTCAGTAAATGGAGTTAATACAACTGCATTTTAGTGGACCAAAGTTTATAACACAAGTTGCAAGGACTGTAAGTGTTCTGTCACTGCATAAAATACCAAAGGAGGAATGTACAGGGCAGTACTTTATTGCTAAAGCTGCATATATTCTCCACAACACTTATTTTCTGACATTTTTTAAATCTCTGAAGCATGTTACTGCTTCAGCTGTTAACACCATAATAAAATTTACCATTTTGTAAAAAAATTCACTGAGCAAATAACTCTACATCTTCCCCAAACAATTTATGTATAAGAGGAGGGGTTACAAAGTAGCTCTTAGAAAAGATTTATGGTTTTCTTTGAAAAAAATACTACATAAAACCTAACACCCTTGCTGTTGTATGAAAAAGTTCATAAACTTCATCTGGCAGTATAAAAGTCCAATGCATCTCAAACAGCATCCAGAAGGAATTAATTTTTCTAAGAACTTCAAATACATGTAGCCATTTTATGAACTTTATGGCTGACTGTCAACAGAAAGTAATTTTTCTTTTTGCTTGGCTAGCATTAGCAAATCCCAGTACAATATCTGACAACATTCAAATCAATATTTTTTCAGTTACAGCAAAGTTGGCAGCTTTCACTGCTTAGGGATGAAGCCTGTAAGGCTTGGCTGACTTTCTGATCTGGAGTGCTACCATTAACCAATCAGGAAATTGAAGCTTTTGCTGGAAGAGTATTTTCCCCTCCAAGACGGCATGCTTGATCACGAGAATACTCCAATGCGCCTTTCTTTGAATAGTCCAGAGAGTAGACCCTAGAATCTTTATATAACTACTGCATGGTTCTCTCCTATGCACTTCTTGTGGTCAACAGTCCATGTTTTCTCTTGCAAATCCAGGGGGCGGGGGTGGGCAGGGAAGAAAGCTACAAACAACACTGGTCAATTGAAGAGAAAAAAGGGAGATGGAACCAGAGTAGGGATAAATTGCCTTGTTGCACGAAACTGAGAAGGTGAAGTTAGACCAGCCTGAACCATGGTTGAAATAACTCCAGATTAACACATAAAGATCTAGAAATACATTAGACAAGAATAAATGCTGGGAAGAAAATGAAATCCAAGACACTGATCCATCTGCCGAGGAAGGAAATATTATTTCATAAGCACTTGGGCTATCATGTTCTTTCCTACATTTTCTACATTCCACATACAGCTTAAACAGGCAGTTTATGCTATAGTTTTCATTTCAGATTGCCTACAGTTTAAATCAAGCATTAACACATCAATTAATTCGAAAGTTTGAGCAAAGCACTTTTATGGGCTTAAAAAGTAAAGGAGGAAGGGGGAGGGGGCAGGGAGAGAATGAATGGTACTTTTCCAAAATGCAGTTTTAAGTCTTGACACAGTCCTTAGTTAGTTTTAGAAAAATGAAGATGGCCTCCCTGCCTGCCTGCCCACCTCCACAGCTTTCACAACTTCTTATCTTCTCAGAATGCTCCTTTAAAATCTACAAAATTTATTACCAGATAATCCTGTTTCCTCTACTAGAAACCACCCTAATAGCTCATGAATACACTGGTCACACCCTCTTAAACAAACAGGAACACCAAACTATCCAAGGAATACAAGACATAACAAAACCCCATTAAACATTCCCCGGACACAAAATACTCTGTACATGAGCTGAGGACAAAAATCCACAGTAGTCTTTACTAATATGGTAAAAGCTGAAGATAATTTCTCATTTAGCTCCTCAGCTTGCAACCAGAAGGGCACAAAGTGCAAATACAGACACAAAAGCAACTTCTTAATACGCTTGTAAGAATAAGATGGGTTAAGCACTAGAGACCAACTCTGTCAATAGGCACTTTAAATTGTCTGGACTGTGCTCCCTCCATGCTGTTAACCAGAGTTTTGTGAAGACACAAAGCTCGTGACCACAACAGCTGTTCATTTATTATTCCATTTACTTAAAAAAACCCCATTCTTCCTCCACACAGTTTTTCAGTTCATTTCAACCCAGTCTGTCAACAGGTGGTCTTCCTGACAGACTCATTTCTGCAGCAAAACTAAACACTTTATGGACTAGGTTACATGTAATTTCTGAAGACACCTCTTAATCCATGTCAGATGAAAAACGAGGTCTGATCAGCTCACCTGGCCATGCAATGCTCACCCCTCAGCTGGCCTGAATTGCTGTGCTAGCTGCTGGTGTGCTGCTAGTTCAGGAACTGCCACATGTAGTTCCCTGTTATCTAGAAAGGTAAAAGTAGGTAGAAGAAGTGGGAGGAAAAGGTAATAAACTGTCTCTGGTAACAGCAACATGCCAGTTTAAAAGCCAATCCCTCTTCACTTGTGCTTCTCAAGAAATTATTCAGAAATAACTACTTCATGTGCTAGGGTATGAACAGAGACTCATACCAGGTATACCAGAAATACAAGAGAAGCATACTGTAGCTTTCCTGCTTAGTAGAACACCATGGACTTTTCATGGACTAGTTGAGTTGTACAACAGTGAACCTTGCTCCTCCACACTCCCATGAAACGTAGATCTCATTAGTGATGCAGCAAGACTCTTTCCCAGATCCCCGAATCTTAAGATAATTTTGATTATACACACACTGCTGAACAGAAAGAGCTGATAAAGGAATGTACCATCTTCTTGTATTTATCCAATCCAGGAAAAAGAGATGACCTTCGAACACAGACTGAAAATAAAATTCTTTCCGCTAACTTGCCTAAGTAATTTTCAAAAAAATGTAAAGTTTAGATTGGTTTTACTCAAGTATATGAGACCCTATCAATTGATCAGGAAATTATTCAAAACTAAATACAAAGGTTCTACAGATACAAGCAAGTATTCAATATTAAGAATACCTACCAGGCGCATCACAAGCATGTTAGTCTTACAGTAGGAAAATAGTATCAACCATATTAGGTCAAGTTCCATTTTAAAACAATCAAACCCCAATTCTTTTAGTACTCATTGTCGCTACATCCAGAAAGTTTCTTTTATTCCTACTGCATCTGGGGTATCAAAACAGACCAGATATTACATTTCATTCTGTGTTACATGGAGCTATCTTTTATTAATATTGATGGAAATAGAATTGTTTATTGCTTTAACATGCAGTATTGACAAACATGTAATATAATTATCAAGAAGAGCTAGTATTTCACTTAAGCATTTTGTTTATTTCCAAGCCGAAACGCAACTATGAATTGTCAAGTGTTCTTTAATGTTTGTTCACCTCTACCATGTGACTAGGGTGGTTTTACAGAGTGTTATATTTGTAACATGACCAAAAACCTATTTCACACATCAGATAACAAAAAGAAGGGGAAAAAAGTTCTGGAACTATCTGGAAAAGTTTAATCACTTCAGGTTCTTCAGTTGAATCTGCTGTCTTGATTACAAGAGAACCAATGGCCAAGAACACAGAAATTAAGAGCTCCCATTACAGATAACATGGCAACAGAAAATCTCTCTTTAAACAAACACTTGCCACAGAATAAATTTAAGCACACACAGATCACATGCAGCAATAGCCCAAGATGACCTAGCAGTTTCAAGCACGTAAGACTTTTGCACGAAATGGGCATTTCAAGTTCAAGGCCAAGGTCCTTTTCTTCCAGCTGAATTAAAACAAACAAACAAACAAAAAACCCCTGTAGAATTTAAAGTGAGTTTTTGCCTTTGCTGCAGAAACTTAAGAAAATTATCAAGTAATAGATTGCAACTGCCCATGCTTTTAAGTTAGATTCCCTATAGATAGCAACACAGCAAAGTATTACTACTGTAATAAAATAAACAATCATTTAAAACATTTACAGCAAAGACCTAAAGTTAAAAGTTAGTTTGTTGCTCTTGTATCCATATCCACCAATCTAGTATACGTGTCATAGCAAAATACTAAATAATGAAGCTGGAGAGTGTAACTATATATACTAACCTACCATAGTAACTGGGATTTTCTACAAGGGGATTCACTGGTTGGTCCTAATATGACACCCTCCCATTTACCTTTACCTTTAATTACTTCCAGCTCTGAATATGTACAGGACACTTCTTGGGCTAAGCTCTTCTACCTATACAACCTCCATGAATGCAGGATGTTATGCTGATGTACTGCGAACATGAAACTAGGTGCAAAGAGGTTTGTCTCCTTTTTTGTTGCTTTAAGTGGTAAACATATTTGATTTTCTAAAAAAAAGAACAAGGTCAATAAAATTGGAAAAAAAAATCAAGTAATTTGAAGGAAAGAAAAATCTGTCAGCATCCACAGATTTGTACCTGAAAGAAACAGTATAACATGCTATGAGATTAAAAAAACTAATACGGGGGAACCACAAAACTGGTTTTGCTAAGAGAAGAATTATTTAGTTCTTAAAACTGGCACCACTCCAGCTATGTTTTGCACCTCTCAACTACTACATTCACATCAAAGTGTCAACTGACAGTACACTTCTGCCCGTCCCCATAATTACTAACCACACTCACATCTATCAGCTTACTGTTCACAGCCCTTATAGAAAGAAAATCCTTGTCAGCATGAACTTAAGTATGCTTTTTTCCCATCCATACACATTTCCTTTAGCTGGTCAACTCAAAGCTCTAAAAAGCCTGAATTCACATTCAGTACCATCAAGCTGCTTTAAGTAATTCCTTTCTAATGGGAAATTTATTAAATTTATTTAAATTTAGGGCACAAAGGACTACCGTTCAACTTTAATAATGTATAAGAAAAGGTTGGCAAGTTAACATTTGTCATGTGAACTACAGTGACACTACATTAGAAGGAAGAGTTTCACACAAGTCTTTGTGGGAAAAAATTCCCAAAACACATCTTAATGAATATTTCAAAACAGAATAGTATATCCAGCATAAGAACTCACAGAATTAGCTTTATATCAAACTACCCTTAAACCATCAAATACAGTAATAACCAGACGCAGACATTGAAATGAATCTGCAAAATGTGTGAAGTCTGAAAATACGTGATAAAACATTAAACAATTTTCCTTACTGTGATGAGGAAATAACACTTACTTTTGTCCTATACTAATGCACTTCTGTCCTAGTTCTAATATACTGCTGGCCATACTTTCCAAAAATGGCCTCCTCAGGATTGTGGAAGAAGAGAGGAAAGAAGGAAACAAAACCCCCACCAGTTCTGGCACATTTGTTGGTGAAGAGAAACAAAGCCCAAAACTGGTGTATAAAGCTACAGCAGTTGCACAATGAGATCCCATGCTGACTTAAAGACACAGACTGAAAAGATAAACATCATTTAACCTAGAAAGGTGTGGCTTCTTTGTGCAGTTGCATTAAGAATACAGTGTCATAGCCTCCTGTATATCAAACAAGAATCTCCTAAATTTACTAATTTTAGTAAATTTTTCACGTTTTAAAACTTTTCTTCTTTGAAAACAACAGAGAAAGGTGAATATTGATATGGCTTTATGTGATATAACATGCCACAAGAACATGCAACAGATTAATGAAATACTTTTTGATTTCTATGACTCATAATTCTCTCTCATTTCACTTGACTGTGAAAGTGCTTTAGAGCTAACACCAGTCAGATATAAAGGTAAACAATTTTTAGAGAGTGTTAATTCTTTTCCTGTGAAGTGGGGCAGTATCAGGGCAAGATGGCAAGCTCTTTCCGCCTTTTCTCTAGTTCTTTCTCCATTATTCATTCCATCTCATTTAAGTATTTTTCCAAGCTCTCTGAACTAGTCTTTGTTTCCTGTATAAATGCATATTTTATGTATTTCTAGCATGTTTTGCTGAGAAGTTACACACCTTTCATCCACTAGTATTGTTGATACCTTTTGCATGTATACTCGAAATACTAGAAAATAAACAAATTAAAATATTAAACCTTTGAAAACTTATCATTGCAGACTTCATTTTAAAAAGTCCCTTACATCCAATTACAACAGTCATTTTAATCAGCATTACATTAATAGCCAAAAGTGATGCTGGCAAAATTTCTATTTAATACTTTTGTCCTGGACATTTTTTCAGTTTCCTGGCAATGCTGTAGGGATAGTGGGAAATCTGTGCCTCTCCCTCATTTGTAACAGTCGTTTTTCCATCTCTGAATAAAACTGTCTTGCTTCTTAGCTATCTTGTTCATGACTTTTGATATTCTCATCAGTTTCACTGAGTGGAGCAAAGCACATTATTGAATCACTTCTGAAGAAAAAGTCAGACACTGGCTCTTAAAAATACTTATGACTCATGACACTCTTCCTCCAACATGGATTTACAAAATTTAACCTTAGTAATATAATTTCATTATATTACATCTAAACTTTGGTAGTAAAATGAAGATACTGAAGGAATACTTTTTACCAATTCCACAGAGAATATTAAGAAAAGTGAATGGGCATAGGGAAGCAAGAAAAAATTTGTCAGTTCAGTTTACTGTCAAGGTCCTATGATACCCACGGAAAAAGTCTAGAGAAAGATTTGTCTGTTAACAAACACTGAAGAAGAACTTTATTTCTATTTTTACTGAAGCAGAAAATGATTTTCTAGGTTTTAAAAGTCATACTTTCTACTGTGGATTTTTGTGAAATGACAGCTTTTATGGGAGCCATACACTAAGTATTGTCATCACTTGTCTTAATGTAAGAAAAATTTTAAGTAGTATTAAAACTTGTAGACATAAGAGATTTCGAAAGGCAGTGTCCACCGTGGGATTTATTTTTAAAAGATATTTTACTTGTTGTTCTAAGGGCAAGAATATCTATTTTTGTTACTATCAAATTCTTGTAAAATGAAGGTTTTCTTCTTCCCCAGGTAAGAGTAGATTCAATTGTCTTTCAAGCCTTCTTGTTTACAAGGTAAAGAACAAGAAGTAGTATTTCCCTCATACCTCTAAATAAAAAAAAAAAAAGACTGTGTTTCAAACACCTATTTTCCTTCCTTTTTGTCTAACATAACCTCTGGCATCAAAGAATCCCACTGCCTGTGTTGCTCTGATTAGACTAAATCTCAACAAGAATGCACACACCACTAAAAAAGCATTATTTACACTATCTGAAATTAAGTTATCAATAAGATTTAAACTGAGAAAGCCATCAGTAAGTTTTGGAGATAGTTTGCTTCTCCTGCTTAGATTTTTACTCTAATCAATAGCCAGATGACCAGCAAGAAGAAGCTCTATTTTTCTTTGTAGGGGCTCACCTTTCAAATCTAATTTAATTTAAAAAAGTGAGCCTTTAGAGACCTACCAGTAACCTTACATTTCAATGAAGAAAAATACTCTGCTGGAAGATGTTCTTTAATGCCAACACAATCTACTACAGGACTTCAGGAAGAAGTTTCACCCATAACAGTCATCCCAGAATTAGTACTAGGGTTCTTGTCACTTACCATTGAAGTGGATTCTTTTGATCCTGAGAAGGGTTGGTGATTTTCTTTCACAGCAGGGACTTCACCAGCTTACCCAGGTTTGGGTTTTGATAGGGTGCTAGAAGATGGGCAACCTAGCCTTGCCCTGTGGCTCTCTCTCCAAGCTGGATATTCTAGGTCTAGAAGTTGAATGGGAGCAGAAAAGACAATACATTCCCCTTCAATAAACAGGTGAAGCGGGGCCTGGAACTTGAACATACGTGTTTTAGATAGAGCCTTCTTAAGGAATGATTCTTTTCCCCTTAATTGGCATGCATTCTCTGAAGGTTTCAAGAATGAAAGAGAGCCTTACATCTATTTCAGACTCAAAGAATTTTCTTTAGTCTATACCTAAAACCTTTGTACCTCAACCATCATGACATTTTCAGATATTTTCAAGAAAGAATGCCTTTGCTTTTTCTGGCAAACATACATCATCAAGTAAATCAAGGCAGCATTTTATCTTTCAGAATTAATAACTCCACCTCCATTTAGAGAAAAACTGTTTTTATAGATTGGTGGGATATGGATACAGATACAAATAACTACTGAAATTATTTGAAACAGGTATCTAAGAACTCTTCTTCTGATGAACAGTTCCAGAGGCCAAACCTGAGATAAGACCAGCTATCAGAGATAGACGGCTGTCCCTTTAGGCTGAGTCTCAAATCCTTCTGGATGTTCAAATTTTATATACTGTCAGGTCTCTGGTAAAGTACCTTACCTGAATCACAGAAAAGTAAACTTCTAATTGTACTTCAACAACATTATTATCAGGAAACAAAAAAGCAAGTTAAACTGTATCACACAGCACTGGAACATTCCCCCATATAAATGGCATCAAAGAAATATTCCATCTTGTTTTATTAGGCAAGAACCCACTTAAATCATCATGACCCAGCTCCACACAAAAGTCAGATGCAAAACCAATGGCCTATTACTCCAAGCAAAGGAACAAAGTTACGAAGTGTTTATTTATGATCCAAGCTGAAACTCTCCAAGTACCTACCCGTAAGTTTAAAGTTGTGGGTTTTGTTTCAAAAGCAGAATGCTCAGAACATTCAGATCAGACTGCAGAACTTAATACACTAAAGAAATAATGCAGGGAAGTGGCAAAACAAAGCTTTACTGAATTTTCCATTTGCACAACTCCCTTATTGCCAGGAACGCACATCATGGTCTCTGTGCTCCTTATGTCCCCTGGTACCTTATGAGAGGCTGCTGGTCAAGTGAAAGTTATTTTTCACACACACATTCACTGAGACAATTAACTTCATTCATACCAGTCTGCCATGTAATCTATTTTCAAACAGTGAGGACTCCTGCTTGGAATACACCAGTGTTCAGCAGCAGAGAGATACCACACACCTTTCCCCTGGGTGGTCTTTCAGCCAAATACTAAGCTGACCAAAGTAGTAGTTAAGTTCAGTTGCTGCAGTCCTGTAACTTTGGGTAAAAATCTTTCACTTATAAATGAAGATGCAGGAAAAAGTTACTGAAACAAGAAGCAAAACCAGACTTATTAAGTCAGAGAACATTACTTTGAGAGTCAGCTTAAAATTCAAGATATGGTATTAATACAGTAAAAACAAATACAAAAGAACCCTACCAAAGGAAAAAAAAAAAAAACCCTCATCATCTTCATTAACTACATTAAAATACAGAACATTTACAAAGAAAGCAGTCAGCCAGAATCAGCTATGCAGACAACTTGGAAATTCCCCCCAAAACACAAAATCCAACCAGACAACCATTATCGTATCAGCTGCACTGCAGCTATTACAGGCAGGTTTGTTTCAAAAAGCACTTTCACAAAAGTATAAGTTTTGTTACGTTGGTGAGGAGAGTTGTATTTCTTTGGAACACATACAACATTGACATTTGCTTACATCACGCTTAACAGTTTTGTTTTGTTTGTCTCAATTTCTTGCATGTTTTGAAGAGTAACCCCCCTGCAGTGTTCTGCTATTTATTTACTAAACTATTCTAATCAAATTTTGTTTCAATAATGACAAAACTTCATTGCCACCCCAATTGTCTTTAATTTCTGTACATAAACCTATCACCTGGAAAGACATTCCAATCAAAACCAGCTTTTGTATGTCTTGTACAGACACCTACAGTAATGCCAAGCACAGGTACGTGCAGGAATTCAGCAGGTACCAGGTACATCTAACTTAACAGAGCCATTAATGTGGTATTAGTAGTGATCACAAATGACCATATTTCTCACACAGTTTTTTAAAACACATAAATTGCATCATAAAACTGCTCACTGAGTCAATTTTTATTTGTTCTAGCTTGTTTTAGATTTACCTCAGCCAACATAAATGCTTGTATTAAATTAAGACAATAATAATGAAAGAGATGCACGTTCTCCTACATGATTTTATTTATTTCACTGGGCTAACACAGTACTAAAATAATCTAGCCAGTATCAGAATTACAAAATTGACTTCAGACACAGGTAACACTAGGGTGATACTCTTCTGTTACATAGGAGCATGAAGAGAAAGGCTTGTGGTCAGACATGAGCTCCTGAACTTTGGGGTATGGGAAAAAGTGGATTGAGCTCCAGCCAACATAATCAAGAACCTGGCAGTTATAAAGCACATTACACAGGTAAAAAGAGAGTAAGAATTTTCTTTGCTGCCCAAAAGGAAAGAAAGAGGTGTAGAATGTGCAATTTTTAGGTTATTCCTACAAGTCAAGAGATTTTCTGCACTTCCAGAAGTTACCTTATAATCACTGTTGGAGAATTTATTCCCTGCAAGGAAAGAAGTCTTTACAAAGAACAGCCCTAGCAAGAACCTTGCTTTCCTTTCCATGGAGGCAGAGATGCCCAGTACTCTTACAGGCCAACTTCAAATAATAAAAAAATTGTTGAGTAGGTAGAAGCAATCAGTTTCAAAGCCCTGGAACCCAGAGTTATACCCAGAAGTAAAAATGAGTAGTGCTATGAGCGCAAGTCACTCCCTTCAGGAAGTAAACATGAAGGCAATCAGAAAAAATTACTCATGTCCAGATCAACAGGGTTAGATTAGAAAAAAGGTTAATACTGTACAGAAAGGTGATGTAAAATTAGATAATAAAAACTGACTGAATGGATAAAAATGGCTCTATACATGCAAAGACACCCACATACCACGTCACTCTCCTAAATGCATATTAGCATGTACATACACACACATGCCCGTGTACGTATGTATACACACCGCCAAAACGCAGGGAAATCCACTTTGCTCAGCGCTGTACAGCAGAAATACTCCCACACTTCCAAAGAGTGCTTTCTTAAGCCTCAACTTACCTCATGAAGTAGAGCCACAAACTGAAGTTTTAGGTTTTTGCTTGTGTGATGCCATTCTTCTCCCCTCCCTAAGCCCATAAGCAATGACACGCTGAGTTTAAAACCAAAAATGTTATTGCAAAGCAAGCTAGACAAACTAGATACTTACTTATCAAAGCTATCACTGTATTTTATGAAGCTCTCCAACTTTTCCTTGGCATATTCTACCACATCTGAATGAAGCTCTATTCCATGATTTATCCCAAAAGGTCCTGTAAATAAAAATAGCATGGTGTATTTTTGTATTTTATACAAAAATACAATTTTTGTATTTTCTTTTCTAAGCACAGTAAAACTGCATGGAACAGCACTATACTGTAAAAACATTAAAACCACATAAAACAGAAGTCTCCAAACACTGTTAGACAAAGTTATTTTTTGCATCTGCATTACCAGTGCTTAAAGAGGAAAGTTAAAGGCCGAAGGTTCAATAAAAGAACAGGGACAGAACTACAACAAAACAATTGCAATACAAATTTTCTTTGTAAGCATGCAGAAAATAAGTTGACTACACTGAAGTCAGTCTGAGCAAATTCTTTTTCAAAACATTACGTACTTGGAATCCAACAAATAAAAATTATAATTCAGTCTGCATTTTGATATTTAGATTTTGAAGCTTTCTTATGGCAAACTTTTCATCTTCTGACAATTTAGAGATTAGGGCTTATATCCCTCAGCCACATAGGCTCTTCTGCTTTGCAGGCTGCAAAATCAGAAATTTGTTCCTGATTTAGTTATATATAATAATCAATTGCCACCAGGAACAGTGAAATTGCCCACACATTGTGTTCACTCATCACAATCCCATCACAACTGCATTGCCTTCCTGTGATCAAATCCAAGTATGATTCCAAGTCAAACTGTGTGCTATAAGTTAATGCTATTATTTCAGGAACAAGAAGAACCAACTTGACAGTATTATGAAGATTATCTACATCAGGAAGGAATCTCAATCAGACAGTCACATTTGCTGTAAGAATTCTAAATTTAACATGCACTCATAGCCCAGGGTCTTTATTCATTGGAGCATAGAATTGGAAAAGGGAGAGGGAAGGGGAAGTAAACATCAATAAGATTAGACAAAACCTATATTTATATTCTCCACTGCATTCTAAATCTTTCCTAAATATTTAGCTCCATAATGTTACTCCAGTGAAACAGAATTCAATTTGTCTTTTCTAGGACACAGACTAACGGAACAGACCTAGGGTTAATAAGAGAGGTTTTGTTTTCCTGCAACAAAAATATAGCATATAGAAATATACCATTAACCTGATCAATAATTGCAACTCTTAACGTAGTTTAGAACATTTTCTGCTGGGTGAAATAAAAGCAATCCACTAGGTTACCACTAGTAACCTTACCACTTGTAAGACCTCATTGATTGCAGGAAAGAGGTACCTATCATCCAAGGGATGTTCTTAGAACTTGTGAAAACATTTACGTCCTGCAAAAGCATTGGCATAGGCAATCCCTTTCTGTTTGTCTAATATTCTCTTGTACCATAATAGGCTATGATGTTTCTAACAGCTCTACAGCATACAGCAGCATTCAAGGTATGTTTTCTTTACCTGAAAATTAATCACAATTCCTTTAGCCTCATAATTTAAAGTAAATTAAAAATCCATAAATATCATCTGTCCAAAAACTCACATGTACATTCCTTCAAGTACCTAACCTTGAAAACATCTAAAACATCCTTCAAGTGTCAGCTGCTCCAAGAACCTGAAATTAAAACTATGAATGCAGAACACTACCACATCATCATACACCACAGCAGCCGTAATTTAAATGGAAAGATGAGAAATGTGTTCTCTTCTTTCACTGAGAATGTCACAGCTGGACATGCAAGCACAGTCAGCTATTCTAAAAATGTGAAACCAACTTCTCCACTACTCTCTGAAATCAACTGGCCTCTTTCAGCACAACGAGATAGCAATTCCACCACCTAGTCTGAACTTCGTTTACATTTTAACAGTTATCAGCAACAGTTAATTTAATCCCTGTGGATTGGTGTGCAGTCTTTTTAGTATTGTTGCTATACTTAGAAGAGATCACCAGTTTCAGATTATTTGATAATTTAACCTAGTCATTTTGACACTGCCAATGTGGCAGAAACATTACTCACTACACTGTCAAATTGAAAAATACCCAACTACTGTCAAAACCCACATGGTTATGCTCCTCACTGCATTGTACGCTGAAATTGATTTGAAAAAAAAAGTGAGCTTTTAAAAATGAATATGGTTTATTTGCCAGAAAATTACATTGTTTATTTTTCTTTGTTAAAGCAACTGTTCCCTGGTTTAAAACAAACATTGAAGTAGAATTATTATACGTAACTAATTTTATCAGGAGGAGTATAGTAAGAAAATAAATGCACATAAATTGCATTTATACCTTCTATGTCTCAGCCTAGAACTCGAAACACATTACAACACTAAGACTTTAGTGACAGGGTACAGCACTCCAAAACATGGAAATCCTACTTCCATGAGTAGCTGGGCAGTTGCTGCTCCAGGCTGCTCAAGCCCTGCTAGGAACTATCAGCACCTGAGCTGCCTTTTTGGGAACATCTGCAGGGTAACCATGCTCCTCAGGGGCCGTCAGCCAACCTTACCCTCTGTAGAAGACAAGTCTTTCTCTGTTTAATTCCCTCAACTCTGCATATACTATTCTGAAGGACAGGAATTCTGCTTGATACAGAGAGGTCAAACCTGGGAGCGTTCAACAGCCACTCGAAATTGGTTAAGTACAGAGATACAAATACAATACACAGAATCAAGTGCAATAAACATAAATGTCTTTTTTTTTAACACAGTAATTAAGAAAGAATAATGAAGTAACAGTTTTCCACAAGACAGAAATAAACAAGTACCATTAGTCATTACCCTGAAGAAACATTCTAAAGAAAAAAATGCTGCAGTATTTACTAATTGTTTCAATACTTAAAATACTACAATCCAATTTTAAAATATCTACTCTCGATTAGAAACACTCCCAAACAGAGCAAAGCAACACTCTAAGAGAGTAGATAGCTTTACCTTATTTTTACCTGTGAATGACCATAATTCCTGTTACCACGAAACAGTGGAATTGCTTTTATTAGTATTAATTAGAACAAAAGATACTGCAGATACCAACAAATTATGTTTGTTATGCACTAGTAGGCATAATTTCTTCCTTCCAATAAATAAGAACTGATGACAGAAAGTAACTAAATTAATTGAAAATGAACAAACAGACCCTTGTCACCTTAGTTTTGTATATAAATTAATGTAAGCAGAATCTGTATATCAGCTGTCAGCAAGATTTCTGCAACCAAAGAAAAACTGCATGCAATATGGTCAATGAAACTACGTCTACAAAAAGTACAAATCAAGATAACTGGAACTGTTTTATGTAATAAAATAATTTGTAAAAAATTTAGTTGTTGGTGCTCTGTCATCTAAATGTTGGGCATGAGGAGATTTAATGCATTTTTCTCTCCAGGTTTTAAAGTTTAATTCAGGCAACAATATTTAGTTCCATCTTTTTTCATATAGGAAATGTATTTGAAAACAAGAAAAAACACAGTGCTAGTGAAATTCTTTTGAAAATCTACAGACCTGATTAAAAAGTTTCATCAATCTACATCCAAAAATTTTCTCATTAAAAAACTGATTAAATGTATTTTAAAATAACTGTTTGCATACTGACACAGACTTATTTTTCAGTTAAGTTTCCTCAAGAGAAATAAATTAGCCTTTACAATTTAGATTTTCCTTTCCTTAAACTGAAGATCAAAACAGTAACCTACAGTAAAGGCACAGAGAGAGTGGAAATGCAGATGAAAATTTTAGTCTTCAAAAACTGTTCTGCTCTCCCTTTTAAACAAAAATAGGGACTGCTTCTTTTCAAATGAGAATTTTAGACTACAGAATGCAGGAAGAATTGTTTCTTTCAAAACACTCATGAAATGTCACCAAACTACAGCACCAGTGAACTGCTAATAGATAACAAACAATATTTTAACAACACATCTCAAAGAGCCAGCCTTATGTATGGTACTGTCATTGTTAAAGAAGTAAAAGTAAGGTTTTACAGGGCTTGCATAATCTTCTAAAATATGCCAACCCACTATATTTGACTAAAAACGTTCAGGTTACCTAATATTAATAATTACCTAATATTAATCCCACCATTGTACTCAAGTATCCGGTTCCACTACCCAGATTTAGAAATGACAATCCAGGCTGAAGTTTCAGTGCTTCCATGACTTCAGAATAAATGCAAGGTGCTGACAAGTGTATATTTCCATGCTTCCAGGCCAAGTCTTTGTAAGCATTGTCCCTGTATCCTTCCAGGTAATAATCACCACGATCAATCGCTCTGAAGGCTTGCTCCACACTCTCGGTACGAATGTACTGAGCTTCTTTCAAGTTATCAATTAAGTCATCGTTGTCTTCTCCAGCACTCACAGCTCCTCCCATGCTGAACTTCTGTGGTAATTCAATTAGTTTGCAAAATACATTAGGAGGACAGTTTTCCAAAAAGTGTATCTTTGCAATGGAGTGCCAGCTGTTTTTTCAGAAGGACATCACAAGTGAATCCTGCAAAACAGATATATTTACATAACTTGAATGTCAAAAGACAAAGAAATTAACAACTATTAGCAGGTAATGAAATATTGTTAGTATTGGATAACTTCACGAAGCAGAACAAAGAGTCAGGACAGCTAGTACTCAGTCAAAATTCTGCCCCTCAGATTTTAACTCAGAGCTGAGAAAAACTGGATTAATACATCAACATGGTCTGCCTACATCATGCAAACCTTTACGCTGCATTGCTTGCTAGATGCTGCAAACCCTCCAGTGCTGAGAACCCATCACCCACGTTATATATGTGAGGGGGCACCTACAGGACAGCAACTGCCTTTGGGTGAGCTCTAGCCCCATCCTGAGAACTAATAGCTGGAGCGTGTACCAACCCAGCTAATTTTGAAAGGAACTTGGATTCCATGTTCTCAGATCACCCCGGGGGGGGAAACAAGGCCCAGTAAGGGATGATGTCCCAGAGATGCTTTTCAGATGTTCACTTTTGAGCTGAAACAGAATACTAGTGCAGATACAATGGCACACTGCTCTCTTCTGGAATCAAAACAGGAAAGCCTTCCAAGTATCTGAGCACCTCCTAATGCCTGCCATATTCACTAGAGGAATAAAAACTCCTTAAGTACCCAGAAATTTTCAACAGCTTGCCAGCTCGTAAGTGTAATTCTACACAGCACACTGCAATAAGTCATATTTACTTCAAAATAATTCCTTCAGATCTGTATTTTATCTGCAGTTATTTCCTTATGAATTACTAAACTCAAAATCCAGATGTTAACATTTTTAATGTTGCACGAATTACCAGTAAAACAGCAACAGAAGACCAGGAGACAGGAGAACAGGAAGTTTAATGCACCACTTCTTGGTGAATAGAGTATGTAGTGAGTATCAGAATAATGTTGATAACACACTGAAGTTTTAGCTGTTGCTCAGTAGTGTTTACCCTAACCCAAGGAAGGACTTTTCCATTTCCTACACTCTGCAATGAGCAGGCACACAAAAAGCCAGGAGGGAGCATGGCCAGAACAGCTGACCTGAACTGGCCAAAGGGATATACTATACGATAGGGTGCCATGACCAGTGTATAAACTGGAGGGAATTTACTAGGGATGGGGTGGAATGTTAAGGGCTGTTAAAGCTCTGGTAAATCAGAGGTGAAATGATGACTGTTCACCATTCAGCTGTGCGCTTCCCTCTGAAGCAAAACCAATTCCCACTGAGATTTCGGAATGGAAAGAGGTAAAAAGTCACCACATGCAATTATCCAGCAAAAAAACCTTTGATTAAAGTAGAAAAACCAGACTTCCGAACACCCTAGTGCTCCACAGCAGAATAAGCAGGCCTGTGTGTGTTCAACTGCACAGGAATATTTCTTTCTACTTGTGAAAAACCAACAGGACAACTTAAACAGAAAATATGAAACCTGAGAGATATTTTTAATTATAGCTTATAAAAATATTCCAGCCCTATTTGTTTGTCTGCACTCGCACCACACCTGAAGGTTCAATGAATCAAATTATGATACTTCAGTTAATTATCTACAGAGACTAAAGCAATAATTTTTGTCATCTTCCATACTAAAAAGTTCATTAGTATCTTGAGATATGTTTGGAAATAAATTTAACTAAAAATTAGCAAAGCTAAGAACTGAGTTTCCTAAAGACTAATTCAGCTGCTCCATTTGCGAAACGGGAATGCTGCTTTCAGCTCTTCCTGCAGGGTGCATCCACCAGCTCGCACCAGCAGATGGAGAACTTGGCTAGCCATCAGCACCGCGCCAGCAAACGTGCAGAGCCCGCAGATGGGAAAACCTAAAGCTTTAGCATTTCCATCAACAAGTGTCTTCACTGCTTTCACATACCAATTGTTTCCTGTAAATAACGTTTTTCTAATTTTCCATACTCATGACGCTGAAACAGACTTTTTTTAGGTATTTGGTAATTTTGTATTCTTGGCATTATATGATGGCTGAAGTTATTGCAGTACCACAAGACTTTCTACTGATGACACCCACCAAGTGTCTCAGCTTCAATAGTGGTTAGCACACAAAATCTCAAAGGCAAGAACAGAAAAGGTGTGGCCAACACCGTGACACTGAGGAAGCAGGAGAGAACAGAAATGGAGTTTCTCTCAAGAATGAGACACAGCAAAACAGCATGGCTACTTGGCAGTGCAGTTAACAGCTACATCTCATTCTGGATACACTGCCCCTGTCTGAAGAAGGTGACATTAGGTAGATGACAGTGATGGTGTTTGTTTTTTAGTTATCTTGGTTTGGTTTGCATCATTAGTCATCTACAGTGCTCTACTCTGCATTTTACAGCTACAGGTAGGTTAAAAAGCTGCTCAAATGGAATGCATTTGTATAAACAAAAAATGCCCTAGGAAGTGAAATATCTTTCCATGAGAAGCGGCCTCTTGTGCTGCAGAGAAATGCTTTTCGATGGTTCACTTTCCTCCAACGCTTTTATGTTCATAAACTTTTGCTTATGAAGTAAAACTACTACTAGCAGAGATGACAGATATTCTAAACACACAAAGAACATCTCAGAAGCCATTTAAGCACTGCTGGAGAAAAAGGGCAAATTAATCAAATCTTCCTTGTGACAGTTGACCCATGACCAAGACAAAAACAGTAGAGCATTCTATGATAAAACTTTCTACACAGCTGAATGCTCACATCCTGTGAAGCCCCCCGATATTAAAACTGAAACACATGCAGTTCACAAAGAGCACAAGTAGCATTCTGAGGCCTATTAGACTAAGAGGTATAGCAACTTCACAATAGATGAAGGTTTGAAAAGTTAACAAAATGTAGCTATTGCTTTTAGCCTTAGGAATCTCTGGAATACAGAAACCAACAGAAATTATACTGTAGGAGTTAAAAATTCAATACAGTCTTGATAAAGAAGTTAACTCAGTAAAACCAACTGCAATTAAAACAATCTTCATTGTTCAGTGCGCACTACTCATGAATTGATTTTCAGAAGTTTGAACCCTATTTTGAAGTTTCTTATATTCATGATAGAAATGAAATGGAAATACACTTTCCAATTTCCCTAACAATCCTCACTACTGTGTAACACCACCACCTCCTACCTGTTTCTGACCTAACTTGTAACCAATTTCAGTGAAATACCTTAAATAATGTCTGGGTGGTTTTTTGATCTTTTTTTTTAATACCGTCACATTAATTGAACACATATATTTTTGCTATGTGGCTAAGAAGTGATGACAATTTTAGTGCATTTTAGTTCTTCATTATTTTATAAGCTATGCAAAACTCTTAGCTGAGAAGTTAGTAACAAGGTATAACGTTAACCAAGTTTTTTTTCCAGCTTTTAAAAGGACACAAGTTTTGCACGTTTCAGAATTTCTACAAATGTATTTGCACTTCCAGTTAATTTCCTGGGCCACTAATGACTTGCACACTCTCTTAAATACAGTTTAGATACTGTGCCAGCAAGGTATTCAGTTAATTTGCCAGACAAAACCTCATTGACATTGCTAAATCCATACAATGTCAAGTACCTTACAATTTAGTATCTTGTAATACTGACACTACCTGACTCCATATAGATAACTATTCAGAAATACAAGCTACTTGAGCTGACTAACTTGATTCTTACTTTGTTTCAAAGAATGGAAAATAAAATAATAAATGGAATCAGCCATATTTCAAGTCTCCTCCTCGAAACTAAAACAATTTTCACTAATGCATCAGCTTGGAGAAACATGACACTGAATCAGGAGTGTGATACATTACTTCAAACTCATACCTAAAATATCAGCCTTCCTTGGTGAATCCTCCCTCTCTCCTGTGAGAGGGAGAAGACAGCAACAGGTTACTGAGCTGCACATTAATATTAGGATTCAGCTGTTCAGCTTCTCCAAAAAGGAATATTCTGTGACTGGCAATAGAAGCGAATTAACCATGAATGCACACGGGCTTGAAACACTTCAGTCAAGTTAACAGTTTCAGTTTACTCATAGCAAAAATCAGCAGCATTGCTCTTATCAGCAGAGATTTGAAGTTTCCCAGCTACTAATCAAGTATCAGACCTACTCCTTTCTGTTCAGACTTAACACGTGATGATATCCCTGCAGCTGTTATGAACTGAAGATCATGTTTTGCTTGTCCTTATCCCATCCAAGGACTCCTACAACCACAGGACTCCATTTTCAGTTTAGCTTCCCTTTTTCTCTCAAGTATTATAATAGCAACTCACACAAGGAAATTCAACCTCAAACTGCAGAGATGAGCTTAAGATTTCAGCAGGAGCTTTCAAACAAACAGTGTGATTGATTATGATCTGAAAGGAAAAGAATAATTCTAATGTTACTTTCACTCAGCAAAGACTGGAGAAAACAAAAATATGAAGTATGTGCCGGCAGTAACTGTAGTAGGTGACTACAATTAAGAATAAATTGTGGGACATAGAGATATTTTAAAACGAAGTCTTCATAAACATTTTTTACAAACTTTTACACTTATACTTGCTGCTAACTGATACTAAAGGCAGCAAAAAGTATAAGTGCTTTGGAAACCTAACTATTAGAACTACCTTCTCTTCCCCAGCTACTTGTTTTGTCACTCCAAGCAGCTATGAAAGAAGAAAACTTGTTGTTTTTAGGATAAATGATGCTACTTGGTGCATTAAGGAAAACTATATAGAGAATACCGCACATTTTTAAAGTCTATACTCTAGACTAATCTTACTTAAAAACATTCACTCCTAAACTGCTGTTCAGTGGGTCACTTCATGAAGCTCTTCAAGTTAAACAGAAACAAGTACAAAAGCAAGTAGAGTCAGCTCTCCAGTGCAGTGCACTCCACAGAGCATACTCCGAGGTTCTTTGCAATACAGCAACGGAACAAAAAATAGACCACAGGATTAGGGTTAAGTCAAATGAATGTAAACAGCTACAACTACTGACTTAACCTGAATTGCATTGACCTACTTGGGCAGAAAATGTTTGTCAAGTCTGATGTAAGCTTAAGCCCTGATCTTCCTGTTTGAGCTTCCAACAGCTGTTTATACAAGATTCCAGGTGTGTGTCTGCTTTCACTCTTCTTCCACCTCCAGTCACCTGAACGTGCTGAACAGCAGACATGGTACTGCACTTCTCTCAAAAGAGGTACTGAAACTTATGGAACTACACAAATATATCAGCAGTGACAAGCATATAAGCACATGAGCAAATGAATTTAACCTTGGCAGCCACACAAGGGCATAATTTTGGACTAACTTGCTGAGTAGCTACTGAACTTTTTTTATTTTTTAATTGTTACAGTTCACAAGAACTTGAGTAAAAAAATAATAATGAAACAACAGAATTTTGTTAGTTTCTTTTGTATTTGTTTGATTGCTTGTTTTTCACTCTTCTTTGAACGAGGAGACATTCCTTTCTTGGTCTATGTTGTCTCTTGTATTTAATTAGTTCTTCTCTTCTGAAATTCAACCTACTCTCTTCACACCATACCAATGGTATGAATGCTGAAAGGAACATTTTTCTATACATATTTCTGTATGCCAGACCTGTTCTCAGGTATGCTGGTAAAAGCTTGAAAATTCATTACCTTTTGTTACAAAGCAAAGCAAACAATCTTACATACTTCCCAGACTAAAATTTTCATGTGCAGCTTAACTCCACATCCTGACTTAGCTCTCCTTATTGCTTAAAACCTGGGCAACCAAAATACTTTTGCAAAGCTAAGCCTCTCAGGAGCAGTTTCTTCTTCAAACATAGACTCATTAATTGCTATAAGCAAACTGGTGATTACCTCTCAACAGGTTGTATGCATATCTTTATGACTGAAGGAACACTACCTCTGCCCTGACTCTGAGCACTGTATAGTGTACCGTCAATTGCAGACCTCAAAAGAATTAATATTGCTTCTACCCACAACAGTCCAAAATACTTCCTATTGTTTAGTTTTAAGGCAATGCATAAAATGCTCTTGTCTCTGGGGAGCCTAAGATGATTTAATGACCTTGCAAAGTTCCATTAAAGATCTAAGCAAAGGATATCAGTTTAACCCAATGTCTAACAGGCAGAAAGATCCCCTATCCTTCCTCTGAAACCAGTGTCCATGACAGAACCTGGCAGTCCTCTTCTAGCACATTTTGGAAAGGTCTCAGCTCCTGGGAGGTGTGCCTACAGCTCTGTCTATTCCCAGGCCAGAATTATTTGTAGTTTGTCCACTATAAACTAGCCAAAGAGCTTTATCACAGACTGGCTGGGAGAAAGGGGAAAGATGAAAAGCTTCTCTCGAGGCCCTACCAGACCCACAGAAACAGGAGGTACCAGGTAATAGCAGTTTGCTCACTGCCTAAAGTATCAGAACTTCACTAGAGATATGAATTGATGATGTTTAATACATACAGATGTCTGATATTCACAGAGCCTGTCTCATGCACCTGTTTTGCATATCAGAAACTGCTGGCTGTGCACATATTTCACAAATTAGTGAGCTACAGAGTGACCAGGCAGCAAAACTCATTGCCACAATACACAGCTTTGTAGAAGGATATTTAACAGAGAATATTCATTTCAAGCAGGTTCATATAAGCCCTAACAGGCAAATGCTAGGAATCAGAAGAGCTGATGTGTAAAAAGAACTGGTTCTGATATATCTAATTGTTTGACCTGAACAGGCAAAAGGCATAAATGTGACACAAACATTTCAGCAAATTTTAATATTGTGATTGTTTTCCATCTAAGACACCTTGATTTATATATACATATATATATATATATATATACATACATACATACATATATATAAAGAATGATAGTGAAATAGTCAACATTTTTAAAACAAAATTTGTTTCTCTTCATGAAAGAAGATGATTAATAATTTAGTTTGGGTGACCAGAACATAAAAATGATGCTCCTTTACTTGGAGCAACCTTCAGAGAGTCACCAGTAACAACTGGGGGAGGGGGAGGGAGAATCCTCTTTTATAATGAAATACAAAGCAGGTTTTGTACAAGAACTGAAACATATTTCCCTAACCTTTTACCATAAAAGTTATAGTTCTTAAGCAGATCAAGTCACACTTCATATAACTTTGACTAGGCAAAATGTGGCCCATGACAGAATTTTCACTATTTCAGCCAGTACTAAAGTTTAAAACTTACTTCACATAAACTTTTCAAGTTATTTAAATAACTCACTTCTAGCAGCAACAGAACAACATACGCCTGTTGCCTTTAGCAAAAGAAAACAGAAATGAGGTCAAGTGTAAAAATAGAAGATAGTTGCATTCCTGACACTTGAAACCTCATCTTGGAGCTATGCATTTACTTCAGTCTCTATAAAAAAAGCCCAGGCCCAATTAAAAAACAAAAATATCAATCAACTTTACCAATCTCCAAGTACACTAAAGTATTTTTGTTTCTAATCTTCAGAAATTTATCTAAAAGCTTCAAAATAGCACACAATAATCACAACATAAACAACTTAAATACTGTATTATCATGACATTTACTTTTACAACCTGAGAATCCCAACTTTTATTTATTATGCATCCTCTTCTTATGAGATGCTAAATAAATACAATTTAAGGAAAAAATAAATCCCAATTATTTTTTGCTTGATTCTTAAAACAGTACAGTGTAATACAACAGTATCTTTTGAGAAGTTATTTTATTACTTAGTCCTGTAATTCTCAAGAGGGAAGAATTAGTAAAGCCTACTCCTGTTTCCTGCTTCTCTTCCTCAAAACCACAAAACAAAATTCTTTCACTGACACAATCTTCCAGAAGCATCACACTGGAATCACCATTTTTTTCAAATGTAATTTGTTTATTAACACTTGCACACTGAATTAGTTTTATCTTGCCAAAGAAAGCAATGGATATGATATCTACCCCACTTTCTTCTTTTTCATCTCCAAATCCTGCATATCCAAAAGCTTTAGACTTTAAGGATCCATATCATAATTTGTCTCAGTCCCCACACATACCTTAAATCCAGCACAACCTATAATGATGTGACTTTGTCCATAAACTCTATTACTTAAGATTTTCAATGCTTACTTTATCTAAAACAGAGATCAACTTCCCTTTCATCCTTCTAACCAAAAGAAAGTGATAATTTATCAAAACTTTCTAAACCTACAAATCAAGTACAAACTAAATCTATATTAAAATTCTATCAAAAAAGTCTCTAGTCATCCAGAAAAAAAAAAATCAACACTTTAGTTTACAATGTAAAAGGTTACAGCTTTAATACTGTTATCAAAGCCTGTTTCACAAAGCTTCATGCAAATATTTTATTATTATCCCTACTTTTAGGTAATGTTTCAAAGTATTGCTTTTGTAGCAGAATCGTTTTAATTTACACCTCTGTGGCCAGTCAATACCTTCTACCTTAAATTTTCCACAGGGCTTGCAAATGATTAAACAGAGTATTTGCCTATACATATCAAAGTTAACTTTGTTGGATTATGCGAAAGAAAGCTGTTCTGCACACGAAGGGGCAGGGCTGCTCTTACAAGTGGGGGAAACACACGTGAATACCCTGACCCAGCCTACCATCAGCTCTCTCCACACTCCCACCACCACTGTGCCACTCCATGGCATTTCTCAGATCCAAAGGTGTGACTTTTACAGAGGTACAGAAGTTACCATGGACTGCCGGGGAAAGGGACTTGGGGATGGCTCAAGTCCTGTGAAGAGGGAGGGGGGCACCAGAGGTGGGGAAAGGGAAAAATCACAGTGACCAAGGGAGAAACAAGCCTGGGAAAGCAAGAGCTATGGTGACAAGACGGACAGGTCATCTGTGAGCAGGCTGCAGGTCAGTACGTGTGTCCAGCTGTGCCCTGCCTACCCTGTTGGACTGTTAATCTCTTTTTTCAACTCTTTCTTGGGTCTCTGGTGCCCATGTGCGTCTACGAGACATGGAGTCAGACCACAGGTCACAAGGGCCAGTGGGTCTGTGGTGCCAGCAAAGCAGGGTGTGAGCTTCTGCAGGTCCAGGTGTAATCACAGAGAGTACCAAGCTGGACTGGCCAGCAAACCAGCAGAGAGGCCTTGGAACTGGGACGGGACACACTGGCCAAGTGAGGCAGCTGAGCGACAAAGAGGGGCCCAAGGTGAGCTGCTGGAGAATCTGTGGTGTTTGGGGTTGGCAGCTGAGCACGTGCACATGTGTAAGAGGCAATGGGGCATACACAGATGGAAGAGCTCCAGGGTAGAATGAGTGCCTAAACCCAGTAACTGGAAAGATTCATAACATATACACACATGTGTTTGCCGACATTAAGCTTGGCCATCCAGAAAGAGTAACAGGATGAGGCCATTGGTGCTGTTTGTGCTTGCATTACTGCCATCTCCTGTGTTGGTGTGGTGGCAAATTATATATGTACATGCTGAATACGTGTGTTTGTTTGCTACTGAGAATACCTGCTTAGCCTCACAACTCACTGGACCCGAGGCCATGGACACCTAAACTAAAGACTAGATATATTTGAACAAAACTCCTTATAGGCTTTCTTTAAAAGCACAAACCAAAATACATAAGCACACTTTAAACTTGAAAATGTTTCTGAATTATTGGTTTTCTTTATCTTCAGGTATAAATCAAGTACTACAGTAAATATGGCTCCAAAGTTATAATTTACGTACAGTACCAACAATGGCAGATGTCATCTGGAAGGGATTTGAAGCATTTGTGAAGGCTCCAGCAACCATTCCAAGATATTCATGCAAATGCTTCAGCAAGAAATGGAAGTTGAGAACCTTTCATCATTGCCTATATAGCAGCTGTGCACTTGCACAGCTCAAGATAATCACAATGCCCACAATCTTACTGTATCAGGCTTTCTGCAGTCATACGAAGCACATGGTTTTCACCTGACAGAAGTGTAGTTTACAGATATAACACAAGAGGCTGCTACACTCACACAACCTGATGTTGTTATATCATGGACAACTCCAGTTTATCCAGAGCATGCCAGAATAGAGAAGTCAAATTACACACTGACTTTTTCTGACAACTGAATTACTTCAGAAAACATCACAGAATCTCAGGAAACTTGGCAGTAATGAGTCTTAGTCATGATGAATGCATAATTAACTGAAGCAAATAACGAAAGACTAAGGCCTATGGGATTTTATAATACTGCAGATGCCAGCTCAGCAGAAGTCAAAGAAATTCAGCAGCTTGACTTTCCTGCGCCCTTCCCATTTCACTGACCTTCTTGACCAGTAACACCAAATTTAGAGTTTCTTGAAGGAAGAACACAGCAAAATTTAACAAACTGGACTACACTAAATGGAAGGAAAACCACAGTTAATTTTCAAAAGGATAGAGGAAACAGTTTTGCAAATAAAGAGCAGGATCACATGCCCAGCAGAAGAGCCAGCAAAACCCCACCCACCAGAATCCAACAAGAACTACAACAGTAAACAAGAACTTTGTGAGTCTCAGGCAAAGATTTTCGAATGAAAATCAAATCCTGTAATGGCAAGCTGATGCAGCAGTAGAAATACAGCATTCCTTATTACTTGAAAGTATTAGTACTACAGAAATATTAACCATTTGTCAAAATTAAGCATCTCCTTTAGCAACTGCTTTGGAATTCAGTCTTTCATCAATGCTGACTTGCATTCATTTCAGTCATACCTATCAAGCAGAAACAACTGCTCTGAAAATATGATTAAGAGGATAGTGGCTCCCACAATCATCTTTTTTTAACTTTGATATGCAGGCCATGATATAACAGCAGAGTCATCCTGACTGTGTTGAGTAGTATTACTTGGCTTTTTCTTTTACATGTCAAGAAAACCACATGGTAATTCCCAAATATCTGCTAAAACCACTTGCTATAGAAATAAAAAATTCTCAAAATAGTAATCACTTCTCATTTTCTGCCAACCACATGGTCCCAATTCCTCTTTCAATGTTAAAAAAATTACTTCGAGGAATCAAGCCTTTCGTCTGGGACAGGGATGCCACAGGCATATCAATTGCTGACTGTGATTCACTAGCTGACTATTACTATAAACAATTCCAATTACTATCACTTCACTTACAAAAACTACACACTGATACAGAAATCTCCTTTTGGAGAGGCAGATTTGTCTTTTTTTTAAATATGAACAAATAATTAGGACATGTCACCTCTGAGACGATCTGCTTGAAATCTAGCTCCTTTTCACTCCTGAAGACAACTCATAACAAATTCTATTTGTTTTGCTTGAAGAATGATACCAATACACACTTTTAATAGTTACATTCCTTTTGTGTCTACTGCATACTGCAGTAGACACATATTACTGCAACCCACCGTCCCCTACATCTTAAACTAGTATTTCAGAACAATTCTGATTTGACTCTAACTCTTACCACTAAATCTAAAATAACATTTGTAGACATCAGCTGGAAAAAAAAAATCTTCCCAGTGACAGATGCCTCCTGGAAGAACATTATCCAGTATTACAAAGTTGTCACTATTCATCCTGAAAATAGTTTTCAAGATTGCTTAATTTGCCATTAGAAATATGCACCTATCATTTAAGACTTTAAGAAACTAATTGTTAAAAAAAAAGGAAGAAATAATTATTATTACTGACAGCTTTAATAAGACTTATCTATTTAGAAATTGTGCAAAGAAAAGGTTTTGTAAGAAAAACAGCAAGCTTCTGGCACTTGTGATGTGACTTGAGTGCTCAAACACAGACCTCTAGTGCTATTTTAGGTGCTCATGCTAACTGTTGGCTACTTGGCCAGTGCTACAGCAACAATTAGTGCCAAATAACAAAACAGAAAACTCTTCTGCCCACATCCTGTCTCTGCTTCTCTGCAAGTCGGAGGAGCTGCTCTGTGTGACTTAATGTGACTTAAGACTGCTTTGAAAGGAACCTAACAGCTGGGACTGGAAAAGCAACCAGATAAAAGGTATTATTGGCCCAAAGAGACCAGAAGAGCAAACCTGGAGACACTGACTTGTCACCAGTCTGTCATCACCAGGTTCTAAAAACACTGAGAGCAGAGATCCTGTTTACAGTCTCTACACTGCCACAGAACTGGTTGGCTGTCCATGTGTTTTTTGCATGTGTGTCTCTAAACATACATCATCTCCAGTAAGGCACACATCATCAGCCAAGACAAGGGCTCTCTTCTCTAACTGCTGAGCTACCTCTACTCCAGATTTACTCTCTGCCATCTTTTTGTTGGTAATACTTCAAATAATGTAGGCCTTCAGTAAATCCTCTCGTATCTAACCACTCCATGCTGACAACTCTGATGCCCTGCAGCACCTCCATATAGACATCTTTCGTTTGGGATTAAAAACATCTCATGTCGCTATCAAAACACTTGATGTAAGCCTGTTACCTTTTAAACCTGATTTTAAGGTTTTGCTGTCAAATTCTGAATTACTTCCTCCAACAAGTTTTTCAACATTAATTCCAATCGTAATCTTTTACACCCTAGAACACAGCAAACCCAACTTTGTTTTGCAACTGCATGCTGAGCAAATACTACTTTGAGAAAATCAAGTGAAGTGCTGTACTTGAGAGGCATTCCACCTCTTATATCACCTTAACAACACTAACAGTACCTTAAATGTCCAATTGCATGCAACTCATAGAGCTCAATACTCCGCACTTGTAAAGGCAAGATCTTTACATCCTTTCTTCACTAAATATTAACAAAACAAAGCCAGAGCTCCAAAACTAGCTTTCATTAAATGCATTTTCTAAGCAGCAGGCACCAAGTATTTATCTGCCCCAAGATAGCCCTGCTAAGTGAAGTTCCACAGTAATTCCCCACTCTAACTTCACCATATGAGAATACACCAGAATTTGTAGCCTGTGAGTTTACATGGTGACTCCTGATGTCACACCTAATCTCTTTTAGGGCTGTGGAGTTTGTCTTTTCTTGTTTATTTTAAGTGTTCGGTAATGACCTCTAAAACAGTCTTTTCCTCACAATAAAGGGCAATTTATACTTTCGTGTTTCAATTTAAAGGACTGATAAAATTAACTGAAAAATATGTCACATACCAATTGTATTCACAATGTACAAGTGATAAAGACCCTATAGTTGTTCTCCAGACCCATTTTGAATCCTATAGGTTCCAATCCTTTTCTTCTTCCTAAAAATAAATTTTCTTTGGACTAACTGCCATTTTAAAGACATCTTTGTTTACAGTTTACTTTTACTTCTTTCTTTCAACATTTCCAATAAGCTTCTGATCAGAACTAGATTCAGCTAGAACCCACACACATACATTCCATCAGTATTCCAAGCTGCTTGAGGTTAACAGCACTGTCGACTTTGCACGTAAAGCAATGAAAGAAACACTTTCTCTGAAACATGAAGTAGGAATGACATACCAGGACAAAAAGGACAGAAAATCAACACCACTCTCCTAAATGACAGCCAGCTATCTTTCAGATCTGCAAAAAATTATATTCACCATCCTGAGCTGCTATAAATTCTAGCCTTTCTTCAAGGACCAGAAGTCCAGCCCAAATTTCTTAAATAACACAGCAGCAGAAACTGCTTTAAGAGCTTGCACGAAGGAGGCCTGAAGGCTTTCATTAACATCCAGTGCACACAAATAAGTCCCAAAGGAATTGGAGCACAGTAGTTACTTCCTGATGCTCTCATGTAATTATACCCATAACATTTGATATAACTGCCACACTTCAGTCCCTATAACTCCATAAATGATGAAGCAGAACAGTGTGAACACAGTTCTGCCAAGCAGATACGTTAAAATAATTCTCCATCCAAAAAACCCACACTTGTTGGTTGGAGAGGATGAAGCACGCAGATCAACTTCTGACCCTACCGGAAGATTCCTGAAGTGCCTTAGGCCAGTCACATACCTGATTATTCATCTGCAAAACATAATTGCACATACATTCTACCCACTTTTGCTTTGAGGAGTTTACATTCTAAGTAGGCAAAATAAACGAGATTATATAAACGATGTCTGCATTCAAGAGTGCCAAGTGCTGGAGACTTCAAGGCACTTTTCTTACACAGAGAGCTAATTAATCATCAGCTACAGAACATCACTTTCAGTTCAGCAGGGTAGAATAGCAGATCTCTGTGACATTCCTGCTGAAAATGGGAACAAAGAAGGAAATGACAAGAACAGGTACATGTAAAGACACCTCTCATCCAGAAAAAAATGACTGCATTCTCAGGTGTTTCTCTCCATGCACCTAAGACTGGCATGAGTATTACCATAATGCTTAGTATTTCAGAATTGCTTTAAATATATTTGTTCTGGGGAACTTTTGAAACACCTGACATAAACCTTTCTGAGACACTGCATGGGGAAATTTTATTGCCTGGTTCTGGGGAAAAAAACAAGAACCATGCACTTGCATTAGGAATTTTGTGCTAATGTGTTTTAGCATTAAAAGACATTTGTGCTAATGTCTTTTAAGTTTGTCTTAAGACTTCCACTTGCACTGGTATCATGCCTAAGAAGCCTACCTTTAGCTTCAGAATACACACTCTCCATCTCAAAGTGCTTCAAGTTTACAGAAACACAGCCAAGTGACTGCTCTGGTAGGGTCCACTACAGGAATGGAAAACTAAAATACCTGCCTGACACTGAGGTCCTGCTTGGGTCTCCTATTAGGCAGAAGCCTCTTCAAAAGGAGCTGCACGTTGGGGCAGTCACTGACAGACAAACAGAAGACTAAATAATAAAAACCACCAAACTGCCAAGACTATGATTATAAAAATGGAAAGATTTCATAATTTATCAACAGAATATTGCAAAATTGAAACTGGCCAGTCACATATCTAAAGCAAGTCATTACACAGATTAGACGAAGAAAACCCAGAGAGAAGGCCAATTAGTGAGGCAGGAAGATTTTTACAGGAATTCTGGAGTGAAGATCCAGAATATGCAGGGAAGGAACCTAACCCTGCACAGACATAGTAATAAAATTTAGCATCCAGGACTGTTCAGTATTACACACTTTTTTCTGTTTCTACAATTTCATTATATTCTCCTCATTGCAGACCTCCCAACAACATCCAATTGTATTTTCTAGCATTTCTGAGGGACACTGACTGTTGTAAAGAACATCTGGCTAAGTGTCCATCTCCAAAGCCCTCATTGTGGCTCTCTGACCTCACTCACATACTTCTAACACTCCTATCATTATATTTATTCACCCGAAGTCAGTTAAAATACTAATAGATCTGTCACACACTTTTTCACCTACACATCCAAAATACTTTTCAAACTTTCCCAACAAATCAGGCAGGAGTTCTGCAGAAGACAGCTCCATTTATCCAAGCCTGATTCCTCCCAGAGATCATCAGCCCAGAGTAAGGTAATGGTCCTGTTGGGGGGAAAAAAAGCATATCACACATTATAATTCATTTGCAAGCATAATGGTTTAAGGTTACAAAGACATTCTCACCACACATTATTGTAATTTACTAACTCTAAGCTAAACCAGATTTTTTGTGTCTTGCATCTAAAAAAGCATTCTCTGTAACACAGAGGTCAAATGGTCAAGAGGAATTGGGTATTTTCATTAATTTGTTGAAGTGCTGGCTAGCGTTATTCTGGGTATTTTTTGTGTGTGTCTCAACATTTGCTGCTCTTTATGAGATGAAACCTTACCTTCTTGCTAAAGTCTGCAGTTCAACTGTGCTTGACTTACTACTTGACAGGAGTAAAAAAAATACCCCCTAGGAGAACACTGACTATGTTGGCACTGGCAAGTACTGCAAGGACACAAGCATTTTGCACATACTGGAGCAGGTCAGTACTTTCATAACGAATTTGCTTTCAGACACCTCCTCACCCTTTCACCTTAGGTGTTTGTTTCCATTTTTGCTGTTGTTGGGTTTTTTTGCTTTGTTGTTGCATTTTTTTTTATGACACAGCTGCACAAAGCAGGCCCAGGCTGCTGACCGAGTATCAAATAAATGCCAAGATTCCTTCCCCCTCTGCCCTCCCTTCCCCTTCCTGCAACTTCAGAGGGAGCCGCCGACAACTGCCGAGGCAGGGGGGAGGAGGGCGGACGGAGGGCAGACGAGACCCGCACATGCACTGCAGATGGTGGCCCGAGGTTTCGGGCCCAAGAGGAATCCCATTAACACCGCAGACCGCAGCTCAGCTACAGACGTGACCCCAGGACGCCTCCTCCAGCAGATAACAACAAAGAAAACAGACGGGAGGAGGTGGCAGCCCCGGAGCCAGTTCCTGCTCCTCCCCTTACTCTTCTCCCAGCCAAAACAGAGACCACAATATAAACAGAGACAAAATGCGCGTTGATGGCAAAGCAGGGGGCAGAGGCAGCCTTCTCCTTTTCCCCCGGCGGCTGCCGCCAAGAATGCTCATCGACCGACGCACCCTGGCTTGCGGACGAAAAGCGAAGTTGTCGCGCATTTCCCACACTTTATTTATGTAAACAAAGTATCTTCCGCTCGCTGCAGCCGCACCACCTCCTCCACTCCCAAAAGGAGAAATACCCTTCATGAGCCCACGGGTTTTTCTTTAAGCAAAACAAAATGCTGTCGTCTCACGCAACCCTCAACGATGCCTCGGCCAGGAAGACGCAGCCCCCACAAGCGCCTGAGGTTGAAAAAGACTAGACAGCAAAAAAAAAAAAAAANAACCACCAACCAAACAAACCAAGCCGAAACAAATCCCCAAAACCGCAAGCTTCCCTTCTCACTGCGTTTCCTCAAAGGCAAAAAGCAAACCCACAGCCGTCATAGGGAGGAGGCAGGGCGCTGAGCCGCAGCGGGGGACAAGCGCTGCCCTCACCCAGCCGGTACCACGACTCCCCCCCTGGATCTCGAAGCTGGAACCTTCTCTCGTCCCCCCGTCCTCTCAGAGCTGCCCAGGCCCACGGCAGCTACAGCAACCACCTCTCTTCCTCCCAATCCGTTCTGGGCCACAGATTATTTACTACGCAGACGGCGCGAGGGGTGGCAAGGGTCGGGCAAAGGAGGAGGAGGGAGAAGACGAGGCTGCCGAGGGCGAACGCACAGAGCCCGTCCTGTCCCTCCCCAGGGCGAGCCCTCAGCCTGTCCCGGCTGCACGAAAACAACCGCCCCCCCTCCCATCGCCCTTCCCCCGCGCGTGCGTGCGGGCCCGCGGACAATGGGGAGCGGAGCGCCCGGGGAGCCAGCGAAGGGCAGGGGCCGGAGGCCCGGGGACGGAGGGCCGCATTCTCCCCCTCCTCCGCCGCCGCAACCCACCGTCCCGGCCGTCCAGCGGGGCCTCCGCGCCGCGCAGCACGGCCCGAGCGCAGTTCTGCCCAACCCCCCCCACGCTGCGGGGCCACTCACCCGTTCCGCAGCGGGCCCCGGACCCCGCGCTGGGCGGCAGCGGCGAGACCCGCCTGAGGAGGTGGGCGAGAATTGCAGGCAGGAGAGCGCTCCGACAGGCCGCGGGCGGGCGGACGGCCGAGCGAGCGGAGGGCGGCGCTGNTCCCTCCTCGGCGGCCGGGAATCGCTGGCAATCCCGGGTCACCGGCCCTCTTGTCTCCCGTGGGCCGCCGAGGATGGACGGGGGGGCCGAGTGGCGGAGGAAGGAGCGGCAGCGGTGGCGGCACCACCGCGGGTGGGCGGCGAGGGTCACGCAGCCGCGCCGGAGGCCCGGATTTAAAATGGTGCGCAAGGTGCCCCCGGTGCCCGTCCGAAGTAGCTCAGCTTTCCCCGGGCCTCCGCGCTTTGTGGCGTTCTCGCCTTTCTCGGGGGACGCGGCGTTTCTGCAGGACCCTGCCGTAGGGCCTCTCGCAAGGGGGGCAGAAAGTTCCCCCTATGCCCTGAGAGAAGGGCCCTCGGGCTTTGTTGTCTAAGCTCCGAAAGATAGCTTGAGAAACTACAGGAAGAGAGATCACGGGGAAAGCTCAGAAAACTCATTAGAAATGTCAGAAAACGTCTAAAGGGGGGCTGTAAAGATGGTAAAAGGTCTAGAGGGGCTGCTACATGAAGAACAGCTGAGGTCACTTGGCTTGTTCTGCCTGGAGAAGACAATGGGCGGACACCTCACAGCAGTCGGCGGTTCCGTGGAAAGTGGAGGGGGGCACTTGATTTCTTTCTGGTACCCAGTGTAGGGCCTGCAGGAACGGCATGAAGATGTTGTGGGGGTTTTGGTTGGATATTAGGAAAAGATTTTGCACCCTGAGCGTTATTGAGAACTGGCACAGGCTCCCCAGGGAAGTGGTTAGGGCACTAAGCCTGACATGAGTGGTTTGGACAACACTCTCAAACCCGTGGTGTGATTCTTGGTGTGGACCTTTGCAGGGCCAGGGATTTGACTTGAAAATCCTTGTATAACCCTTTCAACTGAGGATATTCTATTATTCTATGAATTTGGGAAAGGAAGAAGTACTGTGGAAGGAAATAGACATAAATAAATGGGAAGGCTGGGGCCCCAGTGCAGACTTAAAGCACGAGGTGATGGAGAGTGTTGGGTCATTCTGAGCCCTGGTGTTAAGTGATGTTTCTGAGGCACTGTCTCATATTTGATTTGGGAAGGAGGAATGATGTGGGATTTAGAGTCAGTGGAGAAAGTAGGCTTGGCAGGCGTTTGGGAGAATTAAGAGTTACACAGGTGTCAGGACTTGTAGTAACTTGGCTAATCTGTTTTTGTTGTGGAAAGGAATGAGAAATGCCTGAGCTCAGTATCAGAAAAGGGATGACATTCACACTTCAGGAAGTTCATATTCACCAAACGATCAGGCAAAATGTGTAGCATTTAAGGATTTCAGGCCAATGGATATGGAAATCTGAAGATGTTGAGTGGATGTTATAATAAAACTAATTTAGATAACTTGTAGACATTTACAATGATAATTTAATCTGGAGTGTTGTAAGCACTGAGTGTTTTGTGAAATGCAGCTGAAAGGCATAAAGTTTTGAGCTTTAGCCAAAGTTTGAGTAGTGGTGGAACAGGATTTCTAACTAAAAGTCCTGAGAATTGAAGGACGTAAAACTGTAGCTGCTAGGAGGCCAGGAGTGAGTATTACTGTGTTGGGGGGCAGGATTAGTTAATACCTGGAGCACAAAATGGTTGTAGATGGCAACGACTGAGGTGAAGATAATTAGCAATATAAGGGGGAGAGTTTCTGTTAGGCTGGGACTCAGAAAGAAGTAAGTCTCCTGTCAGTTCAACTGAGTGATTGAAATAGTGCTGCAAATTGGCACCCTGTTAGTGTTGTAACTGATGGCTCCTTGAATGAGAGAAATAGAAGGAAGAATAAACACATAAATTCAATTTTTACATTGAAATATGCCTTGCATCAGAAAATGAGTAATTTTTGCTGGCTTTGAGTATTGTAAGTTTGTTTCTGTTAAGAATTTTTAGTCAGGTGTAATAAGTGTGTATAATTCTCTGCCTGTTGTATGTGTGAGGGTTTCCTGGTTTTGATTTCTTTCCATCACATCCTAGATATTCTTCTGCCTGAGCAGCATGTAGTCATTACCTGTCAGACAAGCTGCACTTGATCAGTATTCAGTCAGGACAGAAGTTATGGCCGTGTTTTGCTCACTCAGTTTTAAGATAATTTTTCAGATAGCTTTTTTCCCCTCTGTAAATTATCATGCTTGAACTGATACTATTTTTTCCATTTGCAGTGAACATGGACATAAAACTAGGAAGGCCGTTCTGCCATTTTCTTTCAGAGCTGAAAAGAAGCTTCAGCATTCAAGTCTAGCAGAAAATTCTGCTCAAGCATGTATAGTTCTCCAAATCTGTTCTAACTCCTGTCCATCCATTGTCAAAAAAGAAGTAAGGTGTGTATTTTATGATGCAGTATGTAGCTTCTGCATCTTGATGTGAAAGATATTTATTGTCACATTATTTTAAATTCGAGATGTGCATCATTTGGGCAACCTTTGTTTTCATGTGAATGTAAGTAAATAGTCTCAAAAAAAGCTAAAGCATTATGAGACAGGCCCATCAAAGCTCTGTATAAGCTTGCTGAGTTCAAAACCCTCATTTCCCAGTTCTTAAGCAAATGATATTGAAATAACAAAACCTACTTCTTAACTGAAGCACAGTGAACATCCTTTCACCCTCATAAAACAATGGGCTAGGCTGAAGTTCCCCCCAAACTTCATTTTTCTGTGGAAGTTTGGGATTGCTTTACTGTATGTGCAGATTTAAGCATAATTTACTTTTTCAGTATTTTGCCCTGCTGCTTTGTTATTTTTTCATGATCATACAGATAAAGTCTTGCAAATTACACTCCTTGAATACAATCCTGTTGGCATAAAGCTAATAAATAATGTATCATTTGCACTGTTTATATTTTTTGCACATCTCTAGTGGAAACCATTTGTATATCATTGCATTTAAGGTACTTTGATTTGAATCAGTTTCAACTCTATGTTCTGTTGCTGAATAAGCATTTTAAAATACTTCTAAATTCTACAGAAAACATGCAAAACAAGTATTACAGTGTTTTTCTTTAACATTTATTTTTAGACATCTATGCCGTTTTCTTAATTTAATAAAGCCTAAATTTGTAAAATTTCTGGTGGAGCTTAAGCTGATCTAATTTCAATAAAGTTGTGACAGTACAATATTTTGTAGGATTTCTTAAGGTTTGGATTATTCCTACCAAGTAAAGAACTTCTTTACTTTGTTGTTTAGCTCTGGAAAGCCAATGCAAGGATAAGGATGTTAGAGACTTACACTTTAGCTCTCTTTGTAATTAGTTATTTCACACTGTGGTGCATACATTTGTATGTTGACATAGCTTTTTAGACAGTATTTATAACTCACTGTCATTTTGAAATGACTGTTTTCTGATTCTGCTTTTTTTTTCTCATTCATTTTGCATGTAACTATTTTTTTTCTCTAGTTTCTACAATCTTATTAGATTTCCTTTCCCCAGACAAATTTCATTCTGTACTTTTGTTTAATCTTTAATTATCAAGTATTTTAAAATTATAGTGTCTTTCCTATATCTGTTTTATATACACTCTCATATTGATAACTTCCTGACACTTACCTTTCATCCGCTGAGCTTTCTTTGTCTTTTTAATTTTTCTTTTGATTGCCTTCTTTCTTTTCCTTTATTTTTGGTAGATTTTCTTTCCTGACGGACTTTGACTGGTTGGTTTTATGGATGTAGAACAAAAAACGTGCTACAGAAGTAGCAGCTCCAGTTTCCAGACATTGTCCTTGGCTCTCTACAACGGATACCACTTCTGGCAATTGGATACAGAGAGCACATGCTTCACACTGTGTCACACATTCCATTGGTGTAGCTTGTTTCAGGAAGAGGGCCTGAAATGGAGAAGTGATGCAGTGGCTTCTCCTGTCCTGCAGCCTTGGTCTTCCTACATTACTGTATCATTTCAGAGAGTAAAAGTACTATGTTATTAAAAACATAACAAGTAATGCAATGGAAAAAAAAAAAAAGAAATAACTTCTGGAAAGCAGTTTAATTTGTCCTGAATTTTTGGCCTACCTTTTATATTTTTAAAATGTTCTGGTTTTGCATTCTTTACTCCCAGATATTTGAACGTACCTTCTGTGGCTCTCATCTCTATCCCAGCAGTCATCATGCCATTTCCAAAGATTTGTGGTAAGTAATGTTCCAGTTCCCAGGAATGGAACTGGGTCATCCCTCTGAGAGTGCCACGCCCAAGCTGAGTCCCTTGCTTGTACAGGATGAGCATGCCCGTAGCTAAGCTGTAGTGGACTGGTCAGAGAGTAACCTGCAGTGCCCATGAGTGGCCAGACACCAGCCTGGCAAACCATCATCCACAGGCTGTTGGTGTCGGCCTCTGGAACCAGCAGCTGTGCAGCTGCACTTCTTTCAGGTGTGGCCTGCTCTGAAAGCAGTTTAGTCACATTTGTACAATGTTGCTTTGACAGGTGAGACTTGAAAAATTTCACCTGTAAAACTGGTAAGATCTACATACACAGTGTATAGTGTCTCTGCATCTTTGACCTTGTTAATCTGCAGTTTGGATGAACAAACCCAGCATTACTGTCTTAGATGAAAGTGGTTGTATGCTAATTGAGCTTTAGATCAGAGCAAGATTTCCCAAAGGTCCAGAGCTAGGTGTTTGAAAAGAGTGCTTCTAAAAGGAGTAAATCAACCTTTACTACAGGCCTTGTCTGTGTGCCAGATTCCTTCACTGAGTATTTCCTACCTACTGGAAAAAAAAGATTTGCAACTTTTTCTTTGAGATCTGCACATCCTTTCTCCTCCCTAGCCCCCTTCAGAGAGGCAGTTTATTACTATAACTTGCTAAGGCATTTTGAGTTTTTAGATATAGAGATTTTCATTGTTGTAAATTTTGAAAAGCCCTTTTTGCAAATATGAATTGCATTAAGCAATTGTCCAATGTTTTTAATGCTATGCATCACAATCGTACTCCTCTGAATCACACCAAGTAAAATGCATTGGGGTTTGAGTTACATATCTTTATTTGGGATGCCTGTAATCTTACCTGTGCATCCCACCTCTCACACCCCATTTAAGTGACGACAATTTTTATCAGCTTTGTTAAAAGAAATGTGATACAATGCTAGCAAAACCATCTTCTTTCGATGCCCTGAGTAGGCAGGAATAGCAGTGATAATCTTCAAAAGTGATATGTCTGCATACAACTGGTTAGGAGAGTGCATGAAGCTTTTTTTCCTTGCCATGAAATCCTCTGCTAGGGTGGTGTTAGCACTCTCAGCCTCTCTGGAGCAGTTTTTGGGAGAGCTTCTGGCAGTGGGCAAAGCATGGCGCAGAGCTAGAAGTATCTTGGTTGTCACAACATAAGCTGAGCTCCGTTCAGATTTTAAGACATTGAAAGCACATACTAGAAAAATACCAAAACAATGAAACCCATATTTTAACTTAAAGATGCAAATGAGTGAATGAAATGAAGAAAGAAATTAAATGGAGTCTGTGCCCATAGACATTGGTCTTAAGGATGTGTCTCTCGTGATCAGCTGTTTGGCCTTCTTCAGATTACTCTTCCAATTTCTTGTGTGCACCTTCCTGATTTTTTTCTCTGTTAAGAACAAGCCTGAGGTTGTAGCAACAGAAGGATTCCAGTGGCCTGTAGTCACTGCCAAGTGCTCAATCAAATATTGCTCGTAAATACAACAAAATGAGCACATCTAGATAATAATTGGTGTATTACAAAATCTAGTAATACAATCAAATCTTTAAAAATCTTTTAGAATGTGGTACTAAGGCAAGTGTCAGTTATTTAGGTTTCATGTGTATTACTTAATATTTTTTCCATGACCCGTGATGGAAAAAGAAATGTCTTCTTCAGTATTTCTGCTTTAAACCATATGTAACTTGTCTCAGATGTATATTAGGATACAAAATGTATATGTAAGCAGAAAGTGTCATATATTATCACTTCTGTCCTCCTTATTGATTGTAAACTGCAAGCACAAGACCTTCTCCATGGAAATATGTTGATTTGTCTCTAGATGTAGCTGACAGTGAGTCAACAACATACTCTTTATGTCATCCTTTTCTTAAATCAATAGGGTGTTTTTCTAAATTTATAACATTCTGTTTTTAGAAGGAACACAGTCCTTCAAACCAAGAAAAATTATATGCCACCATGGTTAATATTTTAAAGACAGTCTCTGAGCTTCCCTTGAATGAGTCATATTTGAAGGAAGTTGCTGTATTTATAGCAAATAAACAGCAGAAATATTATTCTGAAAATAATAAATGTTTTCACTTTTTTTTTGCCTGATTTTGTTAATCAAATATGGAACGATATACAGTTTAATTTATCTGAATTAAAGTTTAACTTGTGGAGCCTCTCTTCTGTGTTTGAGCTGATAATACCCTGTAGTGTATTAGTGTATACAGTGTACATTAGTCCTGTTACTGATAGCCATCTGGCCTATGTTCCATAATTTTGGAGGCTTTTAAGATCAACTGATTACCAGATACCTAATACTCTCCAAGTACTCTATTTCTTACATGCAACTTTTATCTTTAAGTAGGAAAGATAGTGAAAGCTACCTGCATGCTGTAAATGTGTCAAAAAATGCTTCTAGTTCCATTACTAACTCGTTTAATATTTTGGCAAAGTGAGAAGGTTATGTTTATATAATTTTTTTTCCCCTTAGAGAATTTATATCTCTTAATCAGTAGGATTGAGTTGTTAGAGACCTAAACTTAGTCTTATTTTTATTGTCTAAAAGCATCCTTTATCAACAGACTACCAAAAATAAAAAGGAAAAATTATTTTATAGACATTAAAATATATTAATATTGGTTAAGTCCATGTTATGTAATATCCTCCAGTTTAAGTAATTGTTGTAAGACATGGACAAGTATTACATTATATCCACCAGGCTTACCAAAAGATTTGTGCTTAAGTTGCAACATGCAAGTTGCTCTCGAAAAGTGTTCTAACAGAACATAATTGTTTCTTTTAGCCTCCTCCAAACTCCTGATGCTTTAAAGTAAATACAATTTATATTTTTCTCCAATTTTGGCAGAGGTTTAGCTTTTTTTTTTTTTTGCTTGTTTTTGCCTTTTTGGATTATGCAATTGGCTATTATTAAGTCTTTGGTATATGTGCAGATGGCAAGGGCGCTGAGAGTGAAACTTCATAACTGTGTCTGAGGAGCACATTATTTAGTAAGTTAGATACAACTTCATTGTTAGGAGAGCTGCAAAGTATCTCTAGAGCAGATCTCAACCAATTAATTAGAGTGTTTTTTTGGAGTACCTCATCTGCAGTTCTACACCACAGGCTTAGGTATACAGTAAAAGGGATTAAATGGCCTGAATATTCCCCCATTTTATCCCCTGGCTCTTGGAGCAATTATGATAAAGGTAAAAATTTTGAGATGTTAGCTAGGTAAGATACCATCACTGAAATCAATTAATTGACTATGGCTATGGGGAACGACATGCTTTTTGGCTACATGAGTCTCTGTTTGGCCATTTCTCCAGCTGTTTCCCCTAGCACTAATGGCAAGATCTTTTCTGCCTTCAGCTGTTCTCATACAAAGCCATATAGACTGAAGCACAGCTAGACTCTTTATTGTGGGCAGTGGAAGCTTCATATAAAGTTTATTAAAGAAGCCCTCCTGTTTGTCACAGAGTGCAGAAAGGACCCCTTTGCTCTCTAAACTCCTTAGAGAGAAGCCTGGGTGTGGCTAGATCCAATCTTAGTCTCAGATTTGTCAACACTTTATGTCTAAAGGGTTATATATGTGTAATTGAACTTGGTCCTGTAAGATTAAGAATGGTAAATATATATGATTTATTATGATAACAATTAGACAAAAAGATCTTACTCAGAATTATTTACTACAAAGTATAGGAGCTATAGCAACTATTATAGTGTATTATAAAACAATGCTGAAGCAATTATATTAAAGCTAGCAAAACCAATTATTAAGTAGACATTGATGTTACTCACCCACACGAATGACTGTGGGAAAATCTCTTGCTCAGCCTGAAGAAGTAACCTTGAGGGACATCTCCACTCAGGGGAGGAACCTCCACACATACACTCCAAGAAGGAATGTGTTAGAAGACTCTGCCGCTAAAATTCAGGCCTGACCTTTTATAGTATGGAGTGACTGACTGTCATATGTCTCCAGGCCAGCTGTGTCAGTTCAGCAGCTTTAGATAAACTGTTGGTAGTATCACTTGTTTATTCCTTTATCTGGGTACTTTACCAGTCCTACTACATCTTCAGCTCAGTATCAGAATGCTTAATTTTGGGATTGAGTCAGACTGGTTTCAGCTGTATTCAACACCAAAAGCAGTATGATGCCCACTTCTTCATTTACCACTGGTAGCTTTGCAAATAGGGCATTGTTCAAGTTGTTTGACCCCATTCCGGGCAGAGCATCCTGCAAGTGCATGTGCACGTTGGAGGAAGAGTTACTAGTGCATTTTGGAAAGGAATGGCTGGAGTGGGAGAAGAATGCAAGATACTGAAGGCAAATCTTGCCTGTAAGTATGCTCATAGTGAGTGGTAGATTTGAGCTGCTCCATGCACAGCTTTTTGCATGATATGCTGAATATTTCCAGGGGCCTTACTTCTAAGAGAGATTAATTTTGACAGGAATAGAGGCCACCGAGTACCAGCCAGCAGCAAGAGAAGGACTCCAAAGCTAAAGGGGAACGAAGAGCTGAGAGCAGCCACAGCAGAGGATGAGTAGTGCTCTCATTGCCAGGGCAAGTCTGATATGAGCTGGATAAGCAAAGGAGAGTGATAATAGCAACCAAGTTTATGGAGAGATCACAGAGCAAAAACAAGGCAACAAGCCAGAACACTGATGTGGGGGTGGGAGGTAAAACCTATAGGATAGAGCAACCTTAGGCAAAATTAATCTCCTCAGGCCACAGGCAGGGCTTGTGAGTGGACTCTCATCAGGACCATTACAGCCTCTTGGTGCTAGACCATGACATTGAGCTTTTTAACTGGTCAAGCCTAAATGGAGCTCTTAAAAGACATAACTTGGCAGGCCAAACTTTGCAGTGAATACCTAATTACAGGGTGTAATAACCAGATGAAGATTGTACTGATTTGTCATGTTTAAGATATGCCAAAAAGCTTCTGATAGTTTCAGCAGCCTTAGGTAGGCATTTGGTCTCTTGTAAACCTATTTCTTATCACAACAGTAAGACATAATTTTTATGCTCTCTCTCATTTTTTCAATTTGGCCTAATGCATCTATCTTCATGTGCAAGACAAGGGTGAGTAAGCTTGTGTTAAGCCTTGAGCAAATGCTGAAGGCTGATATTTTCCCCTTAGTGCATACTGGTAATAGTGGAAGTTATTGTTAAAGCCAACTCGTTCTTGCATGCAACTACAAGACTGAACATTCTGTACTCCAAAAGATCTGCATGAGTGCCTAAATCTCCACCCTTTAAATCATGTGAAAGATTGTATCGTGGTGAGACGTTGGAAGAAGTTGCCCAGGGAAGCTGCCGGTGCCCTGAACTGTTCAGAGCCATGGTGGATGGTCTCAGTAGGAAGTGTGCCTGCCCAAGTCATACTCCATGGGTATGGAGATACTAAGTCATCTCCAAATTCCCTTCCAACCCAAACCATTATATGGTTCTATGTTTGTTTCATCTTGATTCTAGGAAACTCTCAATTTTCTACTAACCTAAAGAAATAAAAAAACTAAATAATCAACGGTTCGGCAATAAAAAACTATAAATCTTCATAGGGGTTATATGCCTTTAACTGCATTACCCAATCTCTAATTTTTCATGCAATTACATGAAAAGAAAAAGAAAAAAGTATTGAAAAAACACAGGCATGAGAGAGTGTGAAAATTATTCTGCTAAATTCTGTAACCTCTCAAGTAAAATAACAGCCTGAAATCAATGGGGCAACAGACAAGAGTGAGAGTATACCTTACATAGCCTTTCTTCTTGAGTGCATGTTCAAACTTTCAGTGGCAAGAAAGTGTTCAGGGGACTCTAAGTGAGAAAAGTATAAATGTGTTCTGCTAACAGTATGCTATATATTATAATAGTGGCAGAATCCGGTCTTGGAACAATTAAATCTCCGTATATTAAAGGAAAATAACACAATTCTTTGTTTTACATGCTAAGTTGGCCTCTGTATGACTTGATAGCCTGCTACTAAAGGAGGTGAAAAGACAGTGATAATACAAACCCCAATTTCCTCCCCCAAGGTATGAACTGTATATAACTGATGTGCTTTTTTGAATTTTCTAGCATAAAATTGGAAGTTGCACTCATGAAAATATCTTACAGTGTATAGGTAGCAAACAGTAAACTTATTAAAATTTAAACAATGTGTTATTGTTAGAGAATGCTCACTAATTATCTCTGTTGCGTTTCCTGTTTTTTAAAGTCTGTATCTAGGTCATTTTTGGGTGCTTCAGTGCTTCACATAGCCCTTTCCTATTGAAACAGTAGAACTCAAACATGCCCTAGATCACAGGTGAATCTAGCAGTGGCAGGTAAACATGCGTATTTAGATTGTGCCAGCATCAGCTTAGGTCAAGGAAAGTTTACACTCAAGTCTCACTTTGGCTTCTAAGTAGTTGTAATTGCAGAACTCTGCTAATTTGATACTTCCGTTCCCTGTAAAATGGAAAATGAAGCTCGAGAATTTTCTTTTCTGTGAGAAAGTGTAGAAAGGAACCGGATGCCCAGAGAGATTGTGTAGTCTCCGTCTGTGGATATATTCAGAAGCTGTCTGGACACAAGCCTAAGTAACATGCTCTAATTAAATGACTTCCAGTGGTCCTCTCCAACCTTACCTGTTTGGTGAAAATCAATGGTGCTTTTCCTTGTTGTGTTTTGCTTTATCTGAATAAAGCTACTTGTATTTTTGGCATATAATATAGAACTAAACCCACAGGGTACACAAAGTTAGTAATTAAGACCTATGAATAGAATTATAGCCAAATTATTTAAGTCTCTAGAGCAATAGAACTCTTTAGGCACTACCCAGCATGTAAGTAACCACACAGGTCAAACTTGTATGACAAATAAAATTATTTGGTGTCCAACTGGGTTCACAGGGATTCTTCAAATACATCTGTATTAAGGGTAAAATTCCATAGATATATTTTAAAAATAGGTATACGATACATACAATGGCAAAACAAACTCTCCACAGAACTCAGGTTATTTAATCTTGCTTCATTTTCTTCATACATGTCTTTTAACATTAAAAAATTAGATGAAGGCTACTGCATAGCTCTTCATGTCTTTTATGATAGTATTCTGCCTTCCAAAAGTTGCCAGAATCTTTAGATGAAGTTTTAGAACATAAAAGAAAAAGAAATAACAATGGATTCCCGAACCTCGGCTGTGAAGAGGAAAGAGTAGAAGCATCTTATTTTCTGGAATAATTCACAAGAAACAGATTTTAGAAAGCCACAATGGAAAATGCGTCCTAGATACCTAAGAGTTGTTCTGAATAATTTTATAAATCTCACTTCCCTTGATTCTAGTTTTAGGATTTTTTTCTTCTCTGTTATGCCACAGAAGCAGCTTTTGACTGTTTAATCCTACTTTATCCCAGATACTTAAAAATTTCTGTGAAATTTTCTGCTTGGAACTTTTGGGCGCTTTAGACCTTGACTGTCAGAGTATCTTCAGTTTCCCATGTAATGTGGGTATGCTTCTGTTAAAGGTTCATTTAGCCAAATGACCCTGAGGCTTTTTGCATTACCTTTCATTTGGTACCATCTGCACTATCACTGACATTATTAATAAAGTCAATGTACTACCTTTCTTTATTCTGATTTTCCACCTGCAGCCAAGAAGGGTCATTTCAGACAACAGCAGTAACTCATCTTTATTCTGGTGTTTAAATGTAAGAGATGTCTTACAGACCCCTCATTTAATTCATTGACTGACCTCCTTCAAACATGAGAATTTATTTTGTCACATGTTAATTAGTTTTCCACAACAAAGACAGACTAAGTATATGGTTGTAGTGTTTGTGTGGTTATTTAAAACTAATTTAGCTGTTGCAGAAGAGTGACACCATTCATTGCAATCAAAACACGATTGGATACTGAGAGTCCCGGCTGTAGTAAGTACTTGTTTTGTGACTCAGAGCTGCAGGTGACTGTAATTTCTGAAGACTTTTATAGTTAGAGGATGAAATACGCTCTTCATTTCATAGGGGGAAAAAAAAAGACATGAAAACACATAAAGACCCGGCATTTGAATAATGTTGCCTTCTTAGTGAGTCATGATGTAAACCTTTCAGCATGCTAAGATGTGACCTACTATAACCAGTTTCAAAAATTTCAAACCAACTTGCTCAATATCTACTTTTTATCTAAAACCTTAAAAAATTTAAATACCAATTAAAAAAAATTAACTCTGATAAATTTCCTTCTTGGTGGTTACTATTTAAAGAACTATAAATATTCTTAGGGTTATTGTAGCACACTTTTTTTTTCCCCAATAGTCACAGGGATCAGTAACACCCAAAGATGGTGTTATTACGAAGTACAGTAACGTCCAAAATAGCTTCACTATTTTGTTTGCCTAAAACAGAGTGTAAATTCTTTGGGAAGTGGGGGTGTCTTTACATGGGTTTATTACTGCATCTAACCTATATAGCTCAACTATCAGAATGTTCCATTTTAACAGATCATTTAGCTTCTGACGTCACTGTCATAGTCACCTTTCTGCTGACAACTCTTCTGATTTTGCGAGAGTTGTTTTCAGAAGCACAGTCATTGGTTAGTGCAAAGGAAGGAGGAAGTTATGTGGCACTAATAATGGTTACTAATTTTCAGTGACCCCTCAGATCTGATTTCTGTTTGACAGGAAATTCTCGGAAATACCTTATTTTAGTCAGCACAGTATTGAGGAAATGTTATTAAAATTCTATATAGAGATTTAGTCAGTTTCTTCCTGTTGTTCTCTTCCCATCTGGGATGTTAACACCACAGAGCTTGATTTCTTTAGGTAATTTTTAGGTAATTTTTCTTTGCAGTGTAATTACTAGAGCAGCACTGTAATGTTCACAGGACCCAATAACTCCGAGACCTGGAACACTACAAAATGATGGTGAAGAACATAAACGAAACAGGTGATACGAGTTGGATAGTTCTTCCTCCTTTAGACAGAAGATAGGCTCTGTTTCCTCTAAAAACACTTGGCTTTGCCAATCAATTCATATAAATACATTTACGTGTAGAGAAAATAAGGGACTATGGTATTCATTACTTCTGCTCTCTCTTGTTATATTAAATACCGAAGACTTTAATGAGAGATAATTTTAATACAATTAAATAACAGTGAAGTAATGATACTTTTCATTCCCATAGCTTTGAAATGTAAAGATAATTATTTTCCCAGTTCTCTGTAGAATAGGCATGTATCATTAGCCTTTGAGTACAGTGAAGTACAGCAAGGTTAAACAAATTTTTCAGAACTAGAAAAAAATAAGGGAAACCAAGAATAGCACTCTAATTTCTTGTCATCTTGTTCTGTTCTGTTTTCACAAGATCAGCCTTTATTAAGTTGTCATCTGAAGCACCTTTAACAGGTTATACCCATGAAGAATTTAAATTGGAGGCTTAGCAAGTTTATTTAGGAAATTAACTACCAAGACAGAGGATATAAAAAGCATTGCACTGATGATGAGTTTTGTCAAGCATACACAATTTAAAGTCCCTGTCATGCTGCTTGCTTGGATGCAAATTTCTTGTGGGTTTTCTTTTCATGGCTGCAGTGCTTGCCAAAACAAAATCCAAAATGTCATTATAAAGGAGAAATACCTAGGTTCTGGTACTTCTGGGTTCCCTTAAGCAGAACAAGTTTCCTGCTGTTGTAGGGAACCCAAAATACTGGTAGTGTCCTCTGGTAGTTTTTGCACTACAAGCCTTACATTTTTCTGGAGGCAAAGGAGAGTGATCTCTGATTTATGGCATGCAGGGACAGAGCTCTTGGCTTTTCTTTGGGCTCACTTTTACTTGCTTGTGTCTGATTATGGGGAGTTGGGCAAAACAGGGACACCCGGCATTTATGGTTTTTTTATTCTTCAATAGATTTTATCAGATTTTGTAGACTTCAAGGTGAAATTGCTAGAAGCAAAACAGTCTCCTGGCAAAATTGTATGGTAGATATCCAGTCTAGGCAGCTTTACAAGAAAAATAAATCTTCAAGTGTTCTGTTTGTTTTTTTTTTTTCCTATGGCGAAAAAATCCAACAAAACAAAAAGCAGCTTTAATACTAAGCTGTATAGCCAGTATACCAAATAGAGTTCCTGAAATGAGTTAAAAAATACAATCCTGACATTTCCATTTATATTTCTCTTTAGGGAGATCACATTTGGATGAGTTCAAAAGCTGTTTTCATGAGATTTTGCAATTTTCTTCTGCAGCAAAATTTAGCTGTTTTCAGCAGGCATCAGTGCAAGTTGCCAGGAAAGTGTCAGAATTCTTCTCAGTAAATCAGTTTCTACAAATTTGTCTCAGGTGGAAAAAACATTTCCAAAGAAAATTAGTCTTATGACTAAAGGAAAAAAAAGTAACAAATCTAGTGATGGGGAAAGAAAAAGTGTTCTTGCTAAAGGCTATTTAATTTTACTTCATAAATTTTTTAAGACTATTAAGACTATTTAAGATTATTTATATCCTTGTAGGAAGCTCTCCTGTTTACTGATCTAATAATTGGTAAGGAAAAATGCTTTATGACCTTCAAAGTATTTCTGTGATAGACAAGAATAAAATGGTTGCTACACTCTATGAAAGATAATTTCCTCTGTAATAAAATGTTTTTCTCCCATATTCTTACTTCCTATTTTTTGTCTTGTAGGTTAGCGAGCTGTCCAGTCCGTACTTAAATAAGTCTGTCCAGTTGCGCCTTGAACCCTGAAAACAGTTGTACAAAATCGGTTCTTCCTTCAAGCCTCAAATGCCACTAGTGAGGCACACACTGCCAGAGTGTACCTCACTTTCCCGTGGTGGAAGGAAGAGTCAGAGCTGCCTCCCTATAGAGCTTCATTCCTACACTGGCTTCCCAAACTGGCAACACTGAGGAATATTCTGATTAAATACTAGAGTAATTCAGGTAAGACTTGAAAATAAAATCTTTTTTTAACTTACTTTTTAATGAGAGACTGTGTCATCGTAGTTCAATTGTAGGACTGTAAACAAGTAGTGCTGTTCTGGCACTGGTTCCAGATATATTAGAGTTTTGTTACCAGACTGTACATCTTACTTGCTGGAGGTCTTAACACTCTACTGTTGGAATCCTTGGCACTGTAAGGAGAGGAATGCCTGGTACTTCAGTAAACATGTAGACTGTGCTTGAAACATCCCCAAGATCTAGTCTGAGGTTCAAAGCAAATGCTGCATTCTTAATCAGTAAAGGAATTGTGATGTTGCATTTGCATCTCTCTCTTTGTTGAAGAAAGCACTCTTGGGAGGATTCTTATTTTGGGAAAGAGATGTTTTAAGAGATTTAGGAGAAATCTTGGTACAGACAAAGAAGAAAAGAATTACAAGGTTAGACATTGCTTGGAAAGGATGCATTCTATAAGAACACAATTTAATAAAAGAAAAAATGGCATTTTCTATTGGGATTTCTTGTATCTACATCTAACATAACAGACCTGAGTCCAGAGTGTGTTGCAAAACCTCTGCTGCTGGACTGTCTTCTGTCAGAATTGATGTTGGAGTTGTCTGCAAATTTACGTGGTCATCTTTCCATTTTCCATTAATGCACAGGCTCCCACTCAGAACTTGCAGTTCTAGAGCTAGTCAGGCTTCTTGTCCAGGAACTTAATGAAGGTCACTCAGGATCTCTGTCTATGAGGCACACTAAAACGTGTCACGGATGAGAAGAAATATGTAGACATTTCTGTTCATTTAGAAAAGGATTGTGTCTGCAAGCATAATGCCATTAGTTTTTCTTCTGAGATGTTTTCTTAGAGAAATGTCAAAAGGCAAAACCCTGAGGGAACCATTGTGCTATGATTTCTTTTATATTTAAAGATAGTGTTCAGGAGAAGCAGTACACTTGTTAAAAGGGTAGGTGTTTTAATCTGAAGTGAAAAATGGAAGGCATTCTGTAAAAGACTTGAAAACAAATTCATCACTTCACACATTAGGCTATCTAGAGATGAAATTTTGGCACAGTGTCTGAGGATAAATGGCATGTCTTTTTGATCAAAGTTTTTGGAGATTAGCTGAATATTAAATATGTAAATATACTCACCTCTAGCAGGTATGTAATTGGCAAGAATGATCAAAGTATCCTTTCAAATCTCTAGACAGATACTAAGTATGTATTTTCCTGTGTTCAGAGTTTTACTTTTTAATTTTTTCTTTTCACAAGAGCCTCTTCATCTGCTCTTCTTCAGGAAAAAAATCATACTGACAAAGAAGACTTCTTTTGAAAAGCTTAAAGAGGACCATTTGCTATGACATATTGATCCTTTGGAAGCAGCTCATAGTGGCAAAGCCCACTCCATCACTTAGGAGTCTGACAACCCTGGAAACAGGCTGGCCAAACTGCATAAATCTGATTTTTGCATTGCTTACATCCCTGTGCTAGCAGCTGTTATCATAGTATTAGCCTTCTGTAGTCCTCATGTAACCTCTTGAAACTTATATGGGCTTCATGCTCTGAGATTACCTGCCAAATATTTAAAAAAATAATCATCATCACCTCTCTCTTTCTTTTCATTTTCCACCTGGGGAGAAAACAGCTTGATTAGTTTGGGTGATGATAGGAAGCTGGAGGAAATCCAATCATGATTTTTCAATCTGAAGGGTTTATTTCCTATCATTTCATTCATTTCCATTCAGATGAAGGTAATGAGGTTATGCAGGTCTGATTTCAAAGGGCACAATTTTGAAATGATGGGTTTTGCTTAGGTACATTATAGCTTTAAATTGGTGGTTTTGATGAAGTTGCATAAACTAGAGTATAATGCAGTTTCTTTCCCCCCTCGCAGAGATATGGTGGCTCAGCAGTGAAGACATGCAGTGGTTTGTTGTTTTTTTTTCTCTCTCAACTAAAGCATACAAGAACAGATCTGCTGAGTAGGAAGTGCTATTTTTACATAATCACTTTTCAAACCAGAGCCTCACTGTAGACATTTTGAAGACACCAAACTACGCATTCTAGCAGTCACTTCTCCTCCAGCTGCAAAACTGCATATAAGAAGCTGTAGTGTAGGTTATTTAATAATTTAGTAGTCTCCTCTTTATCTATTCTGCTGTCAACTAGCTGAAGTATTTCCCAATAAGTGTTCTTCACGTTTCTGGGGTTAACCATCCAGAAATTCCTTGCTTACATACAAATAGCTTATGATTTCCAAAAAAATTTTTGAAATCAAGGTATCTAAAAATAATGTAAATGTGGTTATTTTGTTTTGAAAATTCTTTTTAATTTACTGGGATTTATTGCTATAACATCTGAGCATCTAATTTATTTTCATAATCAGCCCTTTGAGACAGAGAAATGTTATTGTTATCCTCATAATTCAGATGAGAAGTGTTTTGCTTAAAGCTGCCCAGGGCCTGCATAAAAGAGAAGGGAAATAAAACCATCTTTCATATTTCAATCTGAATTGTTCAAATGCTAATGAAATAGCAAACATGATTAAAGTGCTTGTTTACAAATTGTTGCAGAGGCATCTCTTCCTTGACCATGCGACTTCCATCCTCTCACTCTTTTTAACTCCCTCCAGCTGCTGCTGCTGACCTGCACTATTTATTCTTTGCACCAGTGATAGGGGCAACATATTTTCCCCCTTTTGATTGAGGCTAAATTTCTCTTTTTTCCAGGCATTGCTATAATCTGGGATGACTCTTAGCAAGTCCCTTCTATCGTTTTCAAAAAGAAAAAAAAAACAAACTGTTACATGAAAAACAAACAAAGCCACCCCAAACACATTCAGAAATAGCTCCAATAACCATGTAGTAACCATAACCAAAGCCAACCTTTTGGCTAGAGAGCATAACTTTTCAGTTAGTTAATTACTGGTTAAGATATGGATGCATCCATAATCTTCCTTTATAATTTCTGCAGAAGTTTTTACTTAAGAATGTCTGGCTCACTTGGGGCAAATTAACCTCTTTGCATCCCAGCTGGGTTACCCTATGTTTTCTGATAAAGAGCTGGCATTAAAAAAAAAAAAAAGTGTCAGCAAATGTAGTAAGAAATACAAGATATTTTGAAAGTTTTCTGCCCCCCCCCCCATTCCGTCCAACATCAAGCAGAAGAGGGTTTTTTTTAATTCCTGAGAGCAGTCTCCTTGACTTTGATAGCTCAAATTTCAGAGCACCTGTGTAAGTTTTTATAGCACCATAGCAAGGGACTGCAGGGCCCATATCTAGAAATGGGCTTTGAGCCAAGTTCTAGTTCAGTGACTTATGGGCTATGTGGGTAGAAATCAGTGTGCTTAAATTCAAAGAACTTTTTATTTGTGTTAGAGACTTTCACAACTCAAATACTGTCCTTATTAACCTTAGAGTTTGAATTAATATTGCCCCATAGTTTCCAGTTAATATATATTCTGCCTATCAGAACATCTGCTTTTCAAACAAATTAGCCTTTGCTTCCTAGCACAGTCCTTCATGTTCATAGAGCAGCCTAGATGATGCTGAAAGTTGAGATCATTTTAGGTTTAGCTGGACAAGGACTTCTCTCATCTGTGACCAACAAGGTGTTTTGCTGAGTTCTGAAACAATCAGAAGGAAAATGTACAGAAAGTGTCAGTGAGTCATTTGTGTACATGCCTCTGGGCATTTAGCCTTCTCTTGGAAGGGCATTTTTCCTCTGATTCACTGAATCAGAATGAAATAATATTTTAATTTTAGACTGAACTTACATGTAAACATTGTATATTCAAATTGTAGAGTTCTGATATAGACATTGTTATAAGCTAATAATTGGCTATGCCAGCATGCAACTAAGGAAGTGAACTCACACTGGATGAACAGGCAAGTGAGTGCATCCTACCCTGTAATAATAATCTGAAAATCACTTTGAAAATGACGCAATGGGCTTCTGCTATCCAAGGAATAGATTTAAGTCACTGCACACCCTTGCCTTGTAAACACACCAATGATTATTACATTATGATTACATGCTGACATCTGAAGTTAGGTTCTACAAACCTGTAAAGCTGGATGCTTTGTATAATGTGAAGATCATTGGCTGCTATATTCTTTACATCCTTATGTAAAAATTAGTGTTGTGCTGAAGAAAGTACTTTCCATTCTTACTATTGATGACTTACCCACATTTTAGATGTTTTTCTTTTCTTACATAAAAAAGTTTAATCAATGACCTCAATGATAATTCAGTATGTTTGTAAAAAGTGTATTATTTTACACAGTTTATTCAATAATCTTTCATTTTACTGCATTTCAGAAATACAGATGATTCCAGACTTTGTCTGATAGGTCAAATTACAAAAAAAAAAAAAAAAAAGAGGATTGTTTACTCACATTTTTTTTCCTTTTTTTTAAGAACATTCTAGAAAATTGCTAGTATGCTACACTGAAGAACTGGCTATTAGAGTATCTGGTAACACATAAAACATATGATTATGCATTGATTCATAAGTATGTGAACTCTCCTGTTGTATTGCTTTCCCTGAAGACCCTGTTTCTACCCGAAAAATAGAAATGCAATATTACAAGGTACCAAGACATTACTTGGTAAAAAAAGAGTTTGTGAGATAACTCTAGTTTTGAATCTCGAGATGGACAATAAAGTTGTTTTCATGTGTGAAGCTAAGGGATCATTACAAGTGCTGCTGAAATTATCAGACTTTGAAAAAAAATGCAAACATTAAGCCAATTGCAATGAAAAGCTGTACAGAAGTATGAGAAATGGTGTTTTCTTTGTCTCTTCCTCAGTCATTTTCTTTCAGTTTTAGTGACAGCATTCATTTTGCTTGATTTATAGAAAATTAGGATTTATAGGTATCAATTTAGAGGCTGTCTACATGTTAAGTTCTTTGAGATGGAAAAAATGTTCAGAATCCTTATACAAGATTGCAGACTGGTAAAATGAAAGCATATTTTTCTAATAAAAATTTTAAAGGACAAATGTACTTCCAGCTGTGCTATATTTCTGTAACTAATAATATGCAATGGGCTGGCTCCTCAGCTGATGGAATTCAGTATGACTTGACACCATCCACATAAACACATGGCTCACTAAATAGAAAAAGTCTGCAGTGTGTTAGCTAAGCATTAGGAGAAATGAAACCTAAAACCATGTAAATTTAATGTCTAACCATTAGATGTCTAACCATTAAGTTAAAAAACCAAACAAATTAATATCTGAAAAATCAGCAAGTTCCTAAATTTTTTGTCATATTAATTCGTTGTGAAGGGAAATATGTCTTCAGTTCTAATAGTTTAATTTCCAGCTTTGTTTACATGTGAGAACTAATTAATTTATTATTTTTCCCAGTAAAGGAGCTACTGGAATGAAAGAGCAGTTGAGAAATACCTGATAGGTGCTGCACTTGGGATAGTTCAGTTTGTAGTAGGCTTTTTGGTTAGTTATATGAAATGTCCAGTATTCTAAGAAGACTAGAGGAATTATTTCCCCTGGCTTTCGAATTGTTTACCGATCTGCATTTTACTGAGGCATGGAATGCCCTCTGGTGGCGCACAAGCTTTATGGCAAGTTAAAGTGCTGGAAAAATGGGAATTAAGGGATGAGTGTGCAGCCTATCTTCCGCTCTGATTTTTAGCTCAGTGACAGAGCTTTTCCAGCGATCTGCAGTTGTGATAACCTTTGGCAAGTGGCTGCGGTTACTATTCAGAGCCGCCTCAAACAGCTACAAAGCTCCTGCAGCCCTGCCGTGAGCAAGCAGTACTGCCCTTGGAATAGGTAAGAATTCTGCCAGTGCTGAAGCAGAGTTAAAGGCAGATTGTATTCTGAATTGCTCTACCAAAGGACTAAAAATAAAACATGTATCTTACTCAGAATTTAGTCCTGTGTATCTTTTTTGCACACAGAGGACTATATAGCAATGAAAGAATTTGTCTTGGTAATATGCATAAGGGCCTGTCTTTAGCATTTTTTCAAAGTTCATCTCAACCTGGAGCATAGAAATTGAACAGTTCTGTTGCTGACAGAGATAAGAAATTTTAAAAATTATTTTATAAACCTTATAAATGCCTTATACACCCATACATTTTCTTAAAATCACCTGTTGTGAATCTGTATCAGTCTTTTCTTAGCACATTTATTGGAATTAGATGATGTAAATATTTCTTTACCCCAACAGGTAAACACATGCGAACAAGAGTAATCTAGCTTGTGTTTTTGTGAAGATTTCCATTTTTTTAGGAGATGAAAAGATTATTGAAAAGATGATGACTAGAGAATGGATATAGGCAATCTCTTCCCCTATTTTCCATCTCCCTCCCCCAATCCTATCTACTTCATACCTGATACTGTCTTTCTTTGAAAAACTGTAAATAGAAACAGTAATGGAAAAAAGTAAAGAAAAATATATGAAGTGGTAACTGGAAATGGACTTCAAGCTGCAAGTAAAGGTACTATCCTTGGCTGGTTTATTCCTTCAGTGTTCCAAAAGACAGTAGTTTTTTTGCTCTGTCTATCAGAAGGATAACAGAGACATACAGAAAAATAGATTTTTTTTTTTTTACCCAAGTTGTTAAATAAGGAATTTTATATAGCTTTATAAATCTACTGGCTTTCTAATGGAGAAGTCACTTTCCTATGGCAAAAACCATCAGCCTTCAAAGTTTTTAACCTTTACACCCAAGGCAAAAGGCCAAGTATTAGCAAGACACAGAAAAAGGAGAAAAAGAGCCCCCAACATTTATAATTTACATGATTCCAGCAGGAAGGAAAGGAGCATGGATGTATGAGGCTTTTTAAAAATTCAGGCATTCTGTTTTGTTTCAGTTCAGCTGTATTTAAATACTACTTCTGCTGAAAGGTGTTGAGATTATTCAACATAAACTGATCTAGACATTAAAGAAATCTTTGCCTTTGGTTAGATTGCTAGTGACAGTGTTGTGGGTTGCAAAAAGCTGATTGTGAAATCAGGCGAATAACAATAATTCAGAAAGTTCATTTTAATATGACAGAGCTGACTGGAGGCTCATTATAAATACCAGCTCCATATCAAGAAAGGCAGAAGGGAATTGACTTCAGTGTTTTTATTCCTGGAGGCAGGAAAAGGCAGACACACACACACACACACACACATGCAAAGTGAAAATAAACAATGAATAAATAAAAGAAACTTTGCTTTGTAAAAGGTCAAGCTTGTTTCATTCGCAATTTTGATTTAAAATTGTTTAAAAACCCCACAACATTCAGGTTACTTCAACTTTTACATCCCTTTGACAATACTGTTCCATGTATTCAGAGAACAATCTTATTTCAGATCACAACTGTTCTGTTACCCTGTCTTTTAAGTCTTTTAAGATCTTTTAGAATCTTTAAGATCTTTAAGTCTTTTAAGATCTCTCAAAGAAATTCCTGTGAAAGCCCTGTTTTGTCATTAAACCTGAGATATGTCAACCGGCTGAGAAAACTATGGTTCATTTTTAAGTTCCTGACTGTACTTCAGTTTTTAAAAGCCTTAATGTAGCTCTCTGCCAGAGCAGTAAGTGTAGATAGCTTGCTCCTTACAGCACATCTTCAGGTATTTTAGGGGAGGCACAAGTTCAGTCTGACTGCTCTGAGCTGAGTAAAAACTGCATAGCCCGTAAGATGGAGACAAGACAGACAGTGTGCCATTTCAGAGCCAACACAAGTAAGTTCTCACAGTATATTCTCTACACAGCTGAATAGTTACTCTTCTTACTCGATGCTGGCACAGTAACACTGGATGATGCTTTCTTTCTCCTGAAAGCCTTCAGTGATTTTGTAAGTGTATAAACATCAAGTAAAAAATGTGCTGAATGATCCATCTAGCACATTCCCAAGCCATTAACTCTGGTTATTTGTGGGGGTGAAGACAGGAGGACCTGGAACTTCCTACCTGGAAAGTGTAAAACATGTCAAGAGATGTATTTGAAGGTGTTCACTATCACCTATGGCAGGTATGAGGCCCCAGAAATCAAAGGCATGTCTTCCAGAGTTATGTGGATACCATTTGGCATGTGAACAGAATCTGAAAACTCAGGAAGCTACTGGGATAGCAGAACACTGACAGATTGATGGTATGGTAAATCCATTAGTCAAAGGCGATCCTAATAAGCCCTGAAGAGACTAACTCAGAAAAGGTTAGGGGAAACAGAAACTCATGGCACACATTAAAGTTCAAATGAGCAATTGTCACATGGATTCTATTTTGTGGCTTACCAGCTTCTCAGGTTTGGAGCAGAGCATTTATTTTTTGAAAAAGCTGGTTGCATTTATAGGGCATTCTGTCCCTGGATAATTTTATTGACAACAGGTATGCAGTTAAATCTGCAATTTCTCAGACAGTACTGTATTGGTTACCTTTCACCTTATATTGTATACTCCTTAAAGATCAAATCAGCTAGAGTACATTAAGGAGCAAACTAGCTGTTAATTGAGTGCCTTTTTATTATACTAGGTAGTTTGGATTAGTGGCACATCAGTATGTGGAGTGTGTTTACAGCTTCCTCTATTACTGTGCTTCCATAATAACTAGGGGAAGGGAAGCTGAGGCCTTAAAAAAAAAAAAGTAAATCAGTTTAGATAGCTATTCACCCTACAGAGAACCTCATTGACTAAAATATGATTAAGTTAATGGAGTGAGGTCAGACACTAGTATAACAATAGGTATCTGTTTAAAACTAAACAGTGTTCAAATCAAATCTGTGAAACAAAGAGAAACAAGGTGCAGATTTCCCTGGACAAGAACAAAGTACAATGTGAAACAGAGAATTACAGGTGAATGCAAAAAAAAAAAAAAAAAAAAGGATCGGGAAAATGCCCACAAATAAAAAATCAGATTTATCTTAAAACAGATTAATGTCAACCAGGCCAAACGTGATATGAAAGGAAAACTAGAGCTATATATGGTGCTCTGCATGGTGAGTTCTACTTTAGTCACAAAATCTGAAGTGTAGGAAGAAAATATTCATGTCAACGATTGATTCTTTTTATTGCTACCCAAGTCCTACCCTTTGCCCCAGTCATGTTTGTTTTCTCTTCTTCATCTAGTTTTCCTGACCTATCTCATCTCATTTTCTGTGGGAAGCAATGACCTTTCCTTGCAGGGCTCTCCGTTTATCCCAAGGGGAGAGAAGACACAAGAATTGCTAATACCTTAATCAAGGTATTGATCTGCAAGGGGATGTTTTGAGTTAAACTTTCAGTTTATGCAGCATCCTCAGACCAATGCTATACTCATGTGACACCTCTTCTACCCAGGAGCTCAATAAAATGCAGTAAGGGTTTTCAGTCTGTCTTTCAGGGCTGATGTTTCTCCTTCAGCCACTAACTGTACTAGGTCCCAGCAGGTGACAGGATGGAGGAGGAAGATGAATCATTTGGATTCTGCTGCCATGGACTGACTTATCTCTGACTTATCTGTGAAACAACTGATGTGTCCTCCCAGAGATGTAGCCAGCAGCCCCCGCTCCAGGGCCCTAACACGAGGCCTCTGCCTCCTCCACCTCCTGTGAGCATCAGCTTTGTCAGTGTGCAGTCCAGCGCTCCCCCACCTGATTATTGGTAAAATGATTGAGGATGCTTTCATCCCCAGAGAACTTGCTTATGCAGTTCATCATGTTGCAAATTATTTTTAGTCTCTCTTAGTCGCTTCTGGGCAGACCAATCACAAAAGCAGAACTGCAAAACTTACTGTTCCATTTGTGCTTCTTTATTGTTTCTCATCTGCTTAGCTCTGTGTAAACAGCACATGCTGATGAACATATGGCTGAGGCGGAGTGAGACTAGAAGGTGGGAGAACACCCCAGCAGAGCAAAGTGCTTCCTCTTCTGGAGTCATCATAGGACTATAGAATGGTTTGGGTTGGAAGGGACCTTAAAGATCATCTACTCCAAACCCCTGCCACCTTCCAATAGACCAGGTTGCTCACAGCCCTGTCCAGCCTAGTGCTGAACACTTTCAGAGACGGGGCATCAACAGCTTCTCTGGGCAACTTGTTCTAGTGCCTCACCACCCTCACAGTAGAAAATTTCTTCCTGATATCTCACCTAAACCTACTTTCAGTTTAAAGCTGTTGTCCCTTCTCCTGTCACTCCATTGTCCTGTCCAGTTTCCTTGTGTAGCCCCTGTAGGTACTGAAAGGCCACAACCATCTCTCTGGATCTTATTGAGCCTCAGAAGAAGAAAATTCCTAACTAATTTACCAATAGCCAGAAAACCTTTTACTTCAAATTATTTACTTTTGTTTGTTTGTTTTGTTAGTAAGGAAAAGTTAACAAGTAGTACAGATAATAGACTAGGGCTCCTACCTGGCAGCATTTTTTTACCTTATGCACAGGCTGTCTGACTGGTTCAGAAATTCCAGTTTGGTATCTTACATCTTGTACAAGCAGTACCTGGTACCCCAGCAGTCCTAGTGGTTCTGTCTTGTATTGGCTTGGAAGTTGTGCCCTGACACCCCTCTGCTCCAATCACGTTATGTGCAAGGCATCAATGAGCACCCACACTGGGACCCTGACAAAAATACAAAACTCACACCGGTATTTTTTCAGTCAGATCAGCAGGCTGGAGATACTAGCTTCATTGCAAGACCACTAGGTGGCAATTTAGTAGCCCTGTTTATGATGTTTAATATGTTTGATTCCTTTGTTGCTTTAGATACAAACTTGATGAATGGCAAATTGAACGTCATTCTGGAAAACTTGTACTGGTTGTTCCTGCCAAATATATCAAAGTCTTTCTGCTTATCACACTTGTCCCAGAGATTCATTAAATTCAGTGAATGCCTCTGAGCACTCAGTGAACACCTCTGGCCAGGTAGCAGGAAAGGTAATTGATTATCAAGAAAAAGTAAGCTCTTTAAGCTCTTCTAGCTCTTTAAAAAATACTTGGTGTGGCAGGCTGTTTAGGAGTCGTAGCTGTATATGCCATGAGGAGATTACCTTGTCCACAGGCACAGCTATAGGACCATGACATAACTATTTGCATACACTGAAGGTGAATTTCTGTGGCAGCACACCAAAAGCAACAAGAGAGCTACTGTGGCCTTTGTCTGTATCTGCCAAATGTGTTTGCAGTGACCCCACAACCCCCTCACCTCAATAACTGTGGATCAGAGAGATGGTATGAACCATTTTCCTAGAAATTCAAAGTTCTTTTCCTAAGAAGCAACTATAGTATGGTTGTCTGAGAGGACTGGATTGCTGCAGAAAGCGTTTCAGGTCTGGAAGATTTAAGACTGGCATCTAAACAGAGAGAGGAGGTGAACAACACAAGTATACATGTATGTGAGTTTGTACAGTTATTTTCATTGCAAATACTATATAATTGATAGAAATTGATGTGATACCACAAGGTATATACCAAAACACATACAAAAGCTACATACAAGAGAAATATTTTGATTGCATACCTCTTCACCTTTGGGATAATGTTTATTTTTGTCCCCTTGTTCAGTGTTGAGAGTCTTTATGAATTTTACTTAGCAGTGAACTGATGCTGAAGTAACTGATCCCAGAACTTTTGTGAAAGCTATTTATAGTAGCGCCCACGGTTAATGATTCAATAAGGAGGCTTACAAAGTATTTTTTCCCAGTGATCTCAAGTGACACATACTAAAAGCAGTGAGCTTTTGATGCGCTGACATTTGTTCCTGGGGAAAAAAAAAAAGAGCAATAGTGTATTGTAAAATTTCAGCCTTCAGATACTAAAAATAGGAGGAAATGGAAGAAAATAATTGCTTGAAGTCAGAAACCAACATAACAATATGTAGTGCTTCTGCAGCTTCAAAGCAGGCTGACTCAGAAGCTAATGTTTTGGTGGAAAAGGTCAAGAAGAAAATGGTTTATGATTCTCAGTGATCTTTATATTAAGTGACTCTTAGGTTTCCAATTACCAAGCTGCTACCTGATGAAAAAAAATTCAACCAGTCTGTTAATATCAGAAAATATTTCAAATGAGTGCAGCCTAAAGTTGCAGGGTGTAGGGAGGGGGGGACAGAAGAGATAACATGGATGAAATGTAAAGAAAGGTTTTGTGAAGAGTGCTTCAATCCAGATGAAAAATAGAACACAGGATGCTCCCAGATAACACAGTAAAAGGAACCAAATTGATCAATAACTGCATTCATAATAGGAAGATTAATGCCAGTTTAGAATTTCTTTTTTTCTATGTTTCCTTTCAACTGTGGTTTTCATTTGTAAAGGATCTGAGAAAGGATTCTCACTTGAGGTAGGAATATCTTAGCATTAAAAAGAATCATCTGAAATGGGTGCAGGGTGAAGAAGAGAAGGTAGCTGTTTCCAAAGAAGCTAGGAGAAAGGAAAACGTTTATGTACAGCTTGGAAACTGCACTAATTTTTATCAATAATGAATATGAAGTAAAAATAGGAAAAAAAAATCCCAGGATTTTTTGGAGTAAGAGGTTTGAGCACCTCATCAATATATAAATATCTGAAAGGAGGGTGACAAGAGAATGGAGCCAAGCTCTTCTCAGTGATGCGAAGCAATAGGATAAGAGACAGAGGGCAGAAACTGGTGCTCATAAATTTCCACCTGAACATGAGGAAAAACTTCTTTACTGTGAGAGTGACCATTCAATGAAGCAGATTGCCCAGAGAGGTTGTGGAGTCTCCCTCACCAGACATACGCAAGAACCATCTGCACATAATCCTGCTCCACCTGCTTTAGAATGAGCCTGCTTGAGCAGGGAGGTTGGACCTGATGACCCACTGTGGTTCTTTTCAACCTGACCCATTCTGTGATTCTGTGAATACATTAGAAACTGAAGAAGGTCTTAGATTTCCCGAGTCGTGGGCGTTTTTTGGATAGCTCGAGACCTTAAAAGTTGTAAGAGTGGTGCTGTTGCTTTTCATGCAGTGACTGATAAAAGCTGCTGGTTTCATGTTTGCTCCCAGCCCTCGGCCTGTGTTGCCCGCTGGAAATCCCAGTGCCATCCGCTGAAGAAGGGAGTTTACCAAAAGGTACAGAAATGCCATGAAGAACATGCTGTGATACGTTTAGATGTTTTGATGTTGGCATTTTTCTACCAGGATTCTTTCCCTGTGCTTCGATAAGGCAGACGTTCAGCCCCAGCCGCCGTGCGTAGCGCCGCGCGTCCTCTGCCGGCGAGAGGCGGTACTGCAGCTCCCGCGCTCCGCTCCGCCTGCGTCCGCGCCCTGCCCGCCCGCCTGCCGCATCCCCATCCCGCTGCATCCCCATCCCGCTGCATCCCCATCCCGCTGCATCCCCATCCCGCTGCATCCCCATCCC